>CM029016.1:153065570-153665570 GCA_016801055.1 Panax notoginseng | reverse complement strand
ACAATCATATGAGTTTCAGAACTTATCCTAGTCAGACCTTTGGCGTCCATTCGCTGAGGGGTTCAAAACATACCATATGATTATGAGTCATGAATTTACCATAAGTATGAGTTTTAAGAACTCATAACTAACCTTATATTCTCTATCTATTCGTTATACACATGAGAAAAGAATCACCTTATCCATATGCATATAACAAATAGCGCAACATTAGGTTCCAATGATTATCAATACCAGAAACTAAGTGGTTGTCAAACCAAACTCGGCCACTAATCAATATAGGAAGCTAAGCGAACAATTCCCTGCCCATACAAAGAATTGGTCAACCTAACCACTATATCGACCAGGAGGCTAAGTGATTCTAAAACCAAGTACAAATTCCCCGCCCATACAAGGAATCATATAACTCAGCTGCTGACACGAGTCCTCAATTGAAATCCCAAACCATTCTTACATTCTCTTTTCTTAATACGGATTTTCTTTAATCCGCATCTTAACATTTACCACTCTTTTCTGAGTTTACATTGTACCATTTCATAGTACATTCTCTTTATAGCGTCAAGCTATATCATACCAATCACTTAACATATCTTATGTTATTCAACGATTTAATCTGATCACGTCGTGATCTTATTTCGTAATCATTTCTCCTTATACTTATGATCGTTTTATTTTACGATCTTCTTATTCTTTTCTTTAATCATATTATATTATGATTTTATTAACACTTCTCATCTTATAGACATAGTCTATTTATTATCACTTTTCATCTCTATTATTGGAGTCAGGTAACTCCGGATTCTTATCCTTATAGCTCTTCAAGATTCTTCTTTGAATCTTAATTATCTTTCTCTTTACTTAATAATGAATTTCCAAAAATTCATCTCTTATCGCTTAAACTCTATTCGAGTTTATTACTTATTATCTCTCCGCGGTTATATCCTAAGGTACACCTACCTAAGGTTTATAACCTACAGCTCTGATACCAACTGTAGCATCCCCAGATCCCGGTCCTAATCACCACGAATCTGGTATACTATTTCTACAACTATTGCGGAAGATATAAACATAAATTGTTTATACATTAAACTTTTACAACATAAACCCCACGGTCTACAACCTTAACTTAATACATACCTTCAATATCTTAGAAGATTTACATTAATATTTGCATTAGCAAATTTAATAGTTCTAACTGCATAATAGCTTAATCTTGGACTTTGCCTTTGCCTTTGTCTTTACTCGAGCTTTCATCTTAATCTGAAATTTTTTTTTATCATGATATAGCAAGGGTGAGCATCAAATTTGCCCAGCAAGTTTAAATTCAATAAAGATATATCATGATTGAAAAGAATGAATAAGCTTTCAAGTTTTCAACAATATATTAATTGTGAAATAACATGAATCAAGTTTCAATAATTTCATGACTGAATCAATAATGTTTGAAGGTCAACAATGACCATAAACAGTTTAACTGAACCTTATGGTAATGAAGGTGATCAGCCTTTCATACCTGATGAACATTTACAATATGCACAACGTGCGAATCAATAATCAATATAGACGTGAATAATCAACAACAATTATTCATTAACATGATTTGAACATATAACTCAAGTTTGAGTTAAGGAAAACTTGCCTGATTCGTTGACTACTGCTACGCAGTTTAAGTTAACTTCTTTTGGTAAGACCTATCATTAATAAGATCGGTCACTCAATCAACATATTCTACTTTGTATAATAATACAATTACTTTATCAATCAATTATCTAACACTTAATCAAATATTAGATAACTTCTTAACACATCGGTATTATTATCAGTCTTAGATAATTCTTCAATCACTGTATCATATTCATTAAGATTAAACACTTAATCTTATACATTATAAGTTCTTCTTTATACTCTAATAAGTCAAATACTAATCCAACAACCTGGATTTTAAATTTAACAACCAAATTGCCAATCCAGCAGACTGGATACAGAATCCAGCAACCTGGATTCAACAAATTTCCAATCCAGCAAGTCAAACTGCAATCCAGCAAACTGGATTACAAATCCAGCAACTAGATTGCAATCCAGCAAGTTGGATTCAACATATTTTCAATTCAGTAAACTTCTTTTCAATCCAGCAAGCTGGATTCATCAGATTTTCTAATCCAGCAAGCTGGATTCCATATCCGTACACGAAAATACCAAATCAACTTATTATTTTTCTATCCTTTGTACAAACATGTATACACATATTTCATACACAAAAAGTATTTTTCCAAAATTTTCCAACTTCCTTTGGTATTTTTTAAAAATCATTCTTAGTTAATTCCTTAAGAAATTAGCTACCTCGTGCTTAACTCCAGAAATTCTCATCTCTTGGCACAATCTTATACATGTTAACGTGACACTCCAGTTTAAATTTCGTGGCCATCGGAGTTATAGAACTCCGGTTATAGCGATTTTCGTCGAAAAATCACAGAAATTGAAATGGTCATAACTTGCTCATTTTAACTCGGAATGAGCTCATTTTTGGACAGTAGGTACTTTATACCATATATTTTCATGTCCCAAAAGGTCAGAATTTATTACATAAACTAAGTTGCCAAAATAGCCCTCGCAAAAATTTGGGCAGCAACTTTTTGGCGTAAAACAGTTTTAGAGTCCTTTGCTAAAACAGTCATAACTCTCGCGTTTTAAAACATTTTTGAGCGATTCTTGAGCCCACGCGAAGCTAACTTCCAGGGCTACAACTTTTTTCTAATGATATTTTTCCAAAATCCGAACACATCAGTCCAAAAAGTTTGTAAAAGGAGACTGTTCGGGATTTGGTTGAACAGTTTGATTATGCTTCTTCCGAACGTCATAACTACCTCCTCCGGAGTCGGAATTAGTCCGTTCCGGAGTCTATGGAAAGCTTATTCAGTGTACTATAACATATCAGAAGCCCAGAATTTTTAAAGTACAAAAAGTGGACGAAAAATCCCCCGTTACAGACTGCCCAAAAACAGTTCCTAGAAAAACGGGACTGTTTTCACAAAATCAGTCATTACCCCATGCAAACTCAACATATTTGAGTGCTACCACTTGGGTTAACTAGTAAACACATATATCTAGCACCCCTCTTTGACGGATCGTAAAAAGAAGCTATAGATTTAAAACGGTGGAAATCCAAAGTACATAGAAATTTTGGGTTTCCAAAACTAGAAAAATAAATTTTCTTTTCTTTTGAGTTTCAACCCAATCAACACCCAATATGGGTAGATCCAAACATGGACCTATGGAAAACACTTAGATCATAGGGGTTTGCACATCCAAAACAAAATCCCCTTTTATCAAATTACAAAAAGAAAGAGAATAAAACTTAGGAAGAAAAATAGTTTTATACCTTTTTATATTTCTTCTTCCTCTTCCTCTTCATCTCCTTCTCCTCCTCTTCCATGGAGACTTTTCTCCATCTTCTTCCTACAAGGGCTGCCGCCCCTCTCCCCTTCTCTCCCTCTCGTTCTTCTCTTCCTTTTCCCGATCTCTTTCTCTCTCTTTCTTATCTTTCTTTTTCTTCTTTTTCTCTTTATCCTTATCTTCTAAATCCTCGTTTTATTTTAATTGTTAATTACTTAACAAATGACTAGATAGCCCTCCTTAAGTGGATCAAAAATTGGGCCACTTATCAATTAATTTCTATTGGGCTTGTATTTTTATTATTTTGCTTACCAACAAAAAAATAAATAAATTTGGGCTTCCACCAAAAATGTCATTTCTTGAGCCATATAAAGCTAACATAGTCCAATCCTTTTTTTTTTCTTTTATCTAATCCCACCCTAAATATTTAATTAGGGTATCCATTCTAAACATTTAGAATTTAATTCCTCATTCTAGCATATTAAATTCTATAACCCAATTAAACTTTTTTTTTTAATTAAGTTATAAAATTTAATAACTTGAGATAATAAAAATATATCTCTTAACTTAATATAATTTAAATTTTATTACTCTCCCACAAGTGGGCTTAGTTTGAGCCTTTAATTAATCCCATAGAGCTAACAAATTTAATTGTTTTACTTACTCACAAAAACTAACTTGGCTCGCTTAAATAATATTACCTCCTTAGCCCATTAAATCCAATTCTTTTGGACTCTAAATAAATTATTGGGCTATGATATTATTATAGTCCATTACTTTTAATACTTTTGGGCTTCAAATTTAGTTTCTTTGGGGTCACATAAAATTTATATAGTCCAACACTCTTAATATTATTCCCTAATTAGTTAATTAGGGTTTTCCTCACACTAGAAAATAAATTCCTTACTCGTGCACATTAATTTTCTTAACCCAATTAGACTTACTATTATTAGGTTATAAAATTAATTAACTGAGATGTATAAATAAATCTCTTAATGTTGGTATATACATAGATACTAATATTCTATCATATTATAACCTCTTAGGTTATTTAATTACCACACCTAATATATATATTAGGTTACATAACTTAATTCTTAATTCACTTGAATTAATTCTATGACCACTAAATAAAAGTAACCCTTTAGGTCATTTAAATCTCATACCATGTTTTAATAACTTATTTAAGTTATACAATTTATATTGTATAATTAAATTTAATTTCCTCTTCCTCTCTATAAATTGTTTTCAAACAATTTATTTATATATTAAATATATAATTTAATATATTCAATCATTTATTCAAATATGAATTTAATTTACTGACTGCTTTATACCAATATACATATTTGCATATTGAATCTCCTCTCATATTTTTACTTCACATCATTTGGTATAATATTAAATATTATATCATTATCCATACACCATCTTTCACTTCTCACACTAATTTTGACTTTTCTTCATAAAAAGTCAACTGTTGACTTTGACCAAAAGTCAACCTTTACACATTTTGTGTTTACTGTCCATTCTGACTAAACTTGACGTTCCGGACGCAATCGAGCAGTCCATGCTTCAAAATTCTATCTCTAACTCAAATTTTGAGTTTTAAATTACTCCCTTCTTATTGCTAATCGTATTAACTAACGACTTTATACTTATTCAAATTCTTATTGGCCAGTCAAGGCCAACGTTCAAGCTATGTTAACTACTAACAT
Organism: Panax notoginseng; assembly: GCA_016801055.1. Taxonomy (NCBI): domain Eukaryota; kingdom Viridiplantae; phylum Streptophyta; class Magnoliopsida; order Apiales; family Araliaceae; genus Panax; species Panax notoginseng. Next base: position 153,660,459 of record CM029016.1, on the reverse strand, counting down.
AGTTTTATCTTGATCCTTATATCATTAACTTAATTCATCACTCCTCTTGCTAAAATATATATAGCACCTTACTAAGTATATATATTTCTATACATATACTCATCTTCGTTTAACCTTATAACATCTCTTCATGTGAAATCTTATCTCCTTAATAAAATTTCCATATGTACTTATATAACATTTCTTAGACTATTCAGTTCATATAGAATTTACAGGTATCGTAATACCTTATTCTCGATATTTCTTCAAGTACATATTAATTCATTTCTAGGGTTTTAAAATTTTGTAACCCATATTTCTTTATTCTCATTCAATTAAGAAACCATATAGGTTCTTCTTAAAAATTTTGAAATCTTTAAAATTTCTTCACAGAAACGGCAATTCCATACACTTATTTTCTGTCTAGGTTAATGTTATAACCTTTAATCCATCATTTTAGGATTTAATAATTATCTAAATTCTCGGGTTGTCACATTCACCCCTTCTTCTAAGAATTTCGTCCCCGAAATTAAAGCATACTAATCTCTGCTTATTCTCTTGATCAAAACTAGGTTTTTATCTTAACCTTTACAATTTCCTCCTTTGAGGATTTCTCATCTATTATCACATTTCACCATAACTACTCACTAGGAGTTTACATCTTCTAAACATTCAGCAAAACTAGGTTGTCATAATAACCTTTATTCAATCATCTCAAATTCTACTCGTACTCAACGAGTTCACACTATTCATATCCATAATCACATACTACCCCAACATTACTCTGAGGAGTTTAAAATATTTTCATATCTGTCTGAGGGATCATAAAATCATGAACTTTGAGGTTTACGGTATTTCTACCTGCTACCTCCTTCAATTAAGAAAGAAAGGTACTCTACCTCTGAAATATTTTATATTTGGTATGTTTACAATCACAAAGAAGGTAAACTACCGATGCGGGTACTTTAGAGGATCAGTCTGTTGTACCTTAGTAATCGGAACGACTATATGCGTTCTTAGATTGGAATATTTTATCCCATTAGTATATCCCCATTTTTAGGGTTATTCACCTCAGACTCATCATAAGATTCCGCACCAAAGCAATTTGGTTCGGCATAAGCTTTCAAAGAATACTTTGAATTTCATAAACATTTGTCTAGCTGAATCAAATAGCTTAGACGCATATCAATCATTCGAATTTCAATCGAAACATTGCTGGCCAAATTCAGTTGGCAATAATTTATCTTTAAAATTCTTAAAAATCATTTTGACGTCATGATACCACACTGTATTTACAGTCCGTTTGAGGATTCCGTCATTGCGTGACTTTGTCATACTACATCATTCCATAGTGGGCTGACGATCTTTAGATCACATCCGACACTAAGTAATTCTGCATTGATAACTCCATCATTTTTATCATCTTTGCACCAGGTTTCATGATACATTGATGATATTAAAAAAATACATTTTGACATCTCAAATTATTTTTGTCTAGCCGAATCAATTAGCATAGACTCTTCTTTAAACCGTTCAAAAATCTTTTGAAAATCATCTTTGGTGTCATCACGCCACAACAGGTAACGATGTGTTAGTAGTACGAAGCCCACTTCTACACAGTTGTAACCCTATGTTGAGGATAACAAAAATTCATTTTATTTCGAAAGGCACATCAGTGCGAATTTAGCTTGATGTCAAAAACTTTGAAGTCTAGCATAGCTAGAAGATTTGAAATACCTATGATTCCACCATCAACTTCAATTTCTCTACTGATCCATTTCTTAATACGTCTATCTATTTCTATCATCTTCAATTCTCCATTCACAACTTTCTCATACCCAGTTCATCAAACTTACCACACATTATGAGTTCAGGAACTTTCCACAATCATATGAGTTTCAGAACTTATCCTAGTCAGACCTTTGGCGTCCATTCGCTGAGGGGTTCAAAACATACCATATGATTATGAGTCATGAATTTACCATAAGTATGAGTTTTAAGAACTCATAACTAACCTTATATTCTCTATCTATTCGTTATACACATGAGAAAAGAATCACCTTATCCATATGCATATAACAAATAGCGCAACATTAGGTTCCAATGATTATCAATACCAGAAACTAAGTGGTTGTCAAACCAAACTCGGCCACTAATCAATATAGGAAGCTAAGCGAACAATTCCCTGCCCATACAAAGAATTGGTCAACCTAACCACTATATCGACCAGGAGGCTAAGTGATTCTAAAACCAAGTACAAATTCTCCGCCCATACAAGGAATCATACAACTCAGCTGCTGACACGAGTCCTCAATTGAAATCCCAAACCATTCTTACATTCTCTTTTCTTAATACGGATTTTCTTTAATCCGCATCTTAACATTTACCACTCTTTTCTGAGTTTACATTGTACCATTTCATAGTACATTCTCTTTATAGCGTCAAGCTATATCATACCAATCACTTAACATATCTTATGTTATTCAACGATTTAATCTGATCACGTCGTGATCTTATTTCGTAATCATTTCTCCTTATACTTATGATCGTTTTATTTTACGATCTTCTTATTCTTTTCTTTAATCATATTATATTATGATTTTATTAACACTTCTCATCTTATAGACATAGTCTATTTATTATCACTTTTCATCTCTATTATTGGAGTCAGGTAACTCCGGATTCTTATCCTTATAGCTCTTCAAGATTCTTCTTTGAATCTTAATTATCTTTCTCTTTACTTAATAATGAATTTCCAAAAATTCATCTCTTATCGCTTAAACTCTATTCGAGTTTATTACTTATTATCTCTCCGCGGTTATATCCTAAGGTACACCTACCTAAGGTTTATAACCTACAGCTCTGATACCAACTGTAGCATCCCCAGATCCCGGTCCTAATCACCACGAATCTGGTATACTATTTCTACAACTATTGCGGAAGATATAAACATAAATTGTTTATACATTAAACTTTTACAACATAAACCCCACGGTCTACAACCTTAACTTAATACATACCTTCAATATCTTAGAAGATTTACATTAATATTTGCATTAGCAAATTTAATAGTTCTAACTGCATAATAGCTTAATCTTGGACTTTGCCTTTGCCTTTGTCTTTACTCGAGCTTTCATCTTAATCTGAAATTTTTTTTTATCATGATATAGCAAGGGTGAGCATCAAATTTGCCCAGCAAGTTTAAATTCAATAAAGATATATCATGATTGAAAAGAATGAATAAGCTTTCAAGTTTTCAACAATATATTAATTGTGAAATAACATGAATCAAGTTTCAATAATTTCATGACTGAATCAATAATGTTTGAAGGTCAACAATGACCATAAACAGTTTAACTGAACCTTATGGTAATGAAGGTGATCAGCCTTTCATACCTGATGAACATTTACAATATGCACAACGTGCGAATCAATAATCAATATAGACGTGAATAATCAACAACAATTATTCATTAACATGATTTGAACATATAACTCAAGTTTGAGTTAAGGAAAACTTGCCTGATTCGTTGACTACTGCTACGCAGTTTAAGTTAACTTCTTTTGGTAAGACCTATCATTAATAAGATCGGTCACTCAATCAACATATTCTACTTTGTATAATAATACAATTACTTTATCAATCAATTATCTAACACTTAATCAAATATTAGATAACTTCTTAACACATCGGTATTATTATCAGTCTTAGATAATTCTTCAATCACTGTATCATATTCATTAAGATTAAACACTTAATCTTATACATTATAAGTTCTTCTTTATACTCTAATAAGTCAAATACTAATCCAACAACCTGGATTTTAAATTTAACAACCAAATTGCCAATCCAGCAGACTGGATACAGAATCCAGCAACCTGGATTCAACAAATTTCCAATCCAGCAAGTCAAACTGCAATCCAGCAAACTGGATTACAAATCCAGCAACTAGATTGCAATCCAGCAAGTTGGATTCAACATATTTTCAATTCAGTAAACTTCTTTTCAATCCAGCAAGCTGGATTCATCAGATTTTCTAATCCAGCAAGCTGGATTCCATATCCGTACACGAAAATACCAAATCAACTTATTATTTTTCTATCCTTTGTACAAACATGTATACACATATTTCATACACAAAAAGTATTTTTCCAAAATTTTCCAACTTCCTTTGGTATTTTTTAAAAATCATTCTTAGTTAATTCCTTAAGAAATTAGCTACCTCGTGCTTAACTCCAGAAATTCTCATCTCTTGGCACAATCTTATACATGTTAACGTGACACTCCAGTTTAAATTTCGTGGCCATCGGAGTTATAGAACTCCGGTTATAGCGATTTTCGTCGAAAAATCACAGAAATTGAAATGGTCATAACTTGCTCATTTTAACTCGGAATGAGCTCATTTTTGGACAGTAGGTACTTTATACCATATATTTTCATGTCCCAAAAGGTCAGAATTTATTACATAAACTAAGTTGCCAAAATAGCCCTCGCAAAAATTTGGGCAGCAACTTTTTGGCGTAAAACAGTTTTAGAGTCCTTTGCTAAAACAGTCATAACTCTCGCGTTTTAAAACATTTTTGAGCGATTCTTGAGCCCACGCGAAGCTAACTTCCAGGGCTACAACTTTTTTCTAATGATATTTTTCCAAAATCCGAACACATCAGTCCAAAAAGTTTGTAAAAGGAGACTGTTCGGGATTTGGTTGAACAGTTTGATTATGCTTCTTCCGAACGTCATAACTACCTCCTCCGGAGTCGGAATTAGTCCGTTCCGGAGTCTATGGAAAGCTTATTCAGTGTACTATAACATATCAGAAGCCCAGAATTTTTAAAGTACAAAAAGTGGACGAAAAATCCCCCGTTACAGACTGCCCAAAAACAGTTCCTAGAAAAACGGGACTGTTTTCACAAAATCAGTCATTACCCCATGCAAACTCAACATATTTGAGTGCTACCACTTGGGTTAACTAGTAAACACATATATCTAGCACCCCTCTTTGACGGATCGTAAAAAGAAGCTATAGATTTAAAACGGTGGAAATCCAAAGTACATAGAAATTTTGGGTTTCCAAAACTAGAAAAATAAGTTTTCTTTTCTTTTGAGTTTCAACCCAATCAACACCCAATATGGGTAGATCCAAACATGGACCTATGGAAAACACTTAGATCATAGGGGTTTGCACATCCAAAACAAAATCCCCTTTTATCAAATTACAAAAAGAAAGAGAATAAAACTTAGGAAGAAAAATAGTTTTATACCTTTTTATATTTCTTCTTCCTCTTCCTCTTCATCTCCTTCTCCTCCTCTTCCATGGAGACTTTTCTCCATCTTCTTCCTACAAGGGCTGCCGCCCCTCTCCCCTTCTCTCCCTCTCGTTCTTCTCTTCCTTTTCCCGATCTCTTTCTCTCTCTTTCTTATCTTTCTTTTTCTTCTTTTTCTCTTTATCCTTATCTTCTAAATCCTCGTTTTATTTTAATTGTTAATTACTTAACAAATGACTAGATAGCCCCTCCTTAAGTGGATCAAAAATTGGGCCACTTATCAATTAATTTCTATTGGGCTTGTATTTTTATTATTTTGCTTACCAACAAAAAAATAAATAAATTTGGGCTTCCACCAAAAATGTCATTTCTTGAGCCATATAAAGCTAACATAGTCCAATCCTTTTTTTTTTCTTTTATCTAATCCCACCCTAAATATTTAATTAGGGTATCCATTCTAAACATTTAGAATTTAATTCCTCATTCTAGCATATTAAATTCTATAACCCAATTAAACTTTTTTTTTAATTAAGTTATAAAATTTAATAACTTGAGATAATAAAAATATATCTCTTAACTTAATATAATTTAAATTTTATTACTCTCCCACAAGTGGGCTTAGTTTGAGCCTTTAATTAATCCCATAGAGCTAACAAATTTAATTGTTTTACTTACTCACAAAAACTAACTTGGCTCGCTTAAATAATATTACCTCCTTAGCCCATTAAATCCAATTCTTTTGGACTCTAAATAAATTATTGGGCTATGATATTATTATAGTCCATTACTTTTAATACTTTTGGGCTTCAAATTTAGTTTCTTTGGGGTCACATAAAATTTATATAGTCCAACACTCTTAATATTATTCCCTAATTAGTTAATTAGGGTTTTCCTCACACTAGAAAATAAATTCCTTACTCGTGCACATTAATTTTCTTAACCCAATTAGACTTACTATTATTAGGTTATAAAATTAATTAACTGAGATGTATAAATAAATCTCTTAATGTTGGTATATACATAGATACTAATATTCTATCATATTATAACCTCTTAGGTTATTTAATTACCACACCTAATATATATATTAGGTTACATAACTTAATTCTTAATTCACTTGAATTAATTCTATGACCACTAAATAAAAGTAACCCTTTAGGTCATTTAAATCTCATACCATGTTTTAATAACTTATTTAAGTTATACAATTTATATTGTATAATTAAATTTAATTTCCTCTTCCTCTCTATAAATTGTTTTCAAACAATTTATTTATATATTAAATATATAATTTAATATATTCAATCATTTATTCAAATATGAATTTAATTTACTGACTGCTTTATACCAATATACATATTTGCATATTGAATCTCCTCTCATATTTTTACTTCACATCATTTGGTATAATATTAAATATTATATCATTATCCATACACCATCTTTCACTTCTCACACTAATTTTGACTTTTCTTCATAAAAAGTCAACTGTTGACTTTGACCAAAAGTCAACCTTTACACATTTTGTGTTTACTGTCCATTCTGACTAAACTTGACGTTCCGGACGCAATCGAGCAGTCCATGCTTCAAAATTCTATCTCTAACTCAAATTTTGAGTTTTAAATTACTCCCTTCTTATTGCTAATCGTATTAACTAACGACTTTATACTTATTCAAATTCTTATTGGCCAGTCAAGGCCAACGTTCAAGCTATGTTAACTACTAACATAGTTTTATCTTGATCCTTATATCATTAACTTAATTCATCACTCCTCTTGCTAAAATATATATAGCACCTTACTAAGTATATATATTTCTATACATATACTCATCTTCGTTTAACCTTATAACATCTCTTCATGTGAAATCTTATCTCCTTAATAAAATTTCCATATGTACTTATATAACATTTCTTAGACTATTCAGTTCATATAGAATTTACAGGTATCGTAATACCTTATTCTCGATATTTCTTCAAGTACATATTAATTCATTTCTAGGGTTTTGAAATTTTGTAACCCATATTTCTTTATTCTCATTCAATTAAGAAACCATATAGGTTCTTCTTAAAAATTTTGAAATCTTTAAAATTTCTTCACAGAAACGGCAATTCCATACACTTATTTTCTGTCTAGGTTAATGTTATAACCTTTAATCCATCATTTTAGGATTTAATAATTATCTAAATTCTCGGGTTGTCACAGGTCAACCCTTGACACTTAACCACATCATGTACACATATCATACCATATCCACAGAATATATTCACGTATTCACTTAATCTTGAATAATTCACCTAAATCCTTCATAGAATTTTGAAATCCTCAAAATTCCATCTTAAAAATATCAAACGCATACACTTATTTTCTGTCTAGGTTCTAATTTTGAATCTTAAATTAATTAATTCAAAATTTTCTAAATTCTCAGGTTGTCACATGTAGCGCAAAGATGAATGATTAACTAATGAATATCTTTGGCCCGTAGTGTAAAGATGAACAGGTGTTGAGATGAACATGACCAACTGGTGATACAAATGAATATCTTTGGCATGTAGTGCAAAGATGAATATTTGATTCAAGATGTATACTGATTGATGTTACAGGGATAAAATATTGATGATGACCTTTTAAATCTTAGAAGATAGTAGAATTCATTCTCTACTTGACTCTTCTAATGAATTATTGTTTTCGCTGCAGTTGTTGATCTAAAACTTGTTGTCTATTATATTCTATCAAATTTTTCCCTGTTGAAGACTAATGATAATTTGTTGTATATTATCTTAGTCATAATATTCTTTACTGGGCTAGTCGAGCTCACTCTTTTCTTTTTTGTTCCATTTTTCTTCTCAAGAGGCGAGAATATAGCGGGAACTAGTCAGGGTGTGGAGTGATGTGTCCAGACAGTTATTTTTGCAGTCTTCACTATTTTGTAAAATAGTGTATCAATAATTATAATGAGGACTTATTTGAGTGTTGATATTATCTAGAAGACAATATTTGTATTTAAACTCACAATATATGTGTTGTCGTATTTTGCACGATAATTGTAACATTAAAGTTGTAGTTGTTTTCTGTACCATGTATTTGGAAACTCAAAATGGGTGATGTATACCTATTTTTGGGGCGTCACAGTTGGTATCAGAGCTATAAGTAAAGATCCCCGAGCCTCTCGTTGGTGACTTCCTTGTGTGGGATGCACCGAATCCAGACTCTCTGTAGGGGACGCCGTGAATATATAACGGTAGCAAGCTGATAGGTACCCTGGTGATGTGCTGACACAATTTGGTGTCTAGAGTCACAGTTAGTATCAGAGCTTAGGGATATGGTCTCTGAAAGAGATCGGGGAATAGAACTAGGAGGGGAGAGACGAGTAAATTCTTTGCTAGTGTGTCCTACCTAAGCTTATTTGTTGGTTGGTCAGAATATAGGGGTATTATGTGGTATGTCAATTTCTTTAATTAACCCTTGTTTTGTGGCAATATTTGAGAATGGCAGCTGAAAATGTTTACAATGGAGTGAATGAGACCGTTAAGACACCTCTAATTACCAACCAAGATAATGTAATGTCAGGCAAAGAAGAAATTAGAGATATCCATGTGGTGAGTGAAGAATTAATAGTTGTACTCGAATTAGTCGTAGAGGTAGCATCTAAGAATGAGGAGGAAAAGGAACCCGAGAAGGATTTATTAGGAGAACTTTATAATCAAAATGTAGAATTGCAAAATCGTATTCATGAGTTAGAAGAGCAGACTGAAGAACGCCAGGCGGTCGTGGAGCAAAGGGGTGCAACAATTCAAAATTGTGTTACCCGATGTGTGATGCTTGAACAGAAGCACTCTTTGGCAGAGTATAAGATATTAGAGGTAGAATCTGAGAATGCTATGATCAAAGTTCTGATGAAAGAAGAAATAACTGAGCGAATGAGAACGGAGGATGCATGGGTAAAAGCCGCACAACGCGTTGATATTGTCGAAAAAAGACGTTTGATCCAATAAGGCCAAAATAGATGAAATGGATTTCGCTTTTTGGACAACAATTAGGAGAATCCAACATCTAGTTCGGAATTACCCTGTGCAGAGCGGTCAACCCCAATTTAATATGGATCGGAGAGTAATGATTCAAATCATGGATCAGGAATGCAACGGAGCAATTGAGGGTCGAATGTACTCTATAGCAAAGTTAAGTCTAGTTGGGACGATGATACCAAAGGCTATCCCAGACAAGTCAAAGTCAGCGGTTCAAGGGAAAGCGTTTGTCCTGACTTCCCAAAATACGAGGTAACCAAACGAAGTTATCACGAGTTATTTAATCATAAATTCTTGTGAAGTCTATACATTATTAGATACCGGTTCTACCCATTCTTTTATCTCTCCTGCTTGTGCTCAACGTTTGAATTTGACTCCGGAGAAATTATACTTTGACTTATCTGTTGAGACTCCGTTAGGAGAAACTTTCATTACATCCACTGTTTATAAATCTTGCTTGATTCAAGTTAGAACCATCACATTACCTGCAGATCTTATTTCTTTGAAAATACTTGCAATTGATGTGATTTTAGGGATTGATTGGTTAACCACTCATCATGCTAAAATTGATTATTTTCGTAAGGTTGTTAGTTTTCATATTCCTAACCAACCTGTTATACGAATTCAAACAACCAAACCACTAAAGTCAATCACTGTCATATCAAGTCATAAAGCCATTCATTTATTAAAAAACGGATGTCAAGCTTTCTTAGCCCATGTCATGGACTTGAACAAAAATACGTTAGATTTGAATAATATTTATGTTGTTAGTGAATTTCCTAACGTATTTCCTGAAGAACTTCTCGGCCTACCCCAAGAGCGTGATATTGAATTTTTATTTTGATCTTGAACCCGATACAAAACCCATTTCTAAAATCTCATATCGAATAACTCCTATTGAACTTCAGGAGTTAAAAACCCAACTACATGTATTGGTACCTAAGCCTCTATCTTATGACTTCCTTTGTGGAATGCACCGAAGCCAGACTCGCCATAGGGGACACTATATTTGTGTGGTGGTAAAACGATAGATGCTATTGTGACGAGCTATCCAAGATTGGGATGTAAGTCACAGTTGAGAGCAACCTAAGTCAGTAATCAAAATACGTAGCTTTTTAGGCTTAGCTGGTTACTATTGGAGATTCGTGGAAAGATTTTCGCGAATCGCTTGTAACGTCCCGAAATTCGGTCTATTTTCACACCCGGATTCCGTACGTCACGGTCCTACTTCTTACCAAACATACATCATTATATAGTTAAATATAACAACATATATTCTCAAATCCCAGGTTCTATTACCTTATAACCTCGTTCGTTACAAATAATGATAATTACATTATTCTTTACATCGTACAATAGTGACTTTTATCCGCCACCAAGGATACATAACAATTCATTAAACAAACCTATAGTTCAATTAAACTATTCTACATTACAAGTCTTCGCTTGATCTTTACGCACATTCACATATTGAATGGCACTTTGTCTGGATACTGACCAACTTGATCTTTACGGGATCCTTAAGTTCTTTATAACATCGTTCGCTGAAATTTTTTTTATTTAAAGCAAGTGTGAGCATTCAATTGCCCAGCAAGTCATAGCAGTTGAACAAATAAATTTAAGAATTTAAACATTCTTTTAAGACTTCAATAACCGAACAAAGGTTATAAAGCAGCTCGAATAATAGGAATGATCTCGATTCCTATCATTTTAAAACATTCATCACATACTCTTTGAATTTCTTTCATTCTTCTACCTTTTTCCATACATAACCAATCTGGCTAGAGTTATTAGCACAGACTTAATAATAACGGTTCATGTATAACATAACATACTTGTATTGAACAGTTCAATCACAGAACAGTTTATCTCATAGAAACACCAAAGTGTTCAAATTATGGCGCAAGGCCTCATACACACAACCACCTTGTACATATATCGCACATATGCACATAGGCAAGACTTCTCAAGTTCAATATCTGAGAAGTTTAAGAAACTAGCATTCATATAAAATGAATGAAGTTAGGAAACTTGCCTTATGCACAACTACAGCTTACGCTGAACTGCCCATTCCAATCCCTAGATAACACATAAGGAAATAACACGTACACCAATTAGTCATATACTTGACTTGCGCATTGGTTTACTTAACTTTACTTCTTATGGTTTGCGTTCTTGTAATCTAAGCTTACGCGACTAACTTTCTTTACCATTTTACGGCTTTATGACATACAAAGATGTCTTACTCTTACGATCATCCAATATTAATTCTACGTATTCATAGCGTTAAGCATTTTACGTTACCTTACTCTTCATTGTCTTACGGTCAAACCATACACGGAGTGTAGGTTTAACCAGTTCAATATTCACGTACACTCAACCCTCACGTCGGCTAAAGTGTTTAACGCTTACATTTTCTTATAACATTCTCTATCCGACTTACCCTCAGACTTTCATTATTCTTTTTCCCATTCTTTACGGCTTTCTTGACAATTAATATCTTACTTACTACCTTCATCAACGTCTAAGTCATACCACCATTGTACACGTAGAACGTTCGTCCGACGCGAATACGATTCACGAGGATCATTTACGTATTCAACGTTTACGTTGCTCGTCTCTTAATCTTTCATTCAACCTTTACCCCAAGTTTTACTCATTTTCATCCGTTATCCCTTGCATGAACCCCACGTTTATTATTCTTTCTTAATGTCGAAGCCATACGATTCGTTGTATGCTAAGAACGATCGTTCATCGTAACAACATTGTGTTCACAGCATCTATATGCTTTACAATTAACTCTCATAATGACATCATAACATCAGAATGTTTTACGTCACCCTCGTCACTCAACGTCTAAGGAATCAAAATCATAGCAATCCCACACGTTCGTTTTATCGCGACTACGGTCCCCGTATATTGGTTACGTAATCAACCTTTACATTCTTCATCTTTTAATCATGTTCAATCTTTGCATTGAACTTTAATAAAGGTTTATATCACTTGATTAAGTGTTACCTTAGGCGAACTATATGTTCTTTATCTTACTATACATTTCCCCAAGAGTTGAGCAGTGAAAATCTCTTCTTTGGTCCTTTCCTATACCCCCCGCCCCGGCGGGGGTTTGCACTCTAACATGATCTGCCCCGGCGGGCCTCACTTCTGCTAACAAACCAAGTACCCCCCACCCCGGCGGGGGTTTGGCCTTCAACAATGCCCGCCCCGACGGGGGTCCCTTCTGATTTTGCTTCTAAGTCTTAAACTAGTTTGAGACGCTTACTTTGAAATCTCATAACTCCTTCGTTATAACTCAGAATGAGGTTGTTCCAAAGCTATTTTCTTCCTTATCTTATTTACTTCAACTTCCCTCAGACAAAAATCAATTATGAATCCATTAACATGCCATTCAATTGTCCTAATATTCATCCCTCGTTTGTTTTACGTTTTTAACGTTCTTCGTTCGCTCGTCCGTAATTTGGTCATCCGAACACGGAACTCATTCGTTCTTGAGTCCACGACTCACATTTTCTATGATCTCTTACATTCTTATGAAACCCTACACATCCGAGTTCATCTATATACTTTCTATTTCTCATTCTTTTTTTACAAAAATTTCACCATAACTTCGTTATAGCTAAGTTTAATCCGTTCTTCATGAACGTTTCTATCATTTCTAACCAAGCAATATGCAACTAACTTATACGCGATAGTTTTAAACTTGTCCATCAACAACAATCACACTACAATGGTTTTAAATTTGTCTATCAACCACGTTCTTCGTGTTCTTCACGTGTTCTTCGCGTTCTTCGTTAGTTCTTCATTTTTAATCGATATTTTGATTATAATTTCACTTTTTCTTGGAATTTGATGTTATAGAACACCATTCCTTACTAATTTCACCGAATCATTCATATGATACATTCGGATCGTTCAAATTCATTACGAATCTTATACTTTCTTTAGAAATTTTTAAACTAAACTTCTAATTCTTATTTCTTCATTTTCTTATGATTTTAACCATATGAAATCATTCATTACTTCTTTTACTTCTTATTTTCATTAAGTTATATTTTAAACATATAAAACTTAAAGATAATTTACTTAGATTTAGGTTTCAGATTACGTCTCTCCTTTAATCTTCCTCCGTTGGGCAAAGCGTGCACTCGAGCTAGCTTTTCTTCTTCCTCTTACTCTTCATCCGAACTCTCTCTCTCTCTCTCTCTCTCAAGTGTGGGATAATTTTTCATTAACCACAAATGGGCTTAAGGCTTGTTTATATAGAAAACCAAGGCTAGGGGCAAAATAGTCATTTTGCCCCTAAACCTCCTTACTATTCATGGCTTAGTCACCAAGTAACTGCTTTACTTGGTGGCCAAGTGGCCGGCCCACATGCTCCATGGGTCTCCCCATAGGTTGCCCCATGGCTTAATACCCATCGGTTCGATCCGCAGTTCGTTTTCTTAGTTTGGGCCTTAACATTAATTCTTATTGGGCCTATCTTGGGCTTGATTTCACAAAGCGTTGGCCTTGACATAATCCAAGTCCAATTGGAATCTACAAAGTCCATGAACTAAAAGTCCATTAAGACTAATCATATTTTTCGCATCCCATTCTCATATTCTCCTCGTATATAATTCGTACGATCTTCGTATTATACGTCGTAAAAATCTTCTTACTATACTCGTTTAATAACTAGTATCATACTCGTATTTCTAACGCATAATAACCCTAATTATTATACGAAACCATTAAATTCTCGGAACTCACTTTTCCTAACCCTTAGGTTTTAAGTCCGCAGGCGAAAACTTCGTTTGTCATAACTGAAATATTATTGAATATTCCATCACGTCTTAGAATTCTATCATTACGCGTTTCTCGGAAATTCAAATTCAATCTCCGAGCAGAAACGGATGAATAGTCGCTATTTTGTCTTTTTCCCCGGAAATATTTTTGTTCCCGGAAAATTTTTATTTTCGTCTTGAAAATTCTTACTTGTCCAGTCTAGCTCGTAGCCAGAATCCTGCTGACTTATAATCATCCTAGGTTCTAGAACGATTAATAAACACATAACACATAATAGTATTAATAAAAATTCTTTTTATTAATAACTAATTCTTTAAACTAAATTCTGGACAATCCGATTTTACTCGAGTTGTCACACTTCCCTCCTTATAAAAATTTCATCCTCAAAATTTCTTAAAACCACACCCATACCCGGGTCCTCACATTCTCCCGTTCTTCACAGAAATTTGTCCTCAAAATTTTAGCTTACTCTTCTTCCCAACTTCTCTTCAAATAAGTTCTTATCTTTCACACATTTCCTCGTATTCACAACCTATCAAGAATCATGAAATAGAAGGAATAACGAGGAACATAAAAATTCCTTTAAAACATTTCATACTTTTGCTGAGGGGTCAAATCGACCATGAACTCTTACTAGGTTTAACAGCATTTCACCGTAAACCCTTCTACCACGGTCAGTTTACAATCACCAAGAAAGTAAACTACCTCTTCCATACGTAGGTGATCAATCCATCGTATAACCCCATTTCGGGGTGTGTTCACCTCAGACTTAATCATTAGATTCCGCACCAAAACAATTTGGCTTGGCATACTTCTCAAAGAAAGCTCGAATTCTTATAACTTGACATACCATTTGTCTAGCCAAATCAAATAGCTTAGAACATACCAATAAATTAGGCATCAACTTGAAACATTCGTCTAGTCAACTCAATTGACATCAACTACTTCTTTTAAATTCTTTTACAACATATCAAAATGTTTCACGACGTCATGATATCATACTTTTCACAGTACGTTGAGGACTTCGTTAGTTAATGACTTCATCATTATACATCATACCATAGAGAGTTGTTGATCATAAGACCACATCCAATACTAGGTTCAATTGCATTAATAACTCCATCCTTTTACCATCCTTGCATCAAATGCATTGATGATATAAAATTTATTTTGATATTTCAAATCAACTTCTGTCTAGCCAAAACAATTAGCATAGACGTACCAAGAATAGCTCTTTTAAAATCTGTTGGTTCCAAAAGTTGAACCAATTTCTTTCCTTTTCAAAACGCACATTTTAGCACAATTTCAATAAACTTCGAAATCTAGCATAACTAGATGACTTGGAATATCCTATTTCGTTATCCTCCTTATTTGTCTTACTTGTGATAATACTTAATCTTCTCTAGCACCTTCAATGCAAAGAATACTTAAAATACTTCGTTTTCAGTCTAAACATTCCTATACCCTAGTATAGTCCATCAACTTACCACGATGTATGTGTTTAGGAACTTTTCACAACCATATGTGTTTAAGAACTTATCTTCGCAATATGTAATCCAAGAACAAATCAAGGACTATCCATACGCTTAGGGCTCAGAAACATAGCATATAACTATGAGTTACAAACTTTTCATAAGTATGAGTTTCAAGAACTCGCACCTATCTTAACATTCTCTACCTATCACACATATACATGAAAAAAGATTCACCTTCTCACCATATACATATTGATTGCGCAACATACTATTCCAATGATTATCACTACCAGAAGCTAAGTGATTGTCAAACCAAACACAATTCCCTACCCATACAGAGAATTGGTCAACTCAGCTACTAATCGATATAGGAAGCTAAGCGGTTGTTACACCAAGGACAATTCTCAGCCCATACAAAGAATTATTCAACTTAACAACTCTATCAAATAAGAAGCTAAGTGGTTCTAAAACCACGTATAAATTCCCCACCTATACAAGGAATCATACTACTCAGCTGTTGCTAGGAGTTCTCAATTAAAATCCTAAAACTTCTTACTTTCTCTTTACTTAATACGAATTTTCTTTAATTCGTATGCTAACCTTTATAACTCAATCTGAGTTCTTCTTCCTGTACTTACTTCGTAGTACCATTCATCTATAGCATTAGCTATAAATCATCCATCGTTTAACAGAACAACTATTATTACGTTTTACTATGATCACGTGGTGATCTTCTTCCTTAATCGTTTAACTCAACGATTTTCTTATCCTCCTCTCTATGATTATAGTCTTAGGTACGCATACCTAAGATTTATAACCTATCAACTTTGATACCACTCTGTAACGCCCCGAAATTCGGTCTATTTTCACAACCGAATTTCGTATGTCACGGTCCCACTTCTTACCAAATATACATCATTATATAGTTAAATATAACAACATAAATTCTCAAATCCCAGGTTCTATTACCTTATAACCTCGTTCATTACAAATAATGATAATTACATTATTCTTTACATCGTACAAGAGTGACTTTTATCCGCCACCAAGGATACATAATAGTTAATTAAACTAACCTATAGTTCAATTAAACTATTCTACATTACAAGTCTTCGTTTGATCTTCACGCACATTCACATATTGAATGGCACTTCATCTGGATACCGATCATCTTGAATAGTTCAATCATAAAATAGTTCATCTCATAGAAATACTGAAGTGTTCAAATTGTGGCACAAGGCCTCATACATACTACCACCTTATACATATATCGCACATATGCACATATGCAAGAAACTAGCATTCATATAAAATGAATAAAGTTAGGAAACTTGGCTTACGTACAGCTACAGCTTACGCTGAACTGCTCATTCCAATATCTGGATAACGCATAAGGAAATAACACGTACACTAATTAGTCATATACTTGACTTGCGCATTGGTTTACTGAACTTTACTTATTATGGTTCGCATTCTTGTAATCTAAGCTTACGCGACTAAATTTCTTTACTGTTTTACGGCTATTTGACATACGGCGAAGTCTTACTCTTACGATCATTCAATATTAATTCTACGCATTCATAGCGTTAAGCAATTTACGTTACCTTACTCTTCATTGTCTTCTAGTCAAACCATACACGGAGTGTAGGTTTTACCAGTTCAATATTCACGTACACTCAATCCTCACGTCGGCTAAAGTGTTTAACGCTTACATTTCCTTATAACATTCTCTATCCGACTTACCCTTGGACTTTCATTATTCTTATTCCCATTCTTTATAGTTTTGTTGATAATTAATATCTTACCTACTACCTTCATCAACGTCTAAGTTATACCACTATTGTACATGTAGAACGTTCGTCTGACGCGAATACGATTCACGAGGATCGTTTACGTATTCAACGTTTACGTTGCTCGTCTCTTAATCTCTCATTCAACCTTTACCCAAGGTTTTACTCATTTTCATCCGTTATCCATTGCATGAACCCCACGTTCATTATTGCTTTCACAACGTTTATACGCTTTACAATTAACTCTCATAATGACATCATAACATTGAAATGTTATACATCACCCTCGTCACTCAACGTCTAAAGAATCACAATCATAGCAATCCCACACGTTCGTCTTATCGCGACTACGGTCCACGTATATCGGTTACGTAATCAACGTTTACATTCTTTATCTTTTAATCATGTTCAATCTTTGCATTCAACCTTTAATAAAGGTTTAAGTCACTTGATTAAGTGTTACCTTAGGCGAACTATATGTTCTTTATCTTCCCTTACATTTCCCCAAGAGTTGAGTAGTGAAAATCTCTTCTCTAGGCCTTTCATATACCCCCCGCCCCGGCGGGGGTTTGCACTCTAACATAGCCCGCCCCGGTGGGCCTCACTTCTGCTAATAAACCTAATACCCCCCGCCCCGATGGGGGTTTGGCCTTCAATAATGTCCGCCCCAGCGGAGGTCCCTTCTAATTTTGCTTTTAAGTCTTAAACTGGTTTGAGACGCTTACTTTGAAATCTCATAACTCCTTCGTTATAACTCATAATGAGGTCGTTCTAAAGCCATTCTCTTCCTTATCTTATGTTCTTCAACTTCCCTCAGATAGAAATCAATTCTGAATCTGTTAACATGCCATTCAATTAACCTAATCTTCATCCCTCGTTCGTTTACGTTTTTAATGTTCTACGTTCGTTCATCCGTAATTCGGTCATCCAAACTCTGAACTCGTTCATTCTTGAGTCCACAACTCACGTTTTCTACGCTCTCTTACATTTTTATGAAACCCTACTCATTTGGGTTCATCTACATATATTCTATTTCTCATTCGTCTTTTACAAAAAATTTATCATAACTTCGTTATAGCTAAGTTTAATCCGTTCTTTATGAACGTTTCTACCGTTCCTAACCAAGTAATAAGCAACTAACTTATACGCAATGGTTTTAAACTTGTCCATCAACAAAAATCACGCTACGATGGTTTTAAATTTGTCCATCAACAACGTTCTTCGTGTTCTTCGCATGTTCTTCGTTAGTTCTTCATTTGTAATTGATATTTTGATTACGATTTCACTTTTTCTTGAAATTTGATGTTATAGAACACCATTCCTTACTAATTTCACCGAATCATTCATATGATACATTCGGATCGTTCAAATTCATTACGAATCTTATACTTCCTTAAGAAATTTATAAACTAAACTTTTAATTATTATTTTTTCATTTTCTCATGATTTCAACCGTATGAAATCATTCATTACTTCTTTTACTTCTTATTCTCATTAAGCTATGTTTTAAACATATAAAACTTAAAGAAATTTTACTTAGGTTTAGGTTTCGGATTACCTCTCTGCTTTAATCTTCCTCCGTTGGGAAAAGCGTGCACTCGGGCTAGCTTTTCCTCTTCCTCTTACTCTTCATCCGAACTCTCTCTCTCTCTCAAGTGTGGGATAATTTTTCCTTAAGCACAAATGGGCTTAAGGCTTGTTTATATAGAAAACCAAGGCTAGGGGCAAAATAGTCATTTTACCCCCAAACCTCCTTACTATTCATGACTTAGCCACCAAGTAACCACTTTACTTGGTGGCCAAGTGGTCAGCCCACATGCTCTATGGGTCTCCCTATGGGTTGCCCCATGGGTTAATACCCATCTAGTGACCCATCGGTTTGATCCGCGGTTCGTTTTCTTAGTTTGGGCCTTAACATTAATTCTTATTGGACCTATATTGGGCTTAATTTCACAAAGCATTGGGCTTGACATAATTCAAGTCCAATTGGATTCTACACAGTCCATAAACTCAAAGTCTATTAAGACTAATCATATTCTACGCAGCCCATTCTCGTATTCTCTTCGTATATAGTTCGTATGATCTTCGTATTATACGTCGTAAAAATCTTTGTACTATACTCGTATAATAACTAGTATCATACTCGTATTTTTAATGCATAATAACCCTAATTATTATACGAAATCATTAAAGTCTTGGAACTCACTTTTCATAACCATTAGGTTTTAAGTCCGCAGACAAAAACTTCATTTACCATAACTGAAATATTATTGAATATTCCATCATGTCTTAGAATTCTATCATTACGCGTTTCTCAGAAATTCAAACTCAATCTCTGAGCAGAAACAGATAAATAGTTCTTATTTCGTCTTTTACCCCGTAATTATTTTTGTTTCCAAAAAAATTTTATTTTTCTCTTGAAAATTCTTACTCGTCCAGTCTAGCTCGTAGCCAGAATCCTCCGGACTTATAATCATCATAGGTTCTAGAACAATTAATAAACACATAGCACAGAATAGCACATAACACAGAG
This sequence comes from Panax notoginseng, assembly GCA_016801055.1. NCBI lineage: Eukaryota > Viridiplantae > Streptophyta > Magnoliopsida > Apiales > Araliaceae > Panax > Panax notoginseng. Next base: position 153,640,590 of record CM029016.1, on the reverse strand, counting down.
CGAGGAATGTGAGAAGAGCTTCCAAGAACTCAACATGCGGTAACGACGTTGGCTCGGGCTATTAAAAGATTACGATCATACCATCCAATACCATCCTGGAAAAGTGAACGAGATAACTAACGCATTGAATAGAAGATCATATGTGGGTATGAGTGCAATATTGTCAACGCAAAGGCCCATTTTGTACGGCTTACAAAGGATGGAGATAGAGTTAAAGGCTCCAAGTACCCAAGTGATGCTATCAAACATACGAGTAGAATCAACTTTAATCGATAAAGTTAAAGCTGCTCAAGCCACAGACCCGGAGCTGATGCGTATGAAGAAGAAAGTACAAGAAGGTGTTATCCCAGAAGCAAGAATCGATGAAGAAGGAATACTTCGAGTCAACTCCAGACTTTATGTTCCTAACGACTATGATTTGAAGTACAAGATCATGATGGAGGCACACAACACACCATTTGCAATCCATCCTGGGAGTACCAAAATGTATCATGATCTTCGACATATATTTTGGTGGAGCAATATAAAGACAAAGATCGCGGAGTTTATCTCGAGGTGTTTAACTTGTCAACGTGTAAAGGCGAAGCATCAAGTGCCAGAGGGTCCATTGCAACCACTTGAGATTCTGAAATGGAAGTGGAAACATGTTACCATAGATTTCGTTACGGGTCTTCCCAAGGTTTTCCAAGGCATAGATGTGATTTGGGTTATTGTTGATAGATTAACCAAGTCTGCCCATTTCTTGCCTATATGGGAGACTTATTCCCTTGAACGTTTTGCTCGTATGTACGTGAATGAGATTGTGAGGTTGCAATGCATGCCAGTATCCATAGTTTTAGATCGTGACCCAAGATACACTTCACGATTTTGGGTTAACTTGCAGAAAGCTATCGGCACGAATTTATGATTCAGTTCGGTATACCACCCTCAAACGGACGGACAATCGAAAAGGACTATTCAAACTCTTAAAGATCTATTAAGACTTTATGTCCTAGATTTCAAAGGGAGTTAGGATAAGTACCTACCATTAGTGAAATTTTTCTACAATAATAATTATCAGGCAAGTATAGGTGTGGCTCCATTCGAAGTATTGTATGGACGAAAGTGTCACTCTCTAGTATGTTGGGATGAGGTGGGAGAAGTAATATTATTGGGACCAGAGTTGGTACGTATGACTACAGAAAAGATCCAAATGATCTGACAACGTATACAAACGGCACAAGATCGACAAAAGAGTTATGTGGATCTTCATCGAAAGGACGTGAAATTTAATATTGGGGATCATGTATTGTTACGTGTTGCTCCATGGAAGGGAGTTACAAGATTCGGGAAGAGAGGATAGCTCAATCCACGATTTATTGGTCCATTTGATATTCTTGACCACTCACATTACCTCCAAACATGTCTCGTGTTCATAATGTTTTTCACATAGTTTGCTTCGTAAATATGTGAAAGACCCAAATCATATTATTGAGTTACAACCAGACGAGATAGCCGAAGATTTAATGTACGAGGAGGTACCTATCAAGATCTTGGATAGGAAGGAGCATATCCAACGCACAAAGGTTATACCACAAGTCAAAATTTTGTCGAGGAACCATGCTATTGAGGAAATGACCTAGGAGTTGGAAACGGAAATAAAGGCGAGGTATCCTCACCTTTTCGAAACACCAGGTACGTACATCAATTTCGAGAATGAAATTTCATAAGGAGGGGAGGTTGTAAGACCCCAACTGCTATGAATAAAATTGAATTTCCTCTATTTATTATTTTAAAATAGTAAGGGATTGATTTGATTAATGTGGTTAGTTATGGGTAAAATGCGCAAATATTTTAAATAAGCAAGTGGTTATAAAATATTCATTGTTGTCGGGGAATATTCGGTTGGTCGTGGAATACTCTTGCTGTCGAGGAATATTCGTACGACGACGTAGCCTTTTGTGGGCCCCATAACGAAAAGCGATTGGATGAAAAAAATGACAAGTATGAGTTTTTTTTATAAATAACGGCGTAGTTGTTACCGTTAACACTATTGAAATACCTGGTGATTAAAACACAGTAATACACGGTATTGCATAGTAGTACACGGTATTGCACCAATTATTGATTCTTACATAAGAAGTCACTACTCAATAATTGTTACAGTAATTATTTTTCAATATTTTATTGATTCAATAATTACTGCGTTGATATTTTATATTGTTGATTCAATAATTGTCATTGCACAATATTTCAAATTATCAGATCAATAATTTATATTATTTGAATAATAATATTAGATAGCATTATTGGCAATGTCTAAGAAAGTTCTGTCTAGGAAATGTTATTTACTTGCGCGCCAATAAGGAGAAATCTTTACCGGAAGGCCCCTCTTTCCTAGGAACGACCTGGTTGTCATTATTGTGATTTTGTAATATTATTTGTGAATAATTAATTATTGATTTATATGATAAGAAAAATATTTATTTTACGTGGATATAAATGGAGGAATTTTTAGAAAAGTGATAATTGTTAAAAATTGATATTTTATCTTTTCTAATAAAATAATTCATTCAAATATATTATTATATTACATTATAAATGTATAATGCGATAATAAAATAATATAATAATAGTGATATTTTTACAATGAACGTGTGATATATGAATAAATGAGGAGGAAGAGTTTTTTTGTTACAATAAATGCTAAAAACATGTTAAACATGTTGGTGGATCTCATTTTTGACTAAAATTTGATTATAGCCTGCAAAATCGTCCGTATGTAAATTTCGGTCATTTTTCGTTTGGAATTTGGAAAAATTTTCTTCTACAAAGTTGTAGAGAATTAAATTTCCTTTGGAATGATCATAAGATTTGAATTTTTCTGATAAAAGTGCTATTTATTATGAATTATTGATGTTTCGAAATATTAGGTATGAATTGATTTTGTTGCATTAAATGATAAAAATATGTTTTGTGTTGGTGGGCCCTACTTGATAGTGCAAAATTCTGAAATCAGATTTTCAAAGTGTGAGTAGGATATTTTTTAATAAATAATACTATTTTATTAAATTTTCTGCTTTGGTGTTCTAAGCATTTTCCTATAAATAGAATGCTTAAGTTACAATTGAAAAACACACCAGAATCTGAAGTTTTCTCTCATTATATTATCAAGCATATTTTTGTGAGTATTTTGACACTTTGAGTGTTGCTATACGGTACAAGTTTCCTTCAGCGTTATATCTGATATTCCAGCCAGAAGTAATATTCTGTTGAGGTAAGGGATGTTATTTTCTTCATAAATGATATATTTTTTTTCAATATTATTATGCCGAAATATTTGTATGAATTTTATTGTGAAATTTTTACCTTTTCATGTCGAGGTTACTATTTACGTATACGATACTATTCACTAATACGGTACTATTCACGAGTACTATTCATGAAGTATAATTTTTTTGTAAAATTTCTACCTTTTTGTGTCGGGATTACTATTCACGTATACGGTACTATTTATAAATACGGTACTATTCACATATACGTCACTATTCACGTATATGGCACTATTCACAGAAAAATAAAATTTTCTTTTCTTTGTCCAAGTTGTTTATTATGGTTACTAGCTTTGATTGTATCCATGTTTTGATCTTCATTCTTGAAATTTTGCTCCACAATGGTTTATTATGGAGTATTTTTGAACTGGGATAAACTAAAGTACGAATCCCTAATCCTTTTCATTTTATCTCACTAGATTCATTTTCTTTAAAATATTTTCATCTTTCTCAGTCCTAAATGGTAATATAACTGAATATCGTTGGCAAGTAGTGCAAAGATAAATGATTAACTGATGAATATCTTTGGTCCGTAGTGCAAAGATGAACATATGTTGAAATGAACATGACCAACTGGTGATATAAATGAATATCTTTGACATGTAGTGCAAAGATGAATATTTGATTCAAGATGTATATTGATTGATGTTACAAGGATAAAATATTGATGATGGACTTTTAAATCTTAGAAGATAGTAGAATTCATTCTCTACTTTACTCTTCTAATGGATTGTTGTTTCCGCTGCAGTTGTTGATCTAAAACTTGTTGTCTATTATATTCTATCAGATTTTTTCCTGTTGAAGACTAATGATAATTTGTTGTATATTATCTTAATCATAATATTCTTTACTGGGCTAGTTGAGCTCACCCTTTTCCTTTTTGTTCCATTTTTCTTCCCAGGAGGCGAGAATATAGCGGGAACTAGTCGGGGTGTGGAGTGATGTATCCAGAAAGTTATTGTAGCAGTCTTCACTATTTTGTAAAATTGTGTATCTATAATTGTAATGAGGACTTATTTGAGTATGGATATTATCTAGAAGACAATATTTGTATATAAACTCACAGTATATTTGTTGTCGTATTCTGAACGGCAATTGTAACAATGAAGTTGTAGTTGTTTTCTGTACCATGTATTTGGTGACTTAAAATGGGTGATGTATACCTATTTTGGGGGCGTCACATATGTTGTTGGTGCTGGCAAACTGCAATTTGATGGCTATGGGATGCTGCACCCCCGTAACGGATACTAGAACTACTCCAGCCCCAGAACCTTCCATGTTTAAAGCTCCATCAAAATACATCTTCTATGTTTGGCGTGCATCATACTGATGGTGTTGTTGAACTGTCATTACCCCTTCATCGGGAAAGTATGTTTCCAAGGGCTTGAAATCACTTGAAGGTGCGACGGCCAGTTGATCCGCAATTCCTTTACCTTTATTGGACTTTTGCGTTACGTAAACGATGTCAAACTGTTGTAGGATCAACTGCCATCTGGACAATCTACAATTCAACATGGGCTTACTGAACACATACTTGAGAGGATCCACGCGGGATATAAGATGGGTTGTGTAACCATGGAGATAATGTTGTAACCTCATGGAAGCCCATGTTAAAGCACAACAAGTTTTTTCGATCAGAGTGTACTTGTGTTCGCTGCTACTGAATCTTTTGCTGAGGTAGTAGATAGCTCGCTCTTGGCCTCTATCGTCTTTCTGTCCCAGCATGCAGTCCATGACATTGTCACTTATGGATAGGTACATGAACAGGGGAACATCATCCCTGGGTGGTACCAAAACAGGAGCTTTGACTAGCTGAGCTTTGATTGTAAGGAAGGCCTTCTGACACTCATCATTCCACTTCATGGAGGAGTTCTTCCTTAACAACTTTAAAATAGGCTCATAGGTTGCTGTGAGTAAGGATATGAATCTGCTAATGAAGTTCATTCTTCCCAAAAATCCCAGTATTTCCTTCCCTGTCTAAGGAATGGGCATTTTTGTAATGGCCTGTATTTTGGTGGGATCTAGCTCAATCCCTTTGCGGCTGATTAGGAATCCTAGCAATTTGCCTGATTTAACGCCAAAGGTGCACTTGGCTGGATTCAACTTTAAGTTATAATTACGCAACCTATTGAAGAGCTTTCTGAGATGGTCTAAGTGGTCTTCGTCGCTTCCGGACTTGACAATGATGTCATCCACATAGATCTCTATCTCCTTGTGCATTAAATCATGGAAAAGAACCATCATGACTCGCTGGTAGGTAGCTCCAGCATTGATGAGGCCGAATAACAACCGTTTATAGCAAAAGGTTCCCCAAGGCATGATGAATGCAGTTTTCTCACGATCCTCTTCAGCAACCATGATTTGATGGTACCCCGCGAAGCAATCAACAAAATAGTACATGTCGTATTTAGCAGTATTGTCAATGAGAATGTGGATAAATGGCATGGGAAAACTATCTTTAAGGCAAGCTTTATTCATATCTTGGTAATCCATGCAGACTCGCACTTTTCTTCCTGGTTTAGGCACGAGGACTATGTTGGATAGCCATTCAGGGTATTTGGACACCATGATGATGCCTGCTTGAAATTATTTCACAATTTCTTCTTTAACCTTTAAACTCCAATCAGGTTTTAATCGCCTAAGCTTCTGTCTGACTAGCTTGAATCCTTCTTTGATGGGAAGGCGATGAATGACTATGTCCGTGGACAAACCCACCATGTCTTCATGAGACCATGCAAACATATCCTGGAATTGGGTTAATAGTGTAACCATGTCATTCCTTTGGTTTGAAGTAAGGTCCGTACCAATCTGGATTAGCTTAGGGATTTCTAAGGTTCTGAGATTGAATGAAGTGGTTTGATAAAGGTTTGGTTTGGGTTTGTCTTCGACCCATTCTTTTATCTCCTGAGGTATCACAATGTCCTTTTGTATTTCCATCAAGTCTGAGTCCAACTTTTCATTAAAGTTACAATCCTTGTGGAGAAAAGGCACCTCATCAGCAAGTATAGGCATATCTAAATTCAGAGTCTTAAAACAAAATATGTTTTCACTTAATATATGAAAATGTTTAATCATACAAAGTGTTAGTGTGACAACCCCAAAACAGGTCCATTCCATCCAACCTATTCTGAGTTGCCAAATACATAGTACAGAAAATAACTACAACTTTATTACAACAATTGTCATGCAAAATATAACAACACATATGCTGTGAGTTTGGATATAAATATATACCAAATGTGACTCATGTCCCAACCGTGGACAACACCTCACAATGACACCTTACATAAAGGTATAGTCAAAAACTGTTTTAGAAATTAGAATCTTTGGAAAGTGCTCAAGGAAACCTTCGTACATGGGAGGCCATGCGTCTAGGTTATGATAGATATCATATGGCCACAAAATTATCCTTGGTTGACCCAATAGACCCCAAAGAAAAATGAGAAGTTTACTATCATATTCTTCCCAATGGTGAGTCCTCTCTTAACATATCATTATCTCCACTGTTTCTAATTGAAAATTATACTTCAAACAAACACCAAGATTATATAGGTAGTGCTCGTAAAGATACTCAGCAAGTAGATGAGCACAACCTTGTCTTATGATGACACGAGGTTGTATGTCATTAGACATCTTGTATGATAGTGACAAAACACCCTATTTTATTCACCAAATATAACTACTAAATGATTGCCACCTTTCTATTCCCTTGTTACCCCCGCTCGACCCAGCTACACTCTTATTACCTGAAATTCAACAATTTCTTAACCAGTCATCTCGTAAAATTCATAACAAATCATACGTTCATTTTTAACGGTTCAAAATTTGTGGACATATAGTCAACTTATATATGTATAACATATCCAAATATTACCACGATCCAACGGTCGGATTAAAAATTATAACCCTCGCAAAATATCTCAAAAACCCTAATTTTTAATACATCCATTCCGACAAAAATACGGATAAAAACCTCAACATTAACTCCTTCATTTTTAACCACAAAAATATATCCCTCATTTATATCCACATAAAATAAATATTTCCTTATCATATGAATCAATAATTAATTATTCACAAATAATATTATAGAATCACATTTATGACAACCAGGCCGTTCCCAGGAAAGAGGGGGCTTTCCAATAAGAATTTCTCCTTACTGACGCGCAATTAGATGACCAAACATCTCCTTAGACTGAACTTTCTTGACATTGCCAATAATGTTATCTAATAATATTATTCAAATAATATGAATTATTGATCTGATAATGAAAAATACTGTGCAACAACAATTATTGAAACAACAATAATATAAAATATCAACACAGTAATTATTGAATCAATAAAATAAAATATTGAACAATAACTACTGTAACAATTATTGAGTAGTGCATTCTTACGTAAGAATTAATAATTGAAAAAAATACTGTGCAATACTGTGTGCTACTGTGCAACCACGCGTATTACTGTATTTTAACCACCGGGTATTCCAACAGTGTTAACGGTAACAACTACGCCGTTATTTATAAAAACTCAATTTTTGTCGTTATCTTCATCCGACAGTTATTCGTTATGGGGCCCACAAATAGCTGCGCCGTCGTACGAATATTCCCCGACAGAAAGAATAGTCCACGACCAAACGAATATTTCCCGACAAAAATGATTATTTTATAACCACTTGCTTATTTTGAAAAAAAATTCATATTTCACCCATAACTTTAAACTTTTATCAATTTAACCATTTACGGAATAGTAATTATAAGAAAAATTGAATACTTTTATTTCATAAAATTCGGGGTCTTACAATCTCCCCTACTTATGAAATTTCATCCCCGAAATTTACGTACCTAGTATTTCGAAGAGTTGAGAATACCTTGCTTCCATTTCAGTTTCTATCTCTGAGATCATCATGATTTCTCCATTGCTCATCTCTCATGATAACTTCATTTGGGTTCCTCATTTGTTGGGAAGTCATGACAACCGCCATCCCTCTAACTACTCGGCTTTGACTTGTCTGGAGCAGCATTTGGCGTCATCATTACCGTTGGAATATACCTTTCTATAGGACATATTCCTCCCTCAACTGCCTCTTCGTACTCCTCATTCATGATCTGAATCATCAATCTTCGATCCATATCGGATTCAGGTTGACCGCTATGTACAGGGTAATTCAAAACTCGATGTTGGGTTCTCCCAATTGCTTTCCAAAAAGAGAAATTCATATCATCTATTTTAGCTTTCTTAGATCGAACATCTCTTTCCACAATATCCACGTGTCGTGCGGCTTTTGCCCATGCATCACTTATTCTCACTCGTTTAGTTTTTTCTTCTTTCAGCTCAGATTCTATTTTTATCATCTTATACTCTGCCAAAGAATGCTTCTGTTCAAGCATCACATATCGGGTAACACAAGCTTGAATTGTTGCATCCTTTTGTTCCACGACCGCCTGTCGTTCTTCTGCCTACTCTTCTAACTCATGAATACGATTTTGAAATTCTACATTTTGATCATATAATACCTCTAATAAACTCTCCTCTGGTACTTCTTCTTCCTCTTCTTCCTCAGTCTCAGCTGTTACCTCTGCGACTATCTCGGGTGTAACTATCAATTCTTCACTCACCACATGGATATCTCTAATTCCTTCTTCGTCTGACATCACATTACCACGGTTAGTGATTAGAGGTATCCCCACAGTCTCATTCACTCCATTGTTAGCATTCTCAGCTGCCATTCTCAAATACTACCATAAAACAAGGGTTAATTAAACAAATTAACATATCACATAATATCCCAATAATATGACTGACCAACAAATATGCTTAGGTAGGACACACTAGTAAAGGATTTACTCATCTCTCCCCTCCTAGTTGTATTCCCCGATCTCCCCCAGAGATCATATCTCTAAGCTCTGATACCAACTGTGACGACCCCAAAACAGGTCCATTCCATCCAACCTATTCTGAGTTGCCAAATACATACTACAGAAAATAACTACAACTTTATTACAACAATTGTCATGCAAAATATAACAACACATATGCTGTGAGTTTGGATATAAATATATACCAAATGTGACTCATGTCCCAACCGTGGACAACACCTCACAATGACACCTTACATAAAGGTATAGTCAAAAACTGTTTTAGAAATTAGAATCTTTGGAAAGTGCTCAAGGAAACCTTCGTACATGGGAGGCCATGCGTCTAGGTTATGATAGATATCATATGGCCACAAAATTATCCTTGGTTGACCCAATAGACCCCAAAGAAAAACGAGAAGTTTACTATCATATTCTTCCCAATGGTGAGTCTTCTCTTAACATATCATTATCTCCACTGTCTCTAATTGAAAATTATACTTCAAACAAATACCAAGATTATATAGGTAGTGCTCGTAAAGATACTCAGCAAGTGGATGAGCACAACCCTGTCTTATGATGACACGAGGTTGTATGTCATTAGACATCTTGTATGATAGTGACAAAACACCCTTCCAACGTTGGGTTCGCCTCACCCTATTTTATTCACAAAATATAACTACTAAATGATGGCCACCTTTCTATTCCCTTGTTACCCCCGCTCGACCCAGCTACACTCTTATTACCTGAAAGGAATTGTGAAACAGAAGGGTGAACATAACTAGCCCAGTAAAGAATATCATGACTAAAGATAAATAAATTATCAATAGTCTTTATCAGTAATAAATCAGAGATTTATAACATATGGTAGATGATAAAAATTTTCAACCATAGTTGCAGCGGAACGAGCAATCCATTAGAAGAGTCAAATAGAATATAAAATCTATTATCTTCTCCATGTTAAAAATCCACCAATAATATTTTATCCCTGTAACATCAATAAATAATTCTGGTCCACAATCATATGAATAACTCATAATCATAATTGTAGTTCTAAATTCCTCTTCTCATCAAGGACGAAGATAATTTTCATCACCTATCTTTACCTGAAACATCAAAGATCATGGTTAAACCAAATCACAGTTCATGTTCATAATCATACTAATAACTTCATCTTGGCACTACGGCCAAAGATATTCATTTGTATCACCAGTTGGTCATGTTCATCTCAACACATGTTCATATTTGCACTACAGGCCAAAGATATTCATCAATTAATCATACATCTTTGCACTACAGGCCAAAGATATTCAGTAATATCATCATTCAGGACTGAGGATGATGAAAAATATCTTAAAGAGAACGAATCCAGTGAAACAGAAGGACAAATATTAGGGATTCGTATAACAGTTTATCCAAGATCAATAATACTTCATAATAATCAATTGTGAAGCAGAATTCAAAAATAAAGATCAAAACATGGATACAATCAAAGATAGTAACGATAATAGACATCTTGGACAAAAAGGGAAAATTTTATTTTTCGGTGAATAGTGCCGTATTCGTGAATAGTACCGTATACGTGAATAGTGCCGTATACGTGAATAGTAATCCCGACACAAAAAGTTCCAAATTTGATAAAAACTCATATCAATATTTCAGCATAATGATATTGAAAAAAATAATATCATTAAGAAGAAAATAATATCTCTTACCTCAAAAGAGCAGTACTTCTGATCGGTATGCAAAGCCGAAGGAAACTTGCACTGAATAACAACTCTCAAAGTATCTAAATACTCACAAAATATGCTTCATAATATAGAGAGAGAGAGAGAAAACTTGTTTCTGGTGTGATTTTCAATTCTAACTTAGTCCTCTATTTATAGGAAAATTTTAGTAGCCTTGACCTGCAACCTGATGGCTTTACCTGCTACTATTCCCAGCCACCACATTTGAAATATAATTCAGCACATTTCTTCACCAACCACAAATGGGGCCCACCAATTCTAAAATTTTCCACCAAAATGATTAACTCCGAAAATTCAACAATTTCTTAACCAGTCATCACGTATAATTCATAACAAATCATACGATCATTTTTAACGGTTCAAAATTTGTGGACATATACTCAACTTATATATGTATAACATATCCAAATATTACCACGATCCAACGGTCGGATTAAAATTTATAACCCTCGCAAAATATCTCAAAAACTCTAATTTTTAATACCTCAATTCCGACAAAAATACGGATAAAAACCTCAACATTAACTCCTTCATTTTTAACCACAAAAATATATCCCTCATTTATATCCACATAAAATAAATATTTCCTTATCATATGAATCAATAATTAATTATTCACAAATAATATTACAGAATCACATTTATGACAACCAGGCCGTTCCAAGGAAAGAGGGGGCTTTCCAATAAGAATTTCTCCTTACTGACGCACAATTAGATGACCAAACCTCTCCTTAGACTGAACTTTCTTGACATTGCCAATAATGTTATCTAATAATATTATTCAAATAATATGAATTATTGATCTGATAATGAAAAATATTGTGCAGCAACAATTATTGAAACAACAATAATATAAAATATCAACGCAGTAATTATTGAATTAATAAAATAAAATATTGAACAATAACTACTGTAACAATTATTGAGTAGTGCCTTCTTACGTAAGAATTAATAATTGAAAAAAATACTGTGCAATACCGTGTGCTACTGTGCAACCACGCGTATTACTGTATTTTAACCACCGGGTATTCCAACAGTGTTAACGGTAACAACTACGCTGTTATTTATAAAAACTCAATTTTTATCGTTATCTTCATCCGACAGCTATTCGTTATGAGGCCCACAAATAGCTGCGCCGTCGTACGAATATTCCCCGACAGAAAGAATATTCCACGACCAAACGAATATTCCCTGACAAAAATGATTATTTTATAACCACTTGCTTATTTTGAAAAAAAATTCATATTTCACCCATAACTTTAAACTTTTATCAATTTAACCATTTACTGAATAGTAATTATAAGAAAAATTGAATACTTTTATTTCATAAAATTCGGGGTCTTACAGTTAGCATGTACTGACAAACCAACTGCTAATACTGTACAGAAAAGTTAGCTGTTATTGTTATCTATATGGCAGAGGGAGTTTCTGCCCGTTTTACCCTTGTTGACCAATAAAAGGAGTGCTGCTCCAATTGTCAAGGGTGAAGTCCTAATGGATTGCAATGATGGAGGGGCTGTCATCGTCCTCCTTCTCCCAAATGATGACCATGATATCTGGACAATCATCGTCTGGGATGTTTCTATTTATGTGATCATCTTAGACAATGATGTGTATGTTTGACATCATCCGGGCGATGTCTTGTTTACGTCTCCGTTCCTCTTCTTCCGCTTCGGGATTTGGAACCAGGACTTCTTTCCCCTTAACCTGTATCGGTTTAGGAAATAATATAGCCATTACATGGGCAGGCATCTTTACCAGAGACAGTACAGGCTTAGGAGATGTTGGTGAAGATAATCGCCGTGCGACTGAAGCTGAAGGAATCTGTTTATGTTTATGAGGATTCCTGCGACTAGAACTAGCAGTATAGCCTAGCCCGGCTGTCCTTGTTTGATTGGGAACTTGAATCGGGCATTTAATGCCCTGATGGTCTTTACCCAACCCTTGTCCAGGTTGATAGCCCAAAGATAGCATTTCTTGGCTTGCCGACATTACTTCGGCAGAAATTCTGGGTACCAAAGGTGGCACCCCAAGGGGATGGTAGTCAGTGTTGCTCACTTCTAGGGCATGAAAGCTGATAGTATCAACTTCGTTGAAACTGATAAGCGGGATATCACCTTGTACAGGACATGATGGCTCAACATTAATAGTGACTAGGCTGTTTGTTAATGATGCATTTAAGTTATTAGTGAAGAGTGGATGGGATGGCCCCACGGTCTCCTTAAGAGCAAGTTGTATCCTGTAGCTATTCTGAGCACATGAAAGGATACATTGAAAATATGTGGGCCAATCTCCACAGGTAGTTCAATTTCTCCGATAGCATTTTGTCGGGATCCGTCAAAAGCTTTGATAACCGTATGGCTGCTTCAAATTCTCTTTAGATTGATATTCATCTTCTCCAAGGTGGCATAAGGGCCAATATTCAAGGATGATCCTCTATCGATCAATACTCATGCGGCCACGTATTCGGAGGACATTACGGCTATGTGCAACGACTTGTAATGGCCCGTCCCTTCGATAGGTATATCATCATCAGTGAAAGAGATCACATTGTTGTTAAAAATATGATCCACCAGATGCTAGAATTTTTTAACATCTACTGACTTAGGCAATTGGGCTTCTTCCAAAACCCTGAGCAAGATCTTCCTGTGATCTTTGGAATAGAAAACCAAGTCCAGTATAGAAATTTATCGTGGAGCTTCTCTTAAGCTTGAAACCACCTTGGCTTCATAATGGCCCATAGTACGGAGAAATTCTTTCACTTTTTCCATGGGAATCTTCCCATTTGTCTTGATAGTAGGCTTCATCACCTGTTGGGGTAGATACAGTGGATTCTCTTTCAACACTGCAGCAGTTGTGTGGGATGTGGATCCTTCAACCACTCCATAATTCCATGGAATTTTTCGTAGGCTGACAACAGGATATTGTAGTCTAAATGGTAAGATGATTGGCTCTGGCGCAACCACTTTCAAAGGAGTTTCAATACCCTTGATCTGAATAGGTTGCATTGTATGTGAGGGGGTAGCTGAATCTATCTCAAAAGATATGACTGCTACGACTTCCTTCCACTTTGTAGGAAATGAATTCCCACTCTCCAGTAAAATAGTGGCATCGTCTGTCAGCTGCAGGACACCACTGTGAATTAAGTTCTAAATAAGGTGGTGGAGTGCCCAGCATTCTTTAATGTTGTGACCGCGAGAATGGAAGTGGTATTAGCACACTCCATTAAAATCAAGCCGTCTTGAACGTGGGCTGATTGGAGGTAGCATAGCTGTGAATCTTCCTTCATTAATCAGCATCTAAAATATCTTTTCCATTGGTTGGACAAGGTATGTAAATTCTTTTTGATTGGCTAAGTCTCGATGGGCTTTGGCATTTGCTCTTTTTACAATTTTATCCTCCAGTGTTTCATTTTCTGGAGTACGCGGTGGAGTATTTATAACAAGAGGAAGGAGACTAGCATGCTGCTAGCTGAATAATTGACGTGTGACTTGGTGCTGATGGAACACCAGTTTCGCCAATTAGTTGAGTTGCTCGCGTAGAGCATTCATTTTTTGTTCCATCTTAAACTGGAACTTTGCATAGTCCCACTTGTCAACACTATCCTTGCTGGTTTGGGAAGATCCACCAATGGAAAGGAAGTTTGTCCATTACTCCAATTAATCATGTTAACCTCTTCTTCTTTATGTTGAGGAATAGGGTTGTCTTGCACATGGGGTTGGTCAGGTGTAGCTACCACGATCTCACCATTATCAATCAAATCCTGGATCTTGTGTTTTAAGGCCCAACAATCTTGAGTATCATGTCATGGAGCACCAGCATGATAAGCACATTTCTGACTAGCATTGAAACCCTTCCCATTCGGGTTGGCTAGTGGAAGAAGATGGGTAATTTTCTTCTGAGTTGTCAGAAGATTGAGAATGTTCTCGAGTGAGTCCCCTAAGGGTGCGAACACTCGAGCGCATCTGACTTCTCTATTCTTTGGTAATGGAGGGTTTGAAGACTGCGTTTGAAAGGGGGAGTAATTTCTCCTCTGGATAGGCATACTTTGACTACCTTTCTGACCTTGTAGTATAAAGGAAACATCCTTCTCTTTCTTTTTATGGACCCTCCGGGGGTTGTTTCTATAATTTCCGGACTGGATATGTTTGGCAACAAAGGGAAGCTAGATCTTGAATTTTTCCTGACTTCAATCCCATCTCAGCCATCTCCCCATGCTTAATCATTTTAGAGAATGGTTTGCCAATACCAGCTAAGATGCTCTCATAGAAAGGAACTTCTTGTATGTCTATGAAAGTTATCACCATCTCAGACTCATTCATAGAGGGAACAACTTAAGCAGCAAGGCGCCTCCACCGTTGAGTATACTATTTGAAAGATTCATTGGTTTGTTTCCTAACTTTAGTAATTTGGTACCGGTCAGGGGCCATTTGAGTTTGAAAACTATATTGGTTGAGAAAAGCATGTGCTAATTCTTCCCAGCTATGAATCTTGGAATTATCCAATCTGGTATATCATGACCTAGCTTCACCAGTTAGACTTTTTTGAAACAGCTGCATTCAGAGCTTTTTGTCTTCAGTATAAGATCCGAGCTATCTAATGAAGACTTTCAAATGTGTGTAAGGATCTCCCAACCCATCGTACTTTTCAAAGTCGAGAGTCTTAAACTTCTCTGGAAAATTGAACACCAGGAAATATACAAAGGTCTGTATATGAAACACTCCCATGCGCTCTAATCCCTTTGATAGACTGAATGGTCTCTTCCATCTGTAGGACCTTTTTCCTAATATCATCGGTGTCTAGATCTTCTCTGAGATGGGTGTTTTCAGGATTTTTGTTGGTTGTATCCAACTCAGGTGTGGGAACTTCTTTGTATGTTCCCTGAGTTCCTCCCTATGCAGAGGATTCTGTATGTATGGACATTCAAGGACCCTGAGCAGACTGGTGTAGTAGTTCTTTCAGCAGAATAGCCAACTCTGTAATTTGGTGGCTTAATCCTTCGAACTCCTCATGGGAGACAGGAGTAGGATTAGACTGGCCAGATGACTTCATGATTGGTTGTAGGCTTGTTGCCTTTTTGGATTTTGATCAGGTAATAGGTCCGATTGTTTCCCTACAAAAAAACTTATGTAGTTTAGTCTTAGGCAATGTGGAAATGCTTACATGCTATGTGATATATCCGTTTTAGGAGTATTATCCTGCAAAACTGATGTTAGCTATTTGTATGACAATATAGCATGTCAGGTTTTGATATAGAAGGGAATGTATGTGAACATGTTCGTTCATATTTTCCATTACATTGGGTTTAACATGGAAATAAAATTACAAGTAATTAAATTTACAAGTTATTGAAATGGAAAGTATGGAGAGACTTTCCTCCGCATTTGGTTAATCAGAGGCTGACCTATCTTAGGCTACTCTCGCGGCTTTTTGGCATGAAGGTTCCCAAATCATCGCAATTTACTCGATGGGAAGTTAATTTGGTCTTTCAACTGGAGCGAATTTGGGTGGTACCTTTCCTGAGCCTCGTTGGAATTAGTCTTACTACGAGTCCAGTAATCAAACATCGACAGGATAACCTCCTGGTGGAGGAACCACAAAACATACATTCACATACAACGTGTCTCACCGTATGGAAATGATGACATATGCGAAACACTAATATCACAAGCAGATATGGTGCGAAGCACTAAGTATAATAAGTAAATGCATTTGTACACATTCATTCAAATGTAAATGCAACATTCATACATAAGCAGATAATAGTTTTAAAAAGTTTGTAATAGCAGCTTAAGCCCTCTTACTGGATGTCCCCAGTAGAGTCGCCACCTATTGACGTCGGGATTTTTATTTGTCCCTTTTCTATTCTTGTCTTTTGGTGTTCTCATGTTAGGTGAGATTTGTTTGAAAAAACAAGTTGTGAAAAGGTCCGACATGTATATGTCGACGATTGGACTATAAGAGTCGTCAATTTGTTTTTTAAATGATTGTACCAACACAACCGAGAAAAGATTTGCACATTGACCCAGTGCTGTGACACTGCTTAACGGGTCTATGAAACTGAGATTCGTCAGGGTTTGGGGACTTAGTTATACGGAGGGAAGGTGTTAGGCACTCCCCGACATCCGTGTTGCCACAGTGACCACCACATTTCAATTAAACTGCTATATGAATGTGTGTATGTGTGTGTGGATCAATGTGCAATTATTTGAAAGTAGTGCTTTGCCTCGTTTGTACCTATATACAAAGGGTTTAAATTTTGTATAAAAGTTCAGTTTTAACAAGATATAGCAATGACGTTTTATAAAAGAGATTTTTCAAACCCTTTATGCTTAATAGTAATTGAGGCCTTTGATACTTCCATTTTATTATGGGTTCAGCTGGATTGCTTTTATTTTCGAGATGAGAGGCATCTTCGAGAAAATAGTATAAAAAGTAGTGCCGAATTCCTATAGGCATAAAAGCCATCCAAGGAAATTCAAACACTGTGAATAATTTACAAGCCATATACAGCTGAAAATGTCCATCACGGGAACCGAATCTAGATTCAGGAGACTGAATCTGTGATCACATGATTCCTAGGCTCACATGATGTATCAATTTGTATGAAAGCTGTAAACAGTTATATATATATATATATAAGCTGTAAATATATATATACAAATAATCAACCACCACGAAGCACCTCCATGGGGGATCGAAAATGTAAAGAAAGCAGTAAAAGCAATCAACCGTCACGAAGTGAACTCCAGGCGGGACGAAGTGTAAATAAAGCTGTAAAAGCGATCAACTACCACGAAGTAAACTCCAGGCAGGACGAAATGAAAATAAAGCTGTAAAAGGCCACGAAGTGAACTCCAGGCCTGACAGAAATGTAAATATATATATATATATATATATATAAGAGATAAACGCACCAGATGTGTAATCCAGGCTCGATCAAACAAAGTTTAATGACAACAACATATATATAAGTATTTATATATATATATATATATATATATATATATATATATATATATATATATATATATATATATATAAAAGCAGTAAACGCTTCGGATATAAATCCAGGCACATCGAGTAGAGTTCGACAACAGTTCATATATAGGTATATATATATATTAAAGCAATAAATGCTCTGGATGTAAATCTAGGCTGATCGAACAGAGTTCGACAACAGTTCATATGTATATATATATATATATATATATATATATATATATATATATATATATACGAAAGAAATAGGAAGCCATGGACCAAAGTCTGGGCATACACACACAACACGACTCTCAACGTGAACAACTATGTGTGCAATAAGTGTGGAAAAGGCTTTAAATAATGTAAGAAGGCTTACAGTGGACTGCCAAATAAGACTTCAATAGCTTTAAATGGATGAACACTCAGCTCCCGCCGGTAAAAAAAAAAGCCAAATATAAGCTTACAAGTGTTTGAAATGAGAAATCACTCAAGATAAGGTGTGTTTAGAGCAAATTGGACAGGGATTCCTCGCCTTTTCTCTATAAAAATGGCTACCACAAGCCCTCTATTTATAGAGGGGGGAGCCGCAGATACAACTACGGCTGCCCGGGCTGCCCCGGGCTCTGCGGGTCCTGTCGCCTCGAAGTACGTGCACGCGTGCAACGTGTTGTCCACTCGAACTTTTAGAAATTCAATCTGGGCATCCGATCGAGGTGTATAAGACCTTTTACGGCATGCTATTGTCGAGAGCTACACAATGACATGGGATTAGAGGTTGTACGAAGTCAGGAAGATTTTACCATGCCCTTGGTCTTCACGCTTCAAATTCTATCCGGTGTGCTGTCTTGTGTAGTAGTCACTCGTGATTGGAGCTCTTTAATTCTTGTAGGACATTACTATGTATGTTTGCATGTTGTTGAGACGGCGCAATGTGGGATCGAGATGGCAAAATGATGATTTTGCCCCTCACCGGGGTTATCTCTAGTTTGAGCTGATTTAACGGTCTTTTCTCAAGGTTATCTCTAAGATTGGACTGCTGCAAGTATTGACCGTCCTCAGGGTTGTCTATGAGGTGTGCCTGACCTCCTGGGATTATCTCTGGGCTTATGGAATGAGTGCCTCGGGGCTATCGCCGAGTGTTGAAGCTGACTGCTGGGAGTGGAAAAGAGTATTTTCGGGGTTATCTCTGGAACTGCAACTGCATTTCTCGGGGTTGTCTCCGAGGTTGGATTGAAGATCCCGGGGTTGTCTCCGGGATTGGAACTAAATATCTCGGGGTTTGTCTCTAAGATGACAAATTTCTCCGTTGTTGTCTCCGGACCTGTGACTGTAGTCCTCGGGGTTATCTCCGAGAAGATCCCGGGGTTATCTCCAGGACTGTGATGGAATATCTCGGGGTTGTCTTTGAGTTGGCAAAGAGTGGATGTCTTGGGGTTTTCTCTAGGACTGAGTTGAGCTGTCCTCCAGGGTTATCTCTGAAAGACGATTCTGCCCTCCTGCAAAGTTAGTAACAGGAATGCAAAATTTCGAGTGTCTATAAGAATAACATCTAAAAATCAAGAGATGAACTTATATGGAGTTTTAAGTGATGAATCGAGAAAATTCATTTAAAGAATAAATATTGGAGTTTAATATTTTGTTATTACAAATATTTTATTGGGGAGTACTAATTAATTTATTAAACTTGATTGTAGGATGTCAGGCAAAGAAGAAATTAGAGATATCCATATGGTGAGTGAAAAATTAATAGTTGCACCCAAGCTAGTCGCAGAGGTAGCAGCTCAGAGTGAGGAAAAAGAGGAACTTGAGGAGGATTTATTAGGAAAACTTTATGATCGAAATGTAGAACTGCAAAATCGTATTCATGAGTTAGAAGAGCAGACTGAAGAATGACAGGCGGTCGTGGAGCAAAAGGATTCAACAATTCAAGCTTGTATTACCCGATATGTGATGCTTGAACAGAAGCACTCTTTGGCAGAGTATAAGATGATAAAGATGGAATCTGAGAATTCAAATGTCAAGGATCAGTTGAAAGATGAAATAACAGAACTAGTGAGAATGAATGATGCATGGGTAAAAGCCGCATGACGCGTTGATATTGTGAAAAGAGAAGTCTGATCCAAGACGGCTAAAATAGATGATATGTATTTCTCTTTTTGGATAGCAATTGGGAGAACCCAACATCGAGTTTTGAATTACCCTGTACATTGCGGTCAACCCCAATTCGATATGGATCGAAGATTAATGATTTAGATCGTGGAACAGGAGTACGACGAAGTAGTTGAGGGTGAAATATGCCCTATAGTGAAAGTCAATTCTATCAGTAAGGATGACACCAAAGGCTATCCTAGACAAGTTAAAATCGGTGGTTCAAGTGAGAGCACTTTTCGTGACTGCCCAAAACGCGAGGCACCCAAACGAGGTGATCATGGATAAGCTAAACATAAACTCTTACGAAGTTTATACCTTATTAGATACCGATTCTACCCATTCTTTTATTTCTCCTTCGTGTGCTCAACGTCTGAACTTGACTCCTGAGAAATTAGACTTTGACTTAACCGTTGAAACTCCGTTAGGAGGAACTTTCATTACATCCACGATTTATAAATCTTACTTGATTCAAGTTGGGACCATCACATTACCTGTCGATCTTATTTCTTTGAAAATACTTGCATTTATTGTGATTTTAGGGATTGATTGGTTAACTACTCATCATGCCAAAATTGATTGTTTTCATAAGGTTGTTAGTTTTCATATTCCTAACCAACCTGTTATGCGAATTCAAGCAACCAAACCACTAAAGTCAATCAGTGTCATATCAAGCCATAAAGCCATTCATTTATTGAAAAATGAATGTCAAGCTTTCTTAGCCCATGTCATGGACTTGAACAAAAATATGTCAGATTTGAATAATATTTCTGTTGTTAGTGAATTTCCTGAACTATTTCCTGAAAAACTTCCCGGTCTACCCCCAGAACGTGAAGTTAAATTCTTTATTGACCTTGAACCTAGTATAAAACCTGTTTCTGAAACCCCATATTGAATGGCTCCTATTGAACTTCAGGAGTTAAAGGTCCAACTACAGGAGTTGTTAGACATCGGTTTTATTCATCCTAGTACATCTCCTTGGGGTGCTCTTGTTTTATTCGTAAAGAAGTAACACTGGAGTATGCGACTTTGTATTGACTATCGAGAATTAAACCATGTCACCATCAAGAATAGGCATCCGCTACCTCGCATTGATGACTTGTTCGACCAGTTGCAAGGAGCACAATTCTTTTCAAAGATCGATCTTCGTTCTGGATATCATCAGCTGATGATTAAAACTGAGGATATTTTGAAGACTGCCTTTAGAACTCGGTACGGGCATTATGAATTCTTAGTCATGTCTTTTGGATTAACTAATTCTCCTGCTTCTTTCATGGATATGATGAACCATGTGTTCAAGGAATATTTGGATTAGTTCGTTGTTGTCTTTATTGATGACATCCTCATCTATTCTAAAAGCCGTGAAGATCATGAGCACCATTTGAAGCTGGTACTTCAAAGGCTTCGTGATAACAAGCTATATGCTAAGCTGAAGAAATGCGAGTTTTGGCTTGAGGAAGTAGCATTCCTTGGGCACGTGGTGTCAAAATATGGAGTATCTGTTGACCCAACGAAGATTGAAGAAATACAAAGTTGGGAGCAACTGATGTCGGTGACCGAAGTATGTAGCTTTATGGGCTTAGCTGGTTATTATCGGAGATTCGTGGAAGGATTTTCTTGAATCTCTACTCCGTTAACACAGCTGAGTAGGAAAGATACAAAATTTGTATGGAGCGAGGAATGCGAGAAGAGTTTCCAAGAGCTCAAGAGGAGACTCATTTTGGCACCTGTTGTGACAATACCATCTGGTTTGGATGGATTTGTTATCTATAACGATGCTTCAGGTAAAAGGTTAGGATGTGTTCTCATGTAACATAGGAAAGTCATAGCCTATGCCTCACGACAACTCAAAGAATATGAGAGGAATTATCCTACTCATGATCTGGAGTTGGCAACAGTCGTTTTCGTGATAAAGATCTAGAGGCACTACCTGTATGGGGAGAAAGTGGAGATTTATACGGATCACAAGAGTCTCAAATATTTTTTCACCCAAAAAGAGCTCAACATGCGGTAACGACGTTGACTCGAGCTATTGAAAGATTACAATCAAACCATCCAATACTATCCCAGAAAAGCGAACGTGGTAGCTGACGTGTTGAGTAGAAGATCATATGCGGATACGAGTGCGATGTTGTTAACACAAAGACCCATTTTGTACGACTTACAAAGGATGGAGATAGAGTTAAAGGCTCTAAGTACCCACGTGATGATATCAAATATACGAGTAGAACCGACTTTAATCGATAAAGTTAAAGCTGCTCAAGCCACAGACCCAAAGCTGATGCGTATGAAGAAGAAAGTACAAGAAGGTATTTTTTCAGAAGCAAGAATGGATGAAGAAGGAATACTTCCAGTCAACTCCAGACTTTGAGTTCCTAACGATTCTGACTTGAAGCATAGAAACATGATGGAGACACACAACACACCGTTTGCAATCCATCTTGCGAGTACCAAAATGTATCATGATCTTCGACATACATTTTGGTAGAGCAATATGAAGAGAGAGATCACGGAGTTTATCTCGAGGTGTTTAACTTGTCAACATGTAAAGGCGGAGCATCAAGTGCCAAAGGGTCCATTGCAATCACTTGAGATTCCAAAATGGAAGTGGGAACACATTACCATGGATTTCGTTACGGGTCTTCCCAAGGTTTCTCAAGGCATAGATGGGATTTGGGTTATTATTGATGGATTAACCAAGTCTGCTCATTTCTTGCCAATACGGGAGACTTATTCCCTTGAACGTTTTGCTCGTATGTACGTGAATGAGATTGTGAGATTGCATGGCATGCCAATATTCATAGTTTCGGATCATGACCCAAGATTCACTTCATGGTTTTGGGTTAGTTTGCAGAAAGCTATGGACAGAGATTTATGATTCAGTTTGGCATACCATCCTCAAACGGATGGGAAATCGGAAAGGACTATTCAAACTCTTGAAGATCTATTAAGACTTTGTGTCTTAGATTTCAAAGGAATTTGGATAAGTACCTACCATTGGTGGAATTCTCCTACAATAACAGTTATCGGGTAAGTATAGGTGTGGCTCCATTCGAAGCATTGTATGGTTGAAAGTGTCGCTCTCAAGTTTGCTGGGATGAGATGGGAGAAGTAACGTTATTGGGACTGAAATTGGTATGTATGATTACAGAGAAGATCCAAATGATCAGACAACGTATACAAATGGCACAAGATCAACAAAAAACTTATGCAGATCTTCATCGAAAGGACATGGAATTTAATTTTGGGGATTATGTATTATTACGTGTTGCTCCATGGAAGAGAGTTACAAGATTCGGGAAGAGAGGAAAGCTCAATCCACGATTTGTTAGCATTATTCACGTATAAGGCACTATTCACAGAAAAATTAAATTTTCTTTTCTTTGTCCATGTTTTCTATTATCGTTACTATCTTTGATTGTATCCATGTTTTGATCTTCATTCTTGAATTTTGTTCCACAATTGATTATTATGGAGTATTTTTGAACTTGGATAAGCTGAAGTATGAATCCCTAATCTTTGTCCTTTTATTTCACTGGATTCATTTTCTTTAAGATATTTTTCATCATCCTCAGTCCTAAATGATGATATAACTTAATATCTTTAGCCTGTAGTGCAAATATTAATGATTACCTGATGAATATCTTTGGTCCGTGGTGCAAAGATGAGCAGGTGTTGAGATGAGCATGACCAACTGGTGATACAAATGAATATCTTTGGCCCGTTATGTAAAGATGAATATTTGATTCAAAATGTATGTTGATTGATGTCACAAGGATAAAATATTAATGATAGACTTTTTAAATCATAGAAGATAGTAGATTTCATGTTCTACTTAATTGTAAGACCCCAACTTTTTGAATAAAGATGAATTTTCTATAAATATTATTTTTAATATTATGGGGTGAAATTGATATAATGTTATAGTTGTGGATAATATTTATAAATTTTGCAAAGTATGCAAGTTGTTATATAATATTCGATTGGTCGGGGAATATTCGTTTTAACAGAAAATATTCGTACAACAACACAATCATTGGTGGATCCCACAACAGAATTATTGTCGAATTGAGAAAACGACAAAAATATTTAATTAAAAATAACGGCGGATATTTTACCATTAATACTGTTGAACTACTCGGTAGTAAAAGTACAGTAATACGCATGGTTACATAGTAACCCACGGTATTGATTATTGATGCTTACGTGATAAGTCACTCAGTTTTGTTTTATTGGGATTATTAATGTAATAAAACAGAAAAGCTTTTTATATAAAATAGAATGCTTTTATAAAGGTATCTATTTTATTAGACAATAATTAGAATATATTATATTTTATTATGCATAGTATTTGTATAGTGCCTGCATAGTATTTGCATAGTAAAATCTTTTATAAAGTTATTCGTTTTATTAGATTATAAATAGAATATATTATATTTTATTTAAAAGATTTTACTTTAAATATGGACCGTCGGATTAAAGTAAATTAATCTAGACCGTTCATGAGTTAGTTACTATGCAGTCTATTTTTCTATAAATAGAAGTGCATTCCTTCATTATTTTCTTACGAATTCACTGAAACTCTAAAGAGAGAAATTATAAAGAAACTATAGAAAAGTATTCTGCTACTTCCCTACTCTTATATTCAGTTTCTTTTACGGTAAGGGTTATTATTTCTTTTGTATTCATGAAGAGAACTTCTGTTATTCCATTATTTATTATTCTGTTGGAATAACCTGTATACGCAGGCTACCCTATACTTGGTGAAATTATTCTGTTATTCCATTCTTTATTATTCTGTTGAAATATCCTGTCTGTACGTTTTACGCTAGACCTGGTTCCATTATTTATTATTCTGTCAGAATATCATGTCTGTGCGTTTACACCAGACCTGGTTCCATTATTTATTATTCTGTCGGAATATCCTGTCTCTACGTTTACACCGGACCTGGTTCTATTATCTATTATTCTGTCGGAATATCCTGTCGGTGCGTTTACGTATGACCTGGTTCCGTTATTTATTATTCTGTTGGAATAACATGTCTATGCGATCTATCTCATGCCTGGTGATTTCTTTTGTTATTCCATTCTTTATTGTACTCAGTTGGTTAAAGTTTTGGCTTTTATACTCCATGAAATTAGTGGAATATCCTTGATATTTACGCTTCATCCAGTATCATGTTGACAATTTGGACGTTATTTGTTATTGGATAAATTAATTCTTGAACTTATTTTATTGTATTCTTATATCATTGTCATCATCCTCATGTTTATATTTTGTTGAAATTCATCTGTGGCCTGTAGTGCATAGATGGACTTGGTATGATTATGACCAGGGATTATTCGGTATAACCATGACCGTAATATTACAAATGATGTGGTAAAAGTCCTCATTGGCCCGTAGTGCATTGATGGACAGTTGTTGGCATGATCATAACCATTGATGAATACACGAATATCCTTGGCTGTGGTTCATGGATAATTTGTGGTTGTGATACTAATGAATATCCTTGGCCGTAGTGCAGGGATGATGGGGATTATTTATTAAGCTGAGTCTCAGGGATAAAAGTCATGAAAAACCTTTTAAATCATAGACGATAGTAGATTTTATTCTCTACTTGACTCTTTTAATGGATTGCTTGTTCAGCTGTAGTTAAACTTGATGTTTGTTATATTTATCAGTTTAAGGCTAATGATAAGTTATTTTACATTATCTTAGTTATAATATTTCTTACTGGGCTAGTTGAGCTCACCCTTTCTTTCATTGTTCTCTTCAGGAAATGAGAATATAGCTAGGACGAGTCAGGGAACAGAGTGATGGACCAGATGATAGTATTAGTAGTCCTCACTATTCTGTTAAATAGTGTGACAATAAATGTAACGATGACTTATTCTGAGAGTGGATATTGTCTAGGAGATAGTGTTTGTATTAAAACTCACAGCTCTCTTGTCGTATATTAACGATTATATTTGTATTCTGTACCATGTATTTGACGACTCAGAATAGGTGATGTATACCTATTTTGGGGGCGCCACAGTTGGTATCAGAGCTTAGGGATATGATCCCTGGCTAAGATGTGAGAATAGAACTAGGAGGGGAGAGACGGGGAATTCCTTCACTAGTATGACCTACCTAAGTTTTTTTGTATTTAATTGGTCGGTCAGAATATAGGGATAATATGTTACATGTCAATTAACCTTTAATTTTGTGACAGTACCTGAAAATGACATCCGAGAATATTGAGAATAGCAATGAAGCACAGGCGACCATTGATTCACCACATATCAATAATCAGGATAATGTGCATCAGGAAGGCGATAATCCTCATGCAAACAACAACACTGACCAAATGATGAATGATGGAATATTCAGAGGCTTTATGCAATTCATGCAACAGCAGGCGAGAGCGGCTCCTGTCCAAAATGTAGGTGGAAACACTGAAAACTCTCGGACGGTCACCGCTAAACAGTTCAAGGAGCTGGGACCACCTGAGTTTATTGGAGAACCAAAATCACTTAAGGCGAAAACGTGGATAAAGCAGATCACCAAGATATTTGATGTCTTGGGATGTGCCGAGGAGCACAAGGTTCCCTTTGCCACCTTTATGTTGCGAGGAGAGGCAGATTACTGGTGGAAATTGGTAAAGCGTACTCAACCTACTGAATTAAAGATGTCTTGGGAGAAGTTCCAAGAACTGTTCAATGACAAGTACTTTTCCGAAAGTATTCGTCACATGAAGGAGGTAGAGTTCATTAAGTTGGAGCAGAAAAATATGACTGTGTCGCAGTACGAAGCTTAGTTTGTCGAGTTGTCCCGGTTTACGTCCCACTTGGTTGATAATGAAGAGAGAATGACGCGGATGTTTTTAAGAGGTTTGAAGCCGGAGATACGTCAACATCTTATTTCTCATAAACTGTGTTTGTATTCAGATGTTGTGAATAGGGCTCAGTTAGTAGAGCGCGATAACGAGTCAACACAACCAAAAGAGAGCAGCCAGCAAAATGATAATACCAGTGAGAGCAGTCATCGAAGCGGTGACAATAAGTGTGGAGGGAATCAACAAGCCAGAAATGGTAACCACTTCGGTGGTAAGCAGGGCCAAAATAATAAGAATGGACATTTCAAGGAGAGGAGATTCAACAATGATAGAAAGACGTCAGCACCAGCACCCGTTGTTAAGGAAAAAGAACGACCATCGATCATATGCTTCAAATACGGAGGGGAGGGACACATCAGTCCAAACTGCGCGATGCCATCCAAAGTATGTTATAATTGTGGAAGAGAAGGTCACTTAGCCCAATTTTGTCGTTCACTGAAGACAAGTTCAGCTAGGATGGAGGCACCAAAGGCTGTCCCAGAAAAGTCAAAGCCGGTAGTGCAAGGGAGAGCGTTTGTTGTGACCTCCCAGAAAGCAAAGAACCCGAATGAGGTCATCACGGGTAAGCTTATCATAAACTCTAGAGAAGTCTATACTTTATTTGATACTGGCTCTACCCATTCTTTTATTTCTCCTACTTGCGCTCAACGTTTAAATTTGACTCCGGAAAAATTGGACTTTGACTTATCTGTTGAAACTCCATTGGGAGAAACCTTCATCACATCCACGGTTTATAATTCTTGTTTGGTTCAAATCGGTACCCTCACATTACCTGTCGATCTTATTTCATTAAAAATACTTGCATTTGATAAAATTCTAGGGATTGATTGGTTAACTACTCATCATGCAAAAATTGATTATTTTCGTAAGGTTGTTAGCTTTCATATTCCTAATCAACCTATTATGCGAATTCAAGCAACCAAACCATTAAAATCAATCACTGTCATCTCAAGCCATAAATATATTCATTTATTGAAAAACGGATGTCAAGCTTTCTTAGCTCAGGTCATGAATCTAAACAACAATACTTCATTTTTAGAAGATATTTCTATTGTTAATGAATTTCCTGACGTATTCCCTGAAGAACTTCTTAGCCTACCTCCAAAGTGTGAAATTGAATTTTGTATCGACCATGAACCCGATACAAAACCCATTTCCAAAGCCCCATATCGAATGACTCATATTGAACTTCAGGAGTTAAAGACCCAACTGCAGGAATTGTTAGACATTGGCTTTATTCGTCCTAGTACTTCTCCTTGGGGTGCTCCTGTTCTATTCGTGAAGAAGAAAGATGGGAGTATGCGACTTTGTATTGATTATCGGGAGTTGAATCATGTCACCATCAAAAATAGGTACCCGTTGTCACGTATTGATGACTTGTTTGACCAGTTGCAAGGAGCCAAATTATTTTCAAAGATTGATCTTTGTTCCGGATATCACCGATTGAAGATTAGAACAGATGACATTCCAATGACGGCTTTCAGAACTCGATACAGGCATTATGAATTCCTAGTCATGTCCTTTGGATTGACTAATACTCCTGTTGCCTTCATGGATATGATGAACTGAGTATTCAAAGAATATTTGGATCACTTTGTGGTCGTCTTTATTGATGACATCCTTATTTATTCCAAAAGCCATGAAGATCATGAGCAACACTTGAGGCTGACACTCCAAAAGCTTTGTGAATATAAGCTTTATGCCAAGTTAAAGAAATGCGAGTTCTGGCTTGAGGAAGTAGCATTCCTTGGGCACGTAGTATCAAGTCATGGAATATCTGTTGACCCGACAAAGATTGAAGCTATTCAAAGTTGGGAGCAACCTAAATCAGTGACCGAAGTACGTAGCTTTCTCGGTTTAGCTGGTTATTATCAGAGATTCGTGGAAGGATTTCCTCGAATCGCAACTCCAATAACTCAGCTAACTTGGAAAGATACAAAGTTCGGTTGGAGCGAAGAATGTGAGAAGAATTTTCAAGAACTCAAGATGAGACTCATTTCAGCACCTGTTCTGACAATACCATCTGGCTCGGAGGGATTTGTCATCTACAGTGATGCTTCGGGCAAAGGGTTGGGATGTGTTATCATGCAACATGGGAAAGTCATAGCCTATGCCTCAAGACAACTTAAAGAATATGAGAGGAATTATCCTACCCATGACCTAGAGTTAGCAGCTGTTGTTTTCACACTTAAAATTTGGAGGCTTTACTTGTATGGGGAGAAGGTGGAGATCTTTACGGATCATAAAAGCCTCAAATATTTCTTCACTTAAAAGGAACTCAACATGCGACAACGATGTTGGCTTGAACTGTTGAAAGATTATGATCATACCATCCAATACCATCCTGGAAAAACGAACGTGGTAGCTGACGCAATAAGTAGAAGATCAGATGCGGGTACGAGTGCAATATTGACAACGCAAAGGATAGAGATAGAGTTAAAGACTCCAGGGACCCATGTGATGATGTCGAATACACGAGTAGAACCGACTTTAATTGATAAAGTTAAAGTTGCTCAAGCTACAGATCTAGAGCTGATGTGTATGAGGAAGAAAGTGCAAGAAGGTGCTATGCCGAAAGCAAGAATCGATGAAAAATGAATACTTCGAGTCAACTCCAGACTTTGTGTTCCTAACGACCCTGATTTAAATTATAAAATCATGATGGAGGCGCACAACACACCATTTGCAATCCATCCTGGGAGTACCAAAATGTATCGTGATCTTTGTCATACATTTTGATGGAGCAATATGAAGAGAGAGATAGCGCTGTTTATCTCAAGGTGTTTAACTTGTTAACGAGTCAAGGAAGAGCATCAAGTACTAAAAGGTCCATTGCAACCACTTGAAATTCTAGAATGGAAGTGGGAGCACATTACCATGGATTTCGTTACTAGTCTTCTCAAGGTTTCTCAAGGCATTGATGTAATTTGGGTCATTGTTGATAGATTGACCAAGTCTGCTAATTTCTTACCAATACAAGAAACTTATACACTTGAACGACTTGCTCGTATGTACATAAACAAGATTGTAAGAATGTATGGTATGCCAGTATCCATTGTTTCTGATCGAGATATAAGATTCACTTCATGATTTTGGGTTAGTTTGAAAAAAGCTATGGGCACGGATTTACTATTTAGTTCGGCATATCATCCCTAGACGGACGGACAATCAGAGAAGACTATTCAAACTCTTGAAGATTTATTAAAACTACGTGTCCTTGACTTTAAGGGAAGTTGGGATAAGTTCTTACCATTGGTGGAGTTTTCCTACAACAATAGTTATCAAGCAAGTATTGGCATGGCTCCATTCGAGGCGTTGTATGGAAGAAAGTGTCGTTCTCCAGTATGCTGGGATGAGGTGGGTGAAGCAACGTTGTTGGGACCGGAGTTGGTACGTATGACTACGGAAAAGATTCAAACGATCCGACAACATATAAAAACCTCACAAGATCGACAAAAGAGTTATGCTGATCTTCATCGAAAGGACGTGAAATTTGATATAGAAGATCATGTGTTGTTACGAGTTGCTCCGTGAAAAGGAGTTACGAGATTTGGAAAGAGAGAAAAGCTCAATCCTCGATTCATTGGCCCATTTTTAATCCTCGATCGAGTAGGAGCTGTGGCCTATAGACTCGCTTTACCGCCAAGTATGTCTCGTGTTCATAACATTTTTCACATATCCATGTTACGTAAATATGTGAAAGACTCGAAACGCATTATTGAGTTAGAACCGGACGAAATAGCGGAAGATTTAACATATGAAGTGGTTTCTATTCAAATCTTGGATAAGAAAGAACATATTCTATGCTCCAAGGTTATACCTCAAGTCAAAGTTTTGTGGAGACACCACGATGTTGAGGACATGACTTGGGAGTTAGAATCTGAAATGAAGTCAAGGTATCCTTACCTCTTCGATATACCAGGTACGTACCCTAATTTCGATGGTAAAATTTCATAAGAAGGGGAGGTTGTAAGACCCCAACTTTTTGAATAAAGATGAATTTTCTATAAATATTATTTTTAATATTATGGAGTGAAATTGATATAATGTTATAGTTGTGGGTAATATTTATAAATTTTATAAAATACGCAAGTTGTTATATAATATTCACTTAGTCGGGGAATATTCTTTTTAATAGGGAATATTCGTACGACGACACAATCATTGGTGGACCCCACAATAGAATTATTGTCGGATTGATAAAACGACAAAAATATTTTATTAAAAATAACGGCGAAAGTTTTACCATTAATATTGTTGAACTACTCGGTAGTAAAAGTACAGTAATACGCGTGGTTACATAGTAACACGGTATTGATTATTGATGCTTACGTAATAAGTCACTCAGTTTTGCTTTATTGAGATTATTAATGTAATAAAACAGAAAAACTTTTTATATAAAACAGAATACTTTTATAAAATTATCTGTTTTATTAGACAATAATTAGACTATATTATATTTTATTATGCATAGCGTTTGTATAGTTCCTGCATAGTATTTGCATAGTAAAATCTTTTATAAAGTTATTCGTTTTATTAGATTATAAATAAAATATATTATATTTTATTTAAAAGATTTTGCTTTAAATATGGACCGTCAGATTAAAGTAAATCAATCTAGATCGTTCATGAGTTAGTTACTATACAGTCCATTTTTCTATAAATAGAAGCTCATTCCTTCATTATTTTCTAACGAATTCACTGAAACTCTAAAGAGATAAATTATAAAGAAACTATAGAAAAGTATTCTGCTACTTTCCTACTCTTATATTCAGTTTCTTTTACGGTAAGGGTTATTATTTTTTTTGTATTCATGAAGAGAACATCTGTTATTCCATTATTTATTATTATGTTGGAATAACCTGTATACGCGGGCTACCCTATACTTGGTGAAATTCTTCTATTATTCCATTTTTTATTATTCTGTTGAAATATCCTGTATGTGCGTTTTACGCCGGACCTGGTTCCATTATTTACTATTCTGTCGGAATATCCTGTCTATGCGTTTATGTCGGACCTGGTTCTATTATTTATTATTCTGTCGGAATATCCTGTCTATGCGTTTACGCTGGACTTGGTTCCATTATCTATTATTCTGTCGAAATATCCTATCTGTGCGTTTACGCCGGACTTGGTTCAATTATCTATTATTCTGTCGGAATATCCTGTCGGTGCGTTTACGCATGACTTGGTTCTGTTATTTATTATTCTGTTTGAATAACCTGTCTATGCGGTCTATCTCATGCCTGGTGATTTCTTTTGTTATTACATTCTTTGTTGTATTCAGTTGGTTAAAGTTTTGGCTTTTATACTTGATATTTACGCTTCATCTAATATCATGTTGACAATTTGGACGTTATTTGTTCCTGGATAAATTAATTCTTGAACTTGTTTTATTGAATTCTTATATCATATTCATCATCCTCATATTTATATTTTGTTGAAAGTCATCTGTGGCCTGTAGTGCATAGATGGACTGGGTATAATTATGACCAGGGATTATTCGGTATAATCATGACCGTAATGTTACAAATGATGTGGCAAAAGTCATCATTGGCCCGTAGTGCATTGATGGACAGTTGTTGGCATGATCATGACCATTGATGAATACACAAATATCCTTGGCTGTGGTGCATGGATTGTGACAACCCGAGAATTTTGAATATTTTTAAAATTTTTATTAATTGATTTAAGGTTCAAAATTAGAACCTAGACAGAAAAATAGTGTATGCGTATGATATTTTTAAGAAGGAATTTTGAGGGTTTCAAAACTCTGTGAAGGATTTAGTTGAATTATTCAGGATTAAAGAAATATGTAAATATGTTCTGTGTATATGTGTACAGTATGTGGTTAAGGGTCAATGGTTGACCAGATAAACGATATCTGTATCAAACCCTAAGTATATATTAAGAACGTCAATGTTCGGTTAGAAAACCCTAGCGATTGATAAGAAACTCTAGAAACCGGTTCTGAAAATCCTAATTTCAGTTCCGGGTATTCGAAACCTTAATTCAAAAGTTAGAAACCCTAAATTGGAAACTTAATGGCATAAGTGTGAATAATTATAAGATTAATTATGGTTAATCTTAACAAATTGGTTAGAAAATCTTAATTTCAAAATCTGAAACCCTAATTTATAATTAGGGAAAACTTAATTGTTGATTTAATAATTTTAATGTTAATTAGGAAATATTATTCCTAATTTTCAAGTTGTTAGTAATTAGAAAACATTAATCTAATTATGAAATCTAATTTCTAATTTAGGAAAATTATTTTTCTATTAGAAATTAGTGGTTTGTAAACCCTAATCCGTGATTTTGACCCTAATTGCGTAATTAGCAATTTTAATTAGGAAATGTTAATCCTAATTAGCAAGCTTAAGTTATGATTAGAAATTTTAATATAATTAGTAAAACCTAATTATAAGTTAGAAATATTAAATTTCTATTTTTGGAAACCTAAATTGGAATTTTAGAAAAATCAAATTTTGGTAAACTTGAGGGTTCAAACCCTAAATCCTAAAAGTTTTCCAAACCATAAACTCTAACCAAACCCTAAACCCTAAAGGTTTGGCTAATCGACAAGAATGCCATTAAATATAAAATTAAAATGACCATAATGCCCTTTTTAGATTTTTAATAGGTTGGAGTATAAATCTTGCCAATATATTGGGTTGGTGACCAAACCCTAACCCTAGCCTTAGCTATGTGTCAATTATCAGCCATTTAGATGTGCTAGAAACATTGAATCACATCATTTATATAGATTAAGGAAGAGAAAATGCATACTTTCATTTTCATTTTTATCCTACACTTTCTCTCTCTAGAAATCCGAAATATAGAGTGAGAGAGAGAGAGAGAAAATGTAGCATCCCCAAATCCGGGTACCTTTTTACCACGAATCTAGTATACTAAATCCATAATTATTGCGGAAGATATAAACATAAATTGTTTATACATTAAACTTTTACAACATAAATCTCAAGGTCTACAACCTTAACTTAATACATACATTCAATATCATAAAGGTTTACAATATCATTTGTATCAAAAAATTTAATAGTTCAAACTGCATCAAAAAAAATAATCTTGCACTTTGTCTTTGCTTCTATCTTTACTCGAGCTTTCATCTTAATCTGAAAATTTTTATCATGATATAGCAAGGGTGAGCATCAAATTTGCCCAGCAAGTTAAATCTATTTGAGGATATATCATGATTGAAAGAATATGAATAAAAGGCTAGCTACGTCCAACAATATAATTGTGAACTAGCAGGAATCAAATTTCATAATTGAATGATCAGGACGACATGAATAAATGTCAATAATGAATATGAATAATTCAACTGGAGCAGATGGTAATGAAGGTGATCAACCTTTCATACCTGATGAACATATGTAACATGCACTAAGTGCGAATCAATAATCAGTATAGATGTGAATAATCCACAATAATTATTCACTAATATGCTTTGAAATATAACTCGAGTTTGAGTTAAGGAAACTTGTCTGCATAGTAGATTACCGCTACGCAATTTAATTTATTCTCTTTATTGAAAAGACCTATCAAGTATAAGATTGATCTTTCAATTAGCATATCATACTTTATTTCATAATACTATCTAACACTTAATCACATAGTCAAATATTAGATAATCTTAACACCCTATTCATTTACTTACTTATAATCTCATCACCTTGTATTAACTTGTCTAATCTTTACTCACAAAGTTAAGTATTAGACATCACACCTTAGTCTTAGTAGCATCATTATACTTTGATAATCTTACAACTTATACTTTATAAGTTTTCCCCTTTAGATGTTATCTTAGTAAGTGAGATAACCTTTCAGTAAACTGAAATATCATTTCAGTAAAATGAATTACATTTCAGCATCCTGAAATCACTATTTCAGCAAACCAAAATCAGATTAGTAGACTAAATTCAATTTCAGCAACCTGAATTCAAAATCTTCAATTTTAGCAACCTGAATTCACTATTCTTTTGCACGAAAATAACAAATCAACTTATTATTTTTCTATATTTTGGCCAATCATATACACATGTATTCCATACACAAAAATTATTTTTCCGTAATTTTTCAACTCCCTTAAGTATTTTTCAAAAATCATTTTCTAGTTAATTCCTTAAGAAATTAGCTACCTCGTGCTTAACTCCAGAAATTCTCATCTCTTGACATAATGTTATACATGTTAACGTGACCCTCCAGTTTTAATTTCGTGACCATCAGAGTTATAGAACTCTGGTTATAGCGATTTTCGTCAGAAAATCACAGAAATTGAAATGGTCATAACTTGGTCATTTTAACTCGGAATGAGCTAATTTTTGGACACAACCTACTTTATCCCATATATTTTCATTCCCCAAAAGGCCGGATTTTATCTCGATAAATAAGTTGCCAAAACAGCCCTTTTAAAATTTTGGGCAGAATCTAAATTGCCATTTTGCAATTTTTCGTCTTTTGCTAAAAATTGTCCATACGGAAATATACAACTCCTTTTTCAGTGATTCCACTTGGAGATGTTAGATAACATATAGATCTAACTTTAGGACTTGACCACACTCAAAAATTCGAAATACAATAGGAGATATGGTCATTTGAATTTAATGTTCCGTTTTCACAAAAATCTGATTTTTAACCCTTGGTGAGTTCTAAGAAAACTTTCATGTTTTCACATAATATCAACATAACTCATCATAATACTTAATAATACCTCATACACCCATGGATCTATCATGATGAATGATCTATTCCATCAAACAATTATCAAACACAAAATAAAATACAATCAAGGCTAAGAAAATTAGGATTTTCTACACTTTGAAAACCTAGCTTCACTTTTCTTGCTTTTGATCTAACTTTTGTCACTTAAAATGGATAGATCCACACATAAAATACTCTAAATCATGTAGATCTAAGATTTTGAAGTTTGAAATCATCAATCCAAGTTTTCATTTAAACAACTAAGAATAACTTAGAAAAAAAAGTGATTTATACCTTGATATCTTACTAGCTTTTCTTAATCCTTCAAAGTAGATGATGATCTTGGTTAGCTTGAAGATCAAAACCTCATCTCCCTTTCCTCTTATGACTGCCGATATACTAGCTCCTCCCTCTCTCTCTAGTTTTGTTTTTGTTAGTCAATAAGAAGTAATAGGATGAGAGAGAAATGAAATTGCTTTTGTGGTTTAGTAAAAACAAAAGTGTAGATATATTTGTATATCTCATGTTAATCTTCCAACAACTCTCTCTTTCTTTCTCTTTCTCACTTATTATAAGGTTTCTTGGATGATTAAGATTACTTGTAGCTTTAGTTAAAATAGGTGGGCTAACCTTCAAGTGACACATGTGAAGGAGTTAGTGAGAGTTGGTGAAGAGTTGGTACATTCCATCATTACATTCATTCCCCCCACTCACTCTCTCTTTCTCTTTCTTAATCATTTTAGTGTTGCTTGTACACTTAAATAAAAGTGTTGGTTGAATGAGAATTGGACACTTGTTGGAAGCTGTTGAGAGTTAGTAAACTTAATGATTTAATCCCATAGCTTCTCTTTCTCTCCCTTGTTGGCCGAAATCTTCTTCCTTTTATCCCCAATTTTTGTAAAATTTTAATGTTATAACATGCTTTACTAATTGTCCAAAATGTCCCTCCATAATTGGGTCAACATTTGGGCTTAACACTTAATTCTTTTAGGCTATCCAATTAAAATATTTGGACTTCCTAACTAAAATGTTTGGGCCATAATAATTAATATGGTCCATTATCTTAAATTCTATCTTACCCAAATAATTAAATTAGGGTTTCCCCTACTCAGTTATAATCCAAATCCTTACTCATATACATTTAATTCCTTAACCTAATTAGATTTTCTATAATTAGGTTATAAAATTAATTAGTTGAGATATATAAATTAAATCTCTTAGAATTAGTATATATTTTATATACTAACATTCTCACCTATTATAACCTCTTAGGTTATTTACTTAACACACCTAATATATATATTAGGTTACATAACTTAATTCTTAATTCACTTACTCCCATATTCATACAAAATAAATTATTAAATTGAGACATGGTCCACAATTCCTAGATTAGGTCACTAGTATATATTTAAAATATTAGAACCATATACACATAATCTTATGAACTCATACACTAAACATATACCTCATTATCAGACTATCACTTATAGTCTATTAAATCATTCAAGTTCTTCTCCAAAAAATTTGAAATCCTTAATATTTCTTTACAGAAATATCAAATCCATACACTTATTTTCTATCTAGGTTCATCTTATAACCTTTATTCAATCTTTTAAGATTTTATAAAATTGTCCAAATTTTTGGGTTGTCACATTCTCCCCTTCTTCTAAGAATTTCGTCCTCGAAATTTCAGTTTACTAATCACCACTCCTTTTATTCATCAAAACTAGGCTGTCTTACTAACCTTTAATTGATTTCATGCTCAATTTAATGAGTACATCTTGCTTCCTACTATGAGGAGCTCTGCTACTATCACATTCTTCCATAACTTCAGTCTAAGGAGTTAAAACTTTTCAAATCATGCTGAGTGGTCATATAGACCATGAACACGTAGTTTTAACGATATTTATATCGCAAAACAGTAAATTACTAGGTATGTTTACAATCACAAAGAAGGTAAACTACCGTTGCTAGTACTTTAGGTGATTAGCCTATCGTACGCGTACGTCATGCATAACGTATCAATCATGTTTAGCGAATATTTACGCTACTAGATTTGATTATTTTATCCAAACAACATTGTTCACCTCAGTCTTATCATAGGGTTCCGCACCAAAACAATTTGGTTCGGGATAATTTTCAAAGAACGCTTAGGATTTTCATAAAAGTTGGTCTAGCCGAATCAAATAACTTAGACCCATATCAAATAATTCGAATTTCAATCGAAACATTGCTGGCCAAATTTAGTTGGCAATAATTTACCTTTAAAATTCTTAAAATCATTTTATGACGTCATGATACCGCACTGTATTTACAGTCCGTTTGAGGATTCTATCATTTTGTGACTTTGTCATACTACATCATAATATTGTGGGCTGACGATCCTTAGATCACGTCCAACACTAAGTAATACTGCATTAATGACTCCATCATTTTTATCATTCTGCATCAGGTTCCATGATACATTGATGATATAAAAAAATACATTTTGATAAGTCAAATCATTATCGTCTAGCCGAAACAAGTAGCATAGACTATTCTTTAAACCGTTCAAAAATCATTACAAATCTGTTTTATCATCTCAATAGGTAACGAGGTGTCGGTGGCCCAAAGTCCATGCATACACAAGGGTCACCAGGAGTTGAGAATAAAAATTCATTTTCAAAAAGGCACATAGTGCGTTTTTAGCTTGATGTCAAAAACTTTGAAGTCTAGCATAGCTAGAAGATTTGGAATACCTATGCTTCCACCATCAACTTAACTTTCTCTAATGATCCATTTCTTAATAAATCTATCTATTTCTATCATCCTCAATGTTCCATTCAGCACATAACTATACCCAGTTCGTCAAACTTACCACACATTATGAGTTCAGGAACTTTTCACAATCATATGAGTTTAAGAACTTGTCCTAGTCAGACCTTTGGCGTCCATTCGCTGAGGGGTTCATAAACATTTCATATAATTATGAGTCACGAACGTACCATAAGTATGAGTTTTAAGTACTCGTACTTAACCTTATATTCTCTAACTATACCCTACCTATCTGTTATACACCTGAGAAAAGAATCACATTCTCAACAAATATATAGCAAATAGTGCGACACAGACATTTCAATGATTATCAGTATCAGAAACTTAGTGGTTGTCAAACCAAACTCGGCCACTAATCAACATAGGAAGCTAAGCGAACAATTCCCCGCCCATACAAAAAATTGGTCAACCTAACCACTATATCGACTAGGAAGCTAAGTGATTCTAAAACCAAGTACAAATTCCCCGCCCATACAAGGAATCATACAACTCAGCTGCTGACCTGAGTCCTCAGTTGAAATCCCATACAATTCTAACTTTCACTTTTCTTAATACGAATTCTCTTTAATCCGTATCTTAAAATTTACCACTCTTTTCCGAGTTTACATAGTACCATTTCATAGTACCTTTTCTTTATAGCATCAAGCTATATCATTCAAATATTTTAACATATCATATGTTATTAATTTGATCACGTTGTGATCTTATTTTGTAATCATTTCTCCTTATACTCATGATCGTTTTATTTTACGATCTTCTTATTCTTCTCTTTAATCATATTATATTATGATTTTATTAACACTTTTCATCTTATAGACACAGTCTATTTATTATCACTTTTCATTTTTATTACTGGAGTTAGGTAACTCCAGATTCTTACCCTTATAGTATTTCAAGATTCTTCTTTGAATCTTATTTATCTTCATCTTTACTTAATAATGAATTTTCAAAAATTCATCTCTTATCGCTAAAACTCTATTCGAGTTTATTGCTAATCATCATCTTCGCGGTTATAGCCTAAGGTACCCTACCTAAGGTTTATAACCTATAGCTTTTATACCAACTGTAGCATCCCCAAATTCGGGTACCTTTTTACCACGAATCTGGTATACTAAATCCATAATTATTACGGAAGATATAAACATAAATTGTTTATACATTAAACTTTTACAACATAAATCCCAAGGTCTACAACCTTAACTTAATACATACCTTCAATATCTTAAAGGTTTACAATATCATTTGTATCAGAAAATTTAATAGTTCTAACTGCATCAAAAAAATTAATCTCGCACTTTGTCTTTGCTTCTATCTTTACTCGAGATTTCATCTTAATCTGAAAATTTTTATCATGATATAGCAAGGGTGAGCATCAAATTTGCCCAGCAAGTTAAATCTATTTGAGGATATATCATGATTGAAAGAATATGAATAAAAGGCTAGCTACGTCCAACAATATAATTGTGAACTAGCAGGAATCAAATTTCATAATTGAATGATCAGGACGACATGAATAAATGTCAATAATGAATATGAATAATTCAACTGGAGCAGATGGTAATGAAGGTGATCAACCTTTCATACCTGATGAACATATATAACATGCACTAAGTGCGAATCAATAATCAGTATAGATGTGAATAATCCACAATAGTTATTCACTAATATGCTTTGAAATATAACTCGAGTTTGAGTTAAGGAAACTTGTCTGCATAGTCGATTACCGCTACGCAATTTAATTTATTCTCTTTATTGAAAAGACCTATCAGGTATAAGATTGATCTTTCAATTAGCATATCATACTTTATTTCATAATACTATCTAACACTTAATCACAAAGTCAAATATTAGATAATCTTAACACCCTATTCATTTACTTACTTATAATCTCATCACCTTATATTAACTTGTCTAATCTTTACTCACAAAGTTAAGTATTAGACATCACACCTTAGTCTTAGTAGCATCATTATACTTTGATAATTTTACAACTTATACTTTATAAGTTTTCCCCTTTAGATGTTATCTTAGTAAGTGAGTTCTAAGAAAACTTTCATGCTTTCACATAATATCAACATAACTCATCATAATACTTAATAATACC
The DNA here is from genome assembly GCA_016801055.1 of Panax notoginseng. Classification (NCBI taxonomy): domain Eukaryota; kingdom Viridiplantae; phylum Streptophyta; class Magnoliopsida; order Apiales; family Araliaceae; genus Panax; species Panax notoginseng. The sequence goes on along the minus strand of CM029016.1, from coordinate 153,600,018 downwards.
TCATACACCCGTGGATCTATCATGATGAATGATCTATTCCATCAAACAATTATCAAACACAAAATAAAATACAATCAAGGCTAAGAAAATTAGGATTTTCTACACTTTGAAAACCTAGCTTCACCTTTCTTGCTTTTGATCTAACTTTTGTCACTTAAAATGGATAGATCCACACATAAAATACTCTAAATCATGTAGATCTAAGATTTTGAAGTTTGAAATCATCAATCCAAGTTTTCATTTAAACAACTAAGAATAACTTAGAAAAAAAAGTGATTTATACCTTGATATCTTACTAGCTTTTCTTAATCCTTCAAAGTAGATGATGATCTTGGTTAGCTTGAAGATCAAAACCTCATCTCCCTTTCCTCTTGTGATTGCCGATATACTACCTCCTCCCTCTCTCTCTAGTTTTGTTTTTGTTAGCCAATAAGAAGTAATAGGATGAGAGAGAAATGAAATTGCTTTTGTGGTTTAGTAAAAACAAAAGTGTAGATATATTTGTATATCTCATGTTAATCTTCCAACAACTCTCTCTTGCTTTCTCTTTCTCACTTATTATAAGGTTTCTTGGATGATTAAGATTACTTGTAGCTTTAGTTAAAATAGGTGGGCTAACCTTCAAGTGACACATGTGAAGGAGTTAGTGAGAGTTGGTGAAGAGTTGGTACATTCCATCATTACATTCATTCCCCCCACTCACTCTCTCTTTCTCTTTCTTAATCATTTTAGTGTTGCTTGTACACTTAAATAAAAGTGTTGGTTGAATGAGAATTGGACACTTGTTGGAAGTTGTTGAGAGTTAGTAAACTTAATGATTTAATCCCATAGCTTCTCTTTCTCTCCCTTGTTGGCCGAAATCCTCTTCCTTTTATCCCCAATTTTTGTAAAATTTTAATGTTATAACATGCTTTACTAATTGTCCAAAATGTCCCTCCATAATTGGGTCAACATTTGGGCTTAACACTTAATTCTTTTAGGCTATCCAATTAAAATATTTGGACTTCCTAACTAAAATGTTTGGGCCATAATAATTAATATGGTCCATTATCTTAAATTCTATCTTACCCAAATAATTAAATTAGGGTTTCCCCCTACTCAGTTATAATCCAAATCCTTACTCATATACATTTAATTCCTTAACCTAATTAGATTTTCTATAATTAGGTTATAAAATTAATTAGTTGAGATATATAAATTAAATCTCTTAGAATTAGTATATATTTTATATACTAACATTCTCACCTATTATAACCTCTTAGGTTATTTACTTAACACACCTAATATATATATTAGGTTACATAACTTAATTCTTAATTCACTTACTCCCATATTCATACAAAATAAATTATTAAATTGAGACATGGTCCACAATTCCTAGATTAGGTCACTAGTATATATTTAAAATATTAGAACCATATACACATAATCTTATGAACTCATACACTAAACATATACCTCATTATCAGACTATCACTTATAGTCTATTAAATCATTCAAGTTCTTCTCCAAAAATTTTGAAATTCTTAAAATTCCTTTACAGAAATATCAAATTCATACACTTATTTTCTGTTTAGGTTCATCTTATAACCTTTATTCAATCTTTTAAGATTTTATAAAATTGTACAAATTTTCGGGTTGTCACAGAAAAGATAAACCAAGAACACGTCTTAGCTTAACAATATCAGATCACAAAGTCAGAAGTCAAGATCAAGCACTAGAAAGGTATAAGAACCCTAATCCTAGAAATCTTTTGATTTGATGTTGTATGTTGGAATTAGTTTGTTAAAGATGTGTTATGAGGTGTCTATAAGTGATATGGGTTGTTGGATCATGGATCCATAACACTTAGATGCACGAAATTAGCATTTTCAAAAATCTGGAAAAAGTTAATAAAAGGTGTCTGACAGTCACATGTCAGGGCTTCTAGATCTCTGTGTGTTAATTATATGTTGTGTTTTAAGTTATAAATGTGTTCTCTGTCACAAGGAGAGTAGGCTTGAAGTGAAATAACATCCATATTATGTTTAGATCGCAAGATATTGGTGGTCAAACAGGGTTGACCAACCATGGAAAACTGTTTCTGGAAAACCCAAATTTTTCCAGCTAGGTCTGACAAGATGTTCTAGCCTTCTGATCTTGTTGTGGTTTAATGTTTTAGCTATGTTATTGTTCTTACCTTGTAGCCTGACATGAGGAGTACATACTCAAACCTTTAGATAGCCCAGCTCAATAACAGAATCATAGAAATGCCCGATCAAACAAGAGTTGACCATCATGCTGGATGAAGATTCTGGGTAACCCAGATCTTCATCAGCCGAGTTCCTGACAAGTAGTTTGACCGGCCTAAACCTTCGTGTAATATTATTGTTAGACTGATATGATGATATCAAGTTGATAACGAACATCTCGACTACTTTATTGAACCTTTATAACACATTAACCAAGTCTGGAAAGTAGAGATTTAAAGGCTCAAAAATCGACCCTTATCACTGCTGGAAATTCTGGGCTCAAGAACACGTCTGACAAGATGTTTGGTAGCTTAGATCTTGCTGTGATGTTATGTGTTAGCCATGAAACTTGATTCTTGTTGTAGTTCTACACTTATACTACAATCGTATTACAAATTAGCAGCCCAGAATCATCACGAACCTATCTCACTCACTGGTCAAATAAGGCACCTCGCTGAATGGCTTGAAGTTCTGGGTTTAGCCCAAGAACACCTATAGCGACGGGTCTGTCGCTATAGGGCCCTTTAGCGACAATTTATTATTATTATTTTTCGAAAATTATTTAAAAAATTGATAAAAATGGTTTTTAATTATTAAAAATATAAAATAAATTCTGAAAAATTATTTTAAATTATGAAAAAAAGTTTTTAATTATTTTGAGTATATTTCATAAATATTTAATATTTTTGGAATATAAATGGTATTTAATTTATTTAATTATAATACTAAATAAATTATTTAAAAATAATTTTAATTCATGAAAAATAATATTATGGTAAAAGAAAATATTTTAAGTTATTTTCAATGACTTTTGATATTTTGTGATGAATTTCATTAATTAATTAATATTAATGATAATTAGTTTATTTAATGAATATATTAAATAAATTATGGAAAAATAGAATAATGATTTATAAATCATATAAAAATGATTTAAGGGTTAGAAAAATATTTTAAGTTATAAAATATAACTTTTGATATTTTATCATGAAAATATTAATATTTTAATATTAATAGTAATTATCGGATAATGAATTTAAATGTTTAATAATCATATAAATATGATTTTAAAGTATTAAAAATACTTTGTGATATTATAAAATATATTATAATATTATGACACGTGTTTCATTAATATTTGATAATAAATAAATATTAATGATAAAAGAATTATGTGGTATTTAATTCATTTAAATACAATTTTAATGATTGAAAAATCAAGATAAATAGTAATAATTATTTAAAAATTATTGCGAGCTTATGAAAATTTTTTTGACTGATATTAAATGTATCTGAGATAATTGTTAAGTGTTAGGCAGAGTTTAATTGAACTTAAACTCGTGAAAAGTCTGATTAGACCGTTGGGACATTAGAATTTTGTCGGATTCAGGTCAGACTGAAATAGTTTGACTTGATACAAAGTCTTATGTGTGTTATAGACTGATTGGATTATGTGGTATGTGTTATGTGTTTAGGTTATTCTATGTATATCTATATATATATATATAATAGTATTATATTATGATGATATTATTCTAATATTGGAGATCTATATTACTAATATTAGGTCTTCGGATAAAGCGTTATAAATTGTGTTGCGGTAATCAACGGTTCAGGCAAGTTTGTATTTATTTAACTCTACTAAGAGTGTTTTGTTCGGATAAGCTTATGGTTAATCATTGCTGATTGCCATGTATAATTGTACTCTGTACATATTACATGTATAAGTAAGGTATGAAAGGCTGATCACCTTCATTACCCTTCGGTTCAGAAATATTTGTTCGTGTTATATGCTTGTTCAGTCATAAACTTGTTCCTGCTAGTTCACAATTGTATTGTTGAATTATAGTCAGCTTATTATTCAAACTCTTCAATCATGATATATTGTTATATTGTTGTACTTAAACTTGCTGGGCAATCCTTATGCTCACCATTGCTATATCATGATAAAACATTGCAGATTAAGGCGAACGTGTCGGATACAAGGAAAGGTTAAAGACAGTTCCAGCGTTAAGATATGTGTGCAGCTAAATTGTATAAGGTTGTATTTTAAGGTTATGTGTTAAGTAAGTTATGTAATGTGTATTAAGTTAAGGTTACTCGACCTTGGGGAATAGTGTGTAAGTTTAATGTATAAACAATTTATGTTTATATCTTCCGCAAATATAGTAATAGTTGTATAGAATGATCGAATCGGATCCGAGGTGATTTGGGACCTGGATTCGGGGCCCTCACATGGATAATTTATGGTTGTGATACTAATGAATATCCTTGGCCGTTGTGCAAGGATGATGTTGATTATTTATTAAGTTGAGTCTCAGCGATAAAAGTCATGAAAAACCTTTTAAATCATAAAAGATAGTAGATTTTATTCTCTACTTGACTCTTCTAATGGATTGCTTGTTCCGCTGCAGTTAAACTTGATGTTTGTTATATTTATCAGTTTAACACTGTTTAAGGCTAATGATAATTTATTATGCATTATCTTAGTTATAATATTTCTTACTGGGCTAGTTGAGCTCACCCTTTCTTTCATTGTTCTCTTCAAGAAATGAGAATATAGCTGGGACGAGTCGGGGAACTGAGTGATGGACCAGATGATAGTATTAGTAGTTCTCACTATTCTGTTAAATAGTGTGACAATAAATGTAATGATGACTTATTCTGAGAGTGGATATTGTCTAGAAGACAGTATTTGTATTAAAACTCACAACTCTCTTGTCGTATATTAACGATTGTATTTGTATTCTGTACCATGTATTTGACGACTCAGAATAGGTGATGAATACCTATTTTGGGGGCGTCACATTAACTCTTCTAATAAATTATTATTTCCGCTGCGAATATTGATCTAAAACTTGTTGTCCATTATATTTTATCTGATTTATTGAAGGCTAACGATAAGTTGTTCTACATTATCTTAGTCATAATATTATTTACTGGACTAGTTAAGCTCACCATTTCCTTTTTGTTCCATTTTTCTTCCCAGGTGGCGCTCATATAGCGGGAACTAGTCGGGGTGTGGATTGATGTTTCAAGTCAGTTATTTTAGCAGTCCTCACTATTTTATAAAATAGTGTATCAATAATTGTAATGAAGGCTTATTTGAGTTTGGATATTGTCTAGAAGATAATATTTATATTTAAACTTACAACATATGTGTTGTCATATTTATTAATGAAATTCATCACAAAATATTAAAAGTCATTAAAAATAACTTCAAATATTTTCTAACACCTTATTATAATTTTAAATGATTTTTCAAGTATTAAAATTATTTTTAAGTAATTTATTTAATATAATAATTAAATAAATTAAATACCATTAATATTTAAAAATATTAAAATATTAATAAAATATACTCCAAATTATTAAAAACCCATTTTTAGGTTTTAAAATAAATAAAATAATTCATTTTATATCAAAACTGTCGCTAAACGTGGCTATAACGACAAAACTATCGCTATATGTGTTATTGGCCATTCAAGAACATTCATAGTTCATATTCAGGGTACCTAGTTTGACCCTCTCTAACTTCTGGATCTCTAAGTTTCTTGGTAGTCTAATGTAATAGGATTGTAGTATTGTTGTAATACTACAATCACTAACAAGTTTCATGTCCATACTACATTATAACAGTGAGTTCTAGCCCATCAAAAACCTTGTTAGGACTATTCTTCATTTTCTGGGTTACCCAGAACTAAAGAACAGTCAAGGTACCTACTTTTCAGCCTTTGAATCTTAGATTCTGGGCTTAGTTTGGGTAATTTAATGGTTCAATCTTGTAGTATACATGTCAAGAAACATATATAACACAATAAGTCAATATAACAACATCACAGGTGAGAGATCAAGGCCAGTCAAATCATGTCAGGAGACTGTTCTTGAAGAATCTGGGTTTTCTAGAAATGTTCATCCGGCTGATGGTCAACCTATGTTTGGCCATGATTATCTTTGATTCTGTTAAGGATCTGGGTGATCTAATGACATGGATGTGTAGTCCATATGTCAATCTACACAAACCATACACTAACATGGCCTAATCACTTAATAGTTGAAAGATCAAAGGCCATAAAAATGGTTGTCAGACTTTCTGGGTTTCTAGGTTGCCCAGATTTCTAGAACTTGTGATCGGTCAACCATGTTTGACCACTTATAACTAGAGATCTAGACATGGTATGAACTTGATTCCACTTCCAGTCTACTCTCCTCATGGCATAGAACAAATCTATAACACTAAACACACATAACATCTAACAGGTTGAGATCTATGGGCCCTGACATTAGGCTGTCAGGCCTTAAAATTAGGGTTCTAAGTCGCTCTTTAAAACTCTATTTTCTTGCATCTAGATGTTATGGATCCTTGATGTAACATCTTAGATCGCTAAATAACATCCTTAAACATAACTCTAAACAACAAAACACAACATATTACATAAATCACAAGATTTTTAAAGATTAGGGTTTTATACCTTTAAAGCTTTGATCCTTTGAATCTGATCCTTGTTTCTGATCTTGGCAAGCTAAGTGTTATACTTGGCTTAACTTCTCACTCACTCTCACTCTACATTTTCGAATTTGGAGAGAGAAAATGGCTTTGTTAGTATGTTAAGTAAAGTAAAGCTTTTTCTTTACTTTAATCTTTTATATTTGATTCAATGCACCAAGTCTTGCATAGTGGCACACAAAATCTGATCCTGGAAGATATAGAGCACATGTTGATATCCCAAAGTGGTGACTCACAAGATTTTGTAATATCTTTTACTTAAAAAGTAAGTAAAATGGCATTTTAGTCATTTTGCACTCACTAAGGGTATTTTTGTTTTTTCCCCTACAATTTGAAGGGTATTTTGGACATTTCATATATATCCCATAACTTAGAATCCTTAAGTCTTTATTCTTAGCTTTTGAGTTCTTGAATTAGGGTTTAAATTCGGATTCCCGAAACTAAAATTAGGGTTTTTGGACAAATCATTAGGGTTTCTAACTGTTCGTTAGGGTTTCCTAACTTGTCAACCATATTCTTAACATAACTTTATGGTTTTTCTAAAGTTACATTTATCTTGATCAAACTTTGATCCTAAACCATAATTTTGTACACATACACAATTACTATACACATATAATCAATATATACAGATTTAAATACACTCATACACTTAACCGTATAAGTATTCTCAAAAAAATTTTAAATACATAAAAATCCTTCACAGAAATCTTTAAATCCATACACTATATCTAGTCTAGGTCTATTATTGAACCTTTAATCCATAATTTTAAGATTTTAATAATTATCTAAATTCTCGGGTTGTCACAAATGTTGTATTTATTTGTTACTATGACAAAGAACATATGTAGTGGTTACAAAGAACCTGGGAAGGGAAATATTATTTTGTAATATATAGAAGACATATTCACTCTTTTGAAGTATTTCAATTGAATGTATGTGTGAAAAGTAGCACCGTGTAACACCATCTGTCGGGTTGGAAGATACTCGAATTTGGGGGCATCACAGGTTGGTATTAGAGCCGTAGGTTATAAAACTTAAGGGGGGAAAGGACCTTAGGCCATAACCTTAAGAAGAGTTGGTGAATTAAAAGATGAAGTTAACCCTAAAAATGCATTAAATGTAATATGTGTTTCTAATGTTGCGTACTAATCAAGATAACTTGTTTTATTGTAGATGTGAGGAGATAACATGATGTATAGAGATATACATGTGGTTAGTAAAGAGTCTGTGAACCAGATAGAGATTTTACCAACACCCGTAGCTGAGTTTCCAGTGGTGGTGGTGGTTGAGTCAGAAGATTTTGAGAACTTAAGATTTACATCCTTATTCGATGGTATGTCAGAGGAGGAGGTGGATGTGGTATCGTTTAACACGGTAGTACCTACAGAGGATATGACTCCGGGGGAGTCAATGAAGGCATTGTTCATGACGGTGTTGAATAGGAATATCCAGTTAGGGAAAGAAGTGAAGGAATTAAAGGAGGAGATCCATGACATATTGGCAGACAAGAAATACATGGAAACGTTTTGGGAGGTAGAGCATGATGAGAAGGTTTTGGCAAAGGACAAGGTTATGAGCTGAAACATGAGGCCTTTCAACTTAGGGAGGAACTAAAGGTCAAAAACCAGAAGATTTATAGGATGTCCTATGTACATAGGAGTTCTCACAAAAATCTTTAAATCCATACACTATATCCAGTCTAGGTCTATTATTGAACCTTTAATCCATCATTTTAAGATTCTAATATTTATCTAAATTCTCAGGTTGTCACATTCACCCCTTATTCTAAGAATTTTGTCCCCGAAATTTACCTTACACCTTACACCATTCATACTCATCACCACATACTACCCTCAACATCACTCACAAGAGTTAAAATTTTCAAATCATGCTGAGGAGCCATATAGACAACGAACTTTCATTTTTAAAAAGGTTACATAAAAATTCATCCACAAACTGTTATAGTCTTACGGACAAGGTGGGTAATCAGCCCGTTATGCCACGTACTAATTAAGTACTATTGGTCGGAACAATTTTACCCCGTTCCTCTTGTCCGCCTTGTGCGCACAAATTATTTTCCCAATTTTGGGATGCTTACCTCAGTCTTTATAGGATTCCGCACCAAAATAATTTGGTTCAGGAAAATTTCAAAGAACGCTTTGAATTTTATAAACGTTTATCTAGCAGAATCAAATAGCTTAGACTCATACCAATAATTCCATTCCAATCGAAAATTTAATGTATAGCCAAACCCCGTTGGCAATTTAAAATTTTAAAAATATTTTGAAAAAAAAACGTCATGATACCGTACTGTATTAACAGCCCGTTTGAGGATGCCATCATTGAGTGACTTTGTTATAACACATCATACAATAGTGGGACAACAATTTTTAGATCGAATTCAACACTAAGTATTCCTGCATTTACAACTCCATCATTCTTTTATGATCTTCGCACCATGTTACATGATGCATTAATGATAAATAAAATACATTTTGATATGTCAAATCATTGTCGTCTGGCTAAAACAAGTAGCATAGACTATTCTATAATAGTTTAAAAATCATTGTAAATTAGTTTTATCATCTCAACAAGTAATGATGTGTCAATGTCCTGAAGCCCACACATACACACTGGTCACCATGTGTTAAGAGTAAAAATTTATTTTTCAAAGGCACGTAGTCCGTATTTAGCTTAAAGATTCGAAAAACCTATACTTCCACTACTGATCCATTTCTTAATCAGTCTATCTATTCCTATCATCCTCAATTCTCCATTCACACTTAGTTATACCCAGTTCATCAAACATACTAAATGTTATGAGTTCAGGAACATGCCATAAGAATATGAGTTTAAGAACTTATCCTAGTCAGACCATAGGCGTCCATTCGCTGAGGGGTTTAAAAACACACCATATGATTATGAGTCACGAACTTACCATAAGTATGAGTTTTAAGAACTCGCAACTTAATCTTATATTTTCTAACTATACTCTATCTATCTGTTATACACATGAGAAAAGAATCACCTTCTCAACACGCATATAGCAAATAGCGCGACACAACCATTTCAATGATTATCACTACCAGAAGCTAAGTGGTCATCGAACCAAACACAATCCCTTGCCCATACAAAGAATTGGTTAACCCAACCACTAATCAATATAGGAAGCTAAGCGATTGTTACACCACGAACAATTCCCCGCCCATACAAAGAATTGTTCAACTTAACCAATATATCAACCAGGAAGCTAAGCGGTTCTAAAGCTATGTATAAATTCCCTGCCCATACAAAGAATCATACAACTCAGCTACTGACATGTGTACTCAATTGAAATCCCACATAATCCTAGCTCCATACTTTCTCCATACGAATTTTGTTCAATTCGTATTACATTATCCTAACCCTTTTTATGAGTTGGCATGTTACCAATTCATAGTACCACTGACACACAACAATTTCATTGTACAATTTTTCAATCATCTGATTGATTCTCCTCCCTGCTATGACCTTATCAGATCACGGGGTGATCCCATCGTATATATTATGATTCATTTCTATGCTATGATCGTTTTATTTTACGATCTCCTATCCATGTGTAGACACTCAAAATTTTTTGAATTCCTGTTACTAACCTTACAGGAGAGCAAAGTCGTCTTCCAGAGATAACCTTGGAAGTCAAGTCAGCACAGTCCCGGAGAGAACCCAAGGATACTCAGTCAGTTCAATCTCAGAGATAACCCCGAGATATCTAATCCAGTCCCGAAGACAACCCCAAGATACTCACTCAGTCCAACCCGGAGACAACCCCGGGAGTTTCAGTTTCAACCTCGGAGATAACTTCAAGGAATGCAGTTCCAGTTCCGAAGACAACCCCAGAATTCTCAGTTCCATCTCAGAGATAACCCCGAGATCTTCAGTTCTAATCCCGGAGACAACCCTGAGAGATACAGTTCAACCCTCAGAGACAACCCCGAGGCATGCAGTTGCAGTTCCGGAGATAACCCCGGAAATTCTTATTTCAAACCCCAACAATCAGCTTCAACCTCGGTGATAGCCCCAAGGCACTCAGTTCAAAACTCAGAGATAACCCCGATAGGACAGGCATTCAGTACTTGCAGCAGCCCAATCTCAGAGATAACCTTGAGCAACGACTGCAAAATTAGCCCAGAGCCGGAGATAACCTCGGTGAGGGGCAAAATTGTTATTTTGCAGCCTCGATCCCATAATCACGCCGTCTCAACATTTCAACCTACATGCTACACAGAAGTGTCCTACTAGAACCATAGCTCCAATCCCGAGTGACTACTACACAAGACAGCGCACCGAATGGAATTTGAAGACCTGAAGGTTGGACCCATCTTTCCGACTTCGTACAACCTCTTATCCCATGTCATTGTATAGGTTTCGACAGCAGCATGCCGTAAAAGGTCTTATACACCTCGATCGGATGCCCGAATTGAAGTTATAAAGGTTTGAGCAGACAACACGTTGCATGAGTTCACGTACTTCGAGACGGCAGGGCCCATTGAGCCCACGGCACCTCGGGCAGCCGCAGGTACATCTGTGGCTGTAGCAGGTACACCTGCGGCTCTCCCCTTTATAAATATAGGGCTTGGGGTGGCCATTTTGAAAGAGAAAAGCCCTGTCCAATTTGCTTTGTACACACTATAAATTGAGTGCTTTCTTATTATAAACACGTGTGAGCTTTTATTTTGCTACTTTTTACTGGTGGGAACCAAGTGTTCATCCATTTAAAGCTATTGAAGTCTTCTGTGGCAGTCCACTATAAGCTTTCTCAAATTACTTAAAGCCTTTTCTCCACTTTTTGCATACACTTTTATTCGCATTGGGAGTCGTGTGTGTGTTTGCCCGAACCGTCGGTCCGTGGCTTTTATTTCTTTTCTATATATATATATATATATATATATATATATATATATATATATATATATATGTCTGTGTGTGTGTGTGTATGTATTATTATCGAGTTACCTCGATTGAGCCTGAATATAATATTCGGAGTGTTTATTGCTTTTCATATATATAAATATTTATATATATATCCTGTCATTCAACTCTGTTTGATTGAGCCTATATTTTACATCCGGAGCATTTACTGCTTCTATATATATATATATATATATATATATATATATATATATATATTTACATTTTCGTCCCGCCTAGAGTTTACTTCGTGGTGGTTAATCATCTTTATATATATATTTACTGCTTTTATATATATTTACATTTAGTCTTCCCTAGAGTTTACTTCGTGGCGGTTAATTGTTCATATATATATATATATATATATATATATATATATATATATATATATATAACTATTTACAGATTTCATACAATCTACTACATCATGTGAGCCTAGAAATCATGTGATCACAGATTCAGTCTCCTGAATCTAGATTCGGTTCCCGTGATGGTCATTTTCGACTGTGATCAGCTTGTAAATTATTCACGGTGTCTGAATTTCCTTAGCCGGCTCTCATGCCCACAAGGAGTTCGACACTGCTTTTTTATCTTATTTTATTGAAGATGCTTCGTATCTCGAAAATAAAAGCAATCAAGCCGAACACATAATAAAAATGGAAGTATCAAAGGCCTCAATTACTATTGAGCATAAGGGTTTGAAAAACCCCTTTTATAAAACATCATTTCTATATCTTGTTAGAACTGAACTTTTATACAAATTTCAAACCCTTTGTATATAGGTGCAAACGAGGCATAGCGCTACTTCTAGATATTTGCACATTAACACATACACACACACACACACATATTCAGATAATGGTTTAAATTGAAAAGTGGCGATCATCGTGGCAACACGGATGTCGTGGGGTTCCTAACACATTCCCTCCGCATAATCAAGCCCCTGGACCCTAATGAATCTCGATTTCACAGACCACTCAAATAGTATCACATCACTAGGTCAATGTGCAAACTTTTTCTCGGTTGAGTTGGTGCAACTATTTAAAAATACCAACTGGCGACTCTTACAGTCCAATTGTCGACATATACATGTCGGACCTTTTCACAACTTGTTTTTTCAAACAAATCTCACCTAATGTAACAATCTAAAATTTTATTTGTAATTTAAAATATTTATTAAATTAAATAAATATTTTATTTATGTGATTGTTGTTAGTATATATTTGTGAATTTAATAATACTCTAATTTAATTTAACAGTTAGAGAGTTGTTAAAGATTGCATGAGTTGCTGTATTGATGTCGTAATTTAATAATGAAAGTGATATATTAATTGTTAAATAAAATTATAATGAGATTATAATTTGTGATATTTGGTTAAGTGGGAAATTTATTTAGTATATGGTAATTAGTTTATTTAATTAAGATTGGATATGAAAATCCAAGTAAACAATGTGGGACAATAAACTATATTATAAATGATTTATGAAAATAAATGAAAAGAGTTTTAATTTGATTTTACCAAATGAAACATTAGAGCTTTTGAAATTCTTATTTTAATCTTGTTTTGCCAAAAAAGCTTAAGGAATGATTAAGTCATTATTTTAATATGGTTTTGCCAAACAAGCCTTAGGGCATTAAAAATTCTAATTTTTGTAACTTATATATTAAATTGATAATAAGTATATGTAATTATATTGGGAGTTACATATTCTATAATTATATGTGTTATATGTATATTGTATATACACTAAGTTATGTTAATTTTTTAAACCTAAGTCTAAATTAAGAACAATAGAGAGAGAAAGGAGGCTGCATATTTCGGTAGTTATAGGGAGTCTAGGAGGGGTCTTGGATCTTCATACAACTTAAAATCATAAGCTACTTTGAAGCATCAAGAAGGCTTGCAAGAAGAAAAAGGTAAGAAAAATGAAAGTTTTCACTTTTTGGGCTCTTTTTGTTAGATCTTTATGAACCAAGCAACTTTTGTTTTGGATCATTAAAAACTCATGATTTACATGAGTATTGCTATTTTATATGTGTATCAAAGTATTTTTGAAATCAAAAGTTAGATCCAAAGTGAGGAAATCAAGTTTTGTACCAAAAGGTTTAAGAAAAAGCTTTCTTTTGTATGCCATATATATTTTTATGTTAGATTCTTTGGGTTCATGTGATTAATGGTTTAAAACATGTTAGCATGCTAGATACATGAGTTAAGGGCAAAACACCTTTGGAATCACTCAAATATGTTAAGAAATGAGCAAGTTAAGAAATGAGCAAGTTATGAATTAAATCTCAAACTACCTTAACTGTTGAACAAAATCTACTGATCAGTCACTTCTGTCCATTTTTCTGGGACCAAAACAGAACCAAAATAGATGTTTGATACATGGAAACTGTAGTTTGAGAAATTACAAATCCAACGATACCTATTGGACCTAAATCCGATTTGTAGATTTCGTTTTATAAGCGTTTCCGTTAAGGACCCCAAATCTGGAAAATGAACCGACTGTTGAAGAAAACCTTGCGGACCAGTCACTTTGGGCCTTATTTCAGGGACCTAGACAGATTGGAATTTGGTGTTTAATAACTGAAAACTATGGTTCAAGAAGATACGGATCCAACGAGTTTGATTGGGCCTCAATCGGAGTTGTGGATCTCGTAATACAAGCGTTTCTGTAAAAGACTCCAATACTGAAAATGTTTACAAGGCATGTAATGGTCAGTCGGTAGTGGCCTGTTTTCAGGGTGCTATTCTGTGCCAAATGGACCATTTCTTGAGCCTAAAACATAGATCGGGAAGTCACGGTTCTAACAATACCAAGTGGGCCCAAATCGGACTTGTAGATCACCGTCTACAAGTGTTTTTGTGGAGGACCTCAACTTTAAACGAAAATTATAGAATAAATAGAAAATAAATATTAGAAATTCATAATAAATTTGTAAAAATTATTTTAAAGCCTAAAAATGGGTTTTTAATAATTTGGAATATATTTCACTGATATTTTAATATTTTAAAATATTAATGATAGTTAATTTATTTAATTATTATATTAAATAAATTACATAAAAATGATTTTAATACTTTAAAAATTATTTGAAATTATATTAAATTGTAAGGAAATATTTTAAGTTATTTTTAATGACTTTTAATATTTTGTAATGATTTTCATTAATAAATTAGTATTAATGATAATGGAATTAAGTAGTATTTAATTCATATTAATATGATATTAAATAATAATTATCTGAAAATTTTTATAAGTCATTGAAAAATATTTTGACTGAAAATGAAATTACCTAAGGTAAATGTAAAGCATTTAGGCAAAGTCTTATGGAAATTAGACTCGTGAATTATCCGACTAGACTTTTTGGGATGCCAGAAATTATACCGAATTCAATTCAGACTGAAATAGTTTGACTTGATACCGAATTTTAGGTATTTTATAGACTGATAGGATTATGTGGTAATTTGTTTATAACTGTATTTAACAGTACTATACTGTGATGATATTCTAATATTTGGAGATCGGTATTATCTATATTAGGTCTTCAGAAAAAGCGATATAGGTTGAGTAACTGTAATCAATGGTACATGCAAGTTCTCTAACTCGATCTCGAATTGATATTTTTGAAATATGCTTGGGGTTAATCATTACTGATTATACCATGTCTATGAATTATTGATTCTCACTCTGTGCACATTTCATGTATTCAGCAGGTATGAAAGGATGATCACCTTCATTACCATTTGGTCCAGTTGATTTATTCATGTTCATTATTCGTTCAACTATGAAAATTTATTCATGCTCTTTCGTAATGTGTATATTGTAGAAAGTTAGCCAACTTAATGTTCAATTCTTTCGATCATGATATATCCTTAATTGAACTTATACTTGCTGGGCAAAATTGTTGCTCACCCTTGCTATATCATGATAAACATTGCAGATTATGACGAATACGTCGGTTACAGGAAAAGTCCAAGACAAGTCAGCTTTGGATTATATTTGCAGCTAAATTTGTAACAGTAATGTATGATAATAACTTTGTATGTCTGATAGGATATTGATTTATTCATGCTCTTTCGTAATGTGTATATTGTAGAAAGTTAGCCAACTTATTGTTCAATTCTTTCGATCATGATATATCCTTAATTGAACTTATACTTGCTGGGCAAAATTGTTGCTCACCCTTGCTATATCATGATAAACATTACAGATTATGACGAATACGTCGGTTACAGGAAAAGTCCAAGACAAGTCAGCTTTGGATTATATGTGCAGCTAAATTTGTAACATTAATGTATGATAATAACTTTGTATGTCTGATAGGATATTGATTTAGGTATTATGTGAAGGTTCTCGACCTTGGGGATAGTGTGTAATATTTAATGTATAAACAATTTATGTTTATATCTTCTGCAATAGTTATAGAAATTGTACACCGGATTCGTGGTGATTTGGGACCCGAATCTGGGGATGTTACAGTTGGTATCAAAGCCGTAGGTTATAAACCTTAGGTTGGAGTAACTTAGGCTATAACCTTATAGAAGAGAGGTGAAGATAATGAACGAATACGCTCAAATAGAGTTTGAACAATAAGAAGTAATTTAAGAAATTTATAAAGAAGGGATGAAAACATGCGTGAGAGGATTCAAAGAAGAATCTCGTAGAGTTATGGAGTTACCCAACTCCAATAATAAGAATGTAAGGTGATAACAAATAGACAATGTCTATAAGAAGAGATTGGTAACGAAGTTAAGAATGAAAAGTTATAGTTAAGTATGATACAGTTGTACTCTTTAGTAGTTGAGGTATGGTATCTGGGCTAAACGATTCCTTCATAGAGTGGAGGTATATACGAACTAGTAACTCGGAACATAGTTTGTTAGTTGTTTGTGGGAAACCACTCAGCGTACCATATTGAAACTGTTAGAGACTCGATGTGTACCAAGTGTAGAAATAGATACGTATGATGAAAGTGTAGAGCTCGAATGAAATTTTGAGCGATGTAAATGAAGTTAGAAATTCTTAAAGGAATAATTTTTTTTTATAAACAAGAAGATTCAAAGAAGAATCTAAGAGATATAAAGATAAGAAATAGGAGTTTCCTAACTCCAAAAGCCAAGATAACGAATAATGTCGTAAATGATGAAAAAGAGAAAGAAAGAAGATCGTAAAACAAAACGATCACGAGTTAAGAAAAGAATTTCAAGGGAGATGATTATAGAATAAGATCACGACGTGGTCTGTTTAAGTTATAAAAGAAAGATGGTCTATAATGTTTGAATAATTATAGCTTAATGCTATGAAGATGGAGTACTATGAAATAGTACGAGATAACTCATGAGGAGTTATAGATGATGTGATACGAGGAATTCGTATCGAGCAAAGAGCAAGTTATAAGCAAGATATAGTTAGGTGGGATTTCAATTGAGGACTCATATGATGGCTGAGTTGTACAAACCTTTGTATGGGCGAGGGTTTTGTGCTTGCACTCAGTTTATCACATTGATAATCATTGGAATGTTTGTGTCGCGCTATTTACTATATGCCTGTTGAGAAGGTGATTCTTTTCTCATGTGTATAACAGATAGGTAGAGTATAGTTAGAGAATATTATAAGGTTAAGTGCGAGTTCTTAAAACTCATACTTATGGTAGGTTCGTGACTCTTAATTATATGGTATGTTTTTGAACCCCTCAGCGAATGGACGCCTATGGTCTGACTAGGATAAGTTCTTAAACTCATATGATTGTGGCAAGTTTCTGAACTCATAACGTGTGGTAAGTTTGACGAACTGGGTATAGATAAGTGTAAATGGAGTATTGAGGATGATAGGAATAGATAGACCTATTAAGCAATGGATCATTATAGAAAGTGGAGTTGATGGTGGAAGCATAGGTACTCTAAATCTACTAGCTATGCTAAACTTTTGAAATTTATTGACTTCGTGCTGATGTTTACACTCCTATTTTCTTGAAAAACATTGGATCAAATGATGGAACCAATGAGTTTTAACAACAATACTGTTATTCGTATGTCTATGCTAATTGCTTCGGCTAGACAAAAATGATTTGTAATATAGCAAAATGTATTTTATATCATTAATGCATCACGTAACCTGGTGGAAAGATGATAAAAACGATGGAGTCATCAATGCAGTATTACCTAGTGTTGGATGTGATCTAAGGATCGTCAGCCCACTATGGTATGATGTAGTATGATAAAATCAGCAAATGACGGAATCCTCAACGGACTGTAAATACAGTGCGGTATCATGACGTCATAAAAAGATTTTTGAGATTTCTTTAAGATATGAGAATATATATATATATATATATGTATATTTCGATTGATGTCTGAATTGTTGTAAAAGTCTATGCTACTTGATTCAGCTAGACGAATATTGAAAGATGTTCATGAAATTCAAGTGTTTATTGAAAAGTTATGCCAAACCAAATTGTTTTGGTGCGGATTCAAATGTTGAAAAGCTCAGGTGAACAACCCTATAAGGGGACATGTTTTCGGGGACAATGGTTCCGAGCGTAACACATATAGTCGTTACAAAACACTACGTTGCGGCCCAACGTAGTGGTAAAATAGGTTGGCCACCTAGTGTACGTGAGGAGGGTGTTTTCAGTCTTTGTGATTGATAAACACTCTGGTTTGCAGTGTGAAGGATTGAGTTGAAGCACTAGTAAACCGAGAATAGAGTTCACGGTCTTGTGACCCCTCAGCATGATTTAAAATCTTTTAAATTCTTGAGTTATTCATACTTCTTCCCAATTATTGAGCAATTGTGGAAGATTCTTACAATTCTAAAAGGTGAATGTGGTAAGGATGATATTCCTTAGAAAGAAGTAAGTCGTATAATGCGACACTGAATGATGAATATATGGAATAAGTGAGAAAAGAAATTTTGAAATGAGAAGGAGATGAGTTATCAAAGAATAATGTAAATCTCTTAATAGAAAAGTTTAATAATTGAAGAAAGATCTTTGTGGAAAGAAGTGGTTATAAAACCCAATGAATGAATAAAGTATTAACGTAAAATCTATTCTGATAGAATGAATAAATAAAGATTAATAAATAAAAATTTCAAAGATGAAATTCTTAGAAGAATGGGTGAATGTAATATCCCGAGTGTTTATGATAACGATCTTTAGAAAAGAAAATGAATGGATTAAAGAATATATAATACTCAGAATATAATTGAGTTAAAGTGAAAGTTATGAAATAAAACCTAGAATTTGCTAAAGAAATGAATGTAGTAAGAAATATATAATCTATATTAAGGTCATGTGTTGAACTTATTCAATGAAGAGATTTGACGAAAACCTGAGTAAGGTAGGGTTTCGGTGATTCCGAGGACGGAATCCTTATAAGGAAGGAAGAATGTGACGAATGAATTATGTGAGTTGTGATTCTGGGGACAGAATCCTTGTACGGAGGGAATGATGTAACAATCCAAAATTTTATTTGTAATTTAAAATATTTATTAAATTAAATAAATATTTTATTTATGTGATTGTTGTTAGTATATATTTGTGAATTTAATAATACTCTAATTTAATTTAACAGTTAGAGAGTTGTTAAAGATTACATGAGTTGCTGTATTGATGTCGTAATTTAATAATTAAAGTGATATATTAATTGTTAAATAAAATTATAATGAGATTATAATTTGTGATATTTGGTTAAGTGGGAAATTTATTTAGTATATGGTAATTAGTTTATTTAATTAAGATTGGATATGAAAATCCAAGTAAACAATGTGGGACAATAAACTATATTATAAATGATTTATGAAAATAAATTAAAAGAGTTTTAATTTGATTTTACCAAATGAAACCTTAGAGCTTTTGAAATTCTTATTTTAATCTTGTTTTGCCAAAAAGGCTTAAGGAATGATTAAGTCATTATTTTAATATGGTTTTGCCAAACAAGCCTTAGGGCATTAAAAATTCTAATTTTTCTAACTTATATATTAAATTGATAATAAGTATATGTAATTATATTGGGAGTTACATATTCTATAATTATATGTGTTATATGTATATTGTATATACACTAAGTTATGTTAATTTTTTTAAACCTAAGTCTAAATTAAGAACAATAGAGAGAGAAAGGAGGCTGCATATTTTGGTAGTTATAGGGAGTCTAGGAGGGGTCTTGGATCTTCATACAACTTAAAATCATAAGCTACTTTGAAGCATCAAGAAGGCTTGCAAGAAGAAAAAGGTAAGAAAAATGAAAGTTTTCACTTTTTGGGCTCTTTTTGTTAGATCTTTATAAACCAAGCAACTTTTGTTTTGGATCATTAAAAACTCATGATTTACATGAGTATTGCTATTTTATATGTGTATCAAAGTATTTTTGAAATCAAAAGTTAGATCCAAAGTGAGGAAATCAAGTTTTGTACCAAAAGGTTTAAGAAAAAGCTTTCTTTTGTATGCTATATATATTTTTATGTTAGATTCTTTGGGTTCATGTGATTAATGGTTTAAAACATGTTATCATGCTAGATACATGAGTTAAGGGCAAAACACTTTTGGAATCACTCAAATATGTTAAGAAATGAGCAAGTTATGAATTAAATCTCAAACTACCTTAACTGTTGAACACAATCTACTGATCAGTCACTTCTGTCCATTTTTCTGGGACTAAAACAGAACCAAAATAGATGTTTGATACATGGAAACTGTAGTTTGAGAAATTACAAATCCAACGATACCTATTGGACCTAAATCCGATTTGTAGATTTCGTTTTATAAGCGTTTCCGTTAAGGACCCCAAATCTGGAAAATGAACCGACTGTTGAAGAAAACCTTGCGGACCAGTCACTTTGGGCCTTATTTCAGGGACCTAGACAGATTGGAATTTGGTGTTTAATAACTGAAAACTATGGTTCAAGAAGATACGGATCCAACGAGTTTGATTGGGCCTCAATCGGAGTTGTGGATCTCGTAATACAAGCGTTTCTGTAAAAGACTCCAATACTGAAAATGTTTACAAGGCATGTAATGATCAGTCGGTAGTGCCCTGTTTTCAGGGTCCTATACTGTGCTAAATGGACCGTTTCTTGAGCCTAAAACGTAGCTCGGGAAGTCACGGTTCTCACAATACCAAGTGGGCCCAAATCAGACTTGTAGATCACCGTCTACAAGTGTTTCTGTGGAGGACCTCAACTTTAAACGAAAATTATAGAATAAATAGAAAATAAATATTAGAAATTCATAATAAATTTGTAAAAATTATTTTAAAGCCTAAAAATGGGTTTTTAATAATTTGGAATATATTTCACTGATATTTTAATATTTTTAAATATTAATGATAGTTAATTTATTTAATTATTATATTAAATAAATTACATAAAAATGATTTTAATACTTTAAAAATTATTTGAAATTATATTAAATTGTAAGGAAATATTTTAAGTTATTTTTAATGACTTTTAATAATTTGTAATGAATTTCATTAATAAATTAATATTAATGATAATGGAATTAAGTAGTATTTAATTCATATTAATATGATATTAAATAATAATTATCTGAAAATTTTTATAAGTCATTGAAAAATATTTTGATTGAAAATGAAATTACCTAAGGTAAATGTAAAGCATTTAGGCAAAGTCTTATGGAAATTAGACTCGTGAATTATCCGACTAGACTTTTTGGGATGTCAGAAATTATACCGAATTCAATTCAGACTGAAATAGTTTGACTTGATACCGAATTTTAGGTATTTTATAGACTGATAGGATTATGTGGTAATTTGTTTATAACTGTATTTAACAGTACTATACTGTGATGATATTCTAATATTTGGAGATCGGTATTATCTATATTAGGTTTTCAGAAAAAGCGATATAGGTTGAGTAACGGTAATCAATGGTACAGGCAAGTTTTCTAACTCGATCTCGAATTGATATTTTTGAAATATGCTTGGGGTTAATCATTACTGATTATACCATGTCTATGAATTATTGATTCTCACTCTGTACATATTTCATGTATTCATCAGGTATGAAAGACTGATCACCTTCATTACCATTTGATCCAGTTGATTTATTCATGTTCATTATTCGTTCAACTATGAAAATTTATTCATGCTCTTTCGTAATGTGTATATTGTAGAAAGTTAGCCAACTTATTGTTCAATTCTTTCGATCATGATATATCCTTAATTGAACTTATACTTGCTGGGCAAAATTGTTGCTCACCCTTGCTATATCATGATAAACATTGCAGATTATGACGAATACGTCGGTTACAGGAAAAGTCCAAGACAAGTCAGCTTTGGATTATATGTGCAGCTAAATCTGTAACAGTAATGTATGATAATAACTTTGTATGTCTGATAGGATATTGATTTAGGTATTATGTGAAGGTTTTCGACCTTGGTGATAGTGTGTAATATTTAATGTATAAACAATTTATGTTTATATCTTCCAGAATAGTTATAGAAATAGTACACCGGATTCGTAGTGATTTGGGACCCAAATCTGGGGATGTTACACCTAACATGAGAACACCATAAGATAAGAACAGAAAAGGGACAAATAAAAATCCCGACATCGACAGGTGGCAACTCTGCTGGGGACATCCAGTAAGAGGGCTTAAGCCGCTATTATAAACGTTTCAAAACCATTATCTGCTTGTGTGTGAATGTTACATTTACATTTGAATGAATGAATACAAATGCATTTACTTATTGCACTTAGTGCTTCACACCATATCTGCTTGTGATATTAGTGCTTCGCACATGTCATCATTTCCATACGGTGAGACACGTTGTATGTGAATGTATGATGTGTGGTTCCTCCACTAGGAGGCTAACATGTCGGTGTTTGATTATTGGACATGTAGGAAGACTAATTCCAATGAGGCTCAGGAAAGGCACCACCCAAATTCGCTCCAGTTGAAAGACCAGATTAACTTCCCGTTGAGTAAATTGCGATGATTTGGGAACCTTCATGCCAAAAATTCGCGAGAGTAGCCTAAGATAGGTCAGCCTCTGATGAACCAAACGCGAAGGAAAGTCTCTTCATACTTTCACATTTCAATTACTTGTAAATTCAATTACTTGTAATTTCATTTCCATGTCAATCTCAATGTAATGGAAAATATAAAGGAATATTTGTACATGCATTCCCTTTATTTAGCATGATATCTTGTCATACAAACAAACTGACATCCGTTTTGAAGGATAATACTCCTAAAATAGACACATAGCATATATCATTTCCACATTCCCTAAGACTAAACTACATAAGTCTTTTTGTAGGGAAACAATTGGTCCTGTTACTTGTTCAAAATTCAAAAAGGCAACAAGCCTACAGCCAAGCATGGCTTCATTTGACCAGACTAGTCCTACTCCTGTCTCTCGCGAGGAGTTCGAAGGACTACGCAATCAAATTACAGAGTTGGTTGTTCTACTTAAAGAACTACACAAATCCACTCAGGGTCCACATATGCCCATACATACAGATTTTTCTGCATAGGGAGGAACTCAGGGACCAGACATAAAAATTCATGTTCCTGAATCTCAGTTGGAAAAAACCAACAAAACCCCTAAAACCACCCATCTCAAAGAAGATCCAGACACCGGTGATATCAGGAAAAAAGTCCTACAAATGGAAGAGACCATTCGGTCTATCAAAGGGATTGGAACACACGGGAGTGTTTTCTATGCAGACCTTTGTATCTTCCCTGGGGTTCATTATCTAGAGAAATTCAAGACTCCCGATTTTGAAAAGTATGATGGATTGGGAGATCCTTACACACATTTGAAATTATTCATTGGAGAGCTCGGATCTTATGTCGAGGATGAAAAGCTCAGAATGCAGCTATTTTAGAAGAGTTTGACTGGTGAAGCTAGATCATAGTGTACCAGATTGGACAACTCAAAAATTTATAGTTGGGAGGAGCTAGCTCATGATTTCCTCGGTCAGTATAGTTTCCAAACTCAAATGGATCCTAACCGGTACCAAATTACCAAGGTCAAGAAACAAGCTAGTGAGTCTTTCAGAGAGTATGCCCAAAGATAGAGGCGCCTAGCATTGGCAACTATACTGACTTAGTCTAAAATGGTGATGACCTTCATAGATATTCAAGAAGCTCCCTTCTATGAGAGAGTTTTAGCTGGCATTGGCAAGCCATTCTCCGAAATGATCAAACATGGAGAAATAGCCAAGATGGGATTGAAGTCAGGAAAGATTCAAGACCTTACCACTCTCAAAGCTGTAGCTGAGCACATCCAGTCTGGATGTTTTTGAAACAACCCTCGGAGGGTCCATAAGAAGAAAGAGAATGATGTTTCCTTGATACTACAAGGGCAAAAAGGCAGTCAAAGCATGCCTATTCCGAGGAGAAACTACTCCCCTTTTCCAGCTCTGTCTTCAAACCCTCTAGTGCCAAAAGGTGGAGAAATCAAATGCACTCGAGTGTTCACACCCTTAGGGGACTCACTTGAGAACGTTCTCAATCTTCTGATAACTCAGAAGAAAATTACCCACCTGCTTCTACCAGCCAACCCAAGTGGAAAGGGTTTCAATGCTAACAGAAAGTGTGCTTATCATGCTGGAGTTCCAGGCCATGATACTCAGGATTGTTGGGCCTTAAAGCATAAGATCTAGGATTTGATTGATAATGGTGAGATCGTGATGACTAAACCCAACCAACCCCATGTGCAAGACAACCCTCTTCCTCAACACAAAGAAGAGGAGGCTAACATGATTAATTGGAGTGGTGGACAGACTTCCCAATCCATTGATGGATCCTCCCAAACCAGCAAGGATAGTGCTGACAAGTGGGATTATGCACAGTTCCAGTTTATGATGGAACGAAAAATGAAGGCTTTTCGCGAGCATGTTAATCAATTGGTAGAACTAGTGGTACATCAGCACCAAGTCATATGTCAATTATCCAGTCAGGAGCATGCTAGCCTCCTTCCTCTTATTACAAATACTCCAAAACGTAATCCAGACAGTGAAACACTAGAGGATAAAATTGTAAAAAGAGCAATTGCCAAAGCCCGTCGATATTTAGCCAATAAAAGGGAATTCACCTATTTAGGCCAATCGATGGAAGAGATATTGCAAATGTTGATCAATGAAGGAAGAATCACAGCTCTGCTACCTCTAATCAGCCCGCATTTAAGACAGTTTGATTTTAATAGAGTGTGCCAATACCACTCCCAATCTCGCGGCCACATCACTAAAGAATGTTGGGCACTCCGCCATCTTATTCAGAACTTAATTGATAGCGGTGTCCTGCAACTGGTAGACAATGCCACTATTTTATTGGAGAGTGGGGACACATTTCCTACAAAGTGGAAGGAAGTCGTAGCAATTATATCTTTTGAGATAGATTCAGCTACCCCATCACATACAATTCAACCTATTCAACTCAGAGGTGTTGAGAATCCTTTGAAAGTGGATACGCCAAAGATAAACATCTTACCATTCTGACCACAATATCCTGTTGTCAGCCTATAGAAAGTTCCATGGAATTATGGAGAGGTTGAAGGATCCACATTCAATATAACTGTTGTAATGTCGAAGGAGAATCCACTGTACCTTCCACAACAGGTGATGAAGCCTGCCATCAAATTAAAGGGGAAAGTTCCCATGGAGAAGATTGAAAAATTCCTCCGTACTATGGGAAACAATGAAGCCAAGGTGGTTTTAAGCTTGAAAGAAGCTCCACAACAGGTTTCCATCCTGGACTTGGTATTCTCCTCAAAGGATCATAGGAAGGTCTTACTAAGAGTCTTAGAAGAAGCTAATTTACCAAAATCAGTGGATGTCGAAAAATTCCATCACCTGGTTAATAACATTTTTAACAACAATGTGATATCATTTACCGATGATGACATACCTCCCGAAAGGACGGGTCATTATAAGCCGTTGCACATAGCGATTATGTCCTCCGGATACGTGGTCGCAGGAGTATTGATAGATGGAGGGTCGTCCTTGAATATCTGCCCTTATGTCACCTTGGAGAAGATGAATATCAATCTCAATAGGATCCGAAGCAGCCGTACAATTATCAAAGCTTTCGATGGATCCCGAGGAAATGCTGTCGGAGAGATTGAACTGCCTGTGGAGATTGGTCCACACACATTCTGCGTATCCTTTTATGTGCTCAAAATAGCAATAGGATGCAACCTGCTCTTAGGAAGACCGTGGATTCATATGACTAGAGCCGTCCCGTCTACCCTTCATAAATAGCTCATATACATCATTAACAATAGTCTAGTTACTGTTAATGTTGAGCCAGAATGTCCTGAACAAGGTGACATCCCACTCATCAATTTCAATTTAGAAGTTGAGCCTGTCAGCTTCCATACCCTGAGGTGAGCAACACTCACTACCACCCTATTGGGGCGCCACTTCTTATACCCAGAATTTCTACCGAGGTAATGTCGGCAAGTCAAGAAATAATTTCTTTGGGTTATCAACCTGGACAAGGGTTGGGCAAAGACCATCAGGGCATTAAGCGCCCAATTCAAGTTCCCAGTCAAATCGGAACAGCCATAATAGGCTATTCTTCTAGCTCCACTCACTGGAATCCTCACAAATACAAACAGGTTCCTTCATCTTCAGCCATACGACGATTGCCACAACCTACAGGAGCTGAATCTATATAGACTTTAGTAAGGGTTCCTGCCCATGTGATGACTATTTTATTTCCTAAGTCGATACCCGTAAAAGGAAAAGAAGTCTTGATACCGAATATGGAGGAGGAGGAAAAGGACCTGAGGCATAAGCAAGACATTGCAAGGCGCTTATCAAACATACGCATCATAGTCCACACGGATAGTACAAATAGGGTCACCCCAGACAATGATTGTCCAGATATCATGGTCATCATTCGGAAGAAGGAGGATGACAATAGCCCCTTCATCACAGCCGTCCACCAGGACTTCACCCTTGGCAATTGGAGCAGCACTCCTTGCATTTACCGACGAGGGTAAAAAGGGCAGAAACTCCCTCTGCCCTGTAGATAACAATAACTGCTTACTTTTTCTGTACAATATTAGCAGTTGTTTTGACATTACATGCTAACACTTTGTATGATTGAACAGCTTCATATATTAAGTGAAAGCATTTTATTTCAGGACTCTAAAGTTAGATGTGCCTATACTTGCTGATGAGTTGCCTTTTCTCCACAAGGACTGCAACTTTGATGTAAAGTTGGACTCAGACTTGATGGAAATACAAGAGGACTATGAGATACCTCGGGAGATCAAAGAATGGGTCGAAGACAAATCCAAGCCAAACCTTGATCAAATCACCTCTTTTAACCTTGGAACCTCATAAAACCCCAAACAAATCTAGACTGGTACGAACCTCACTCCGAACCAAAGGAATGACATGGCTACTCTATTGACCCAATTCCAGGATGTGTTTACACGGTCTCATGAAAACATGGTTGGTTTGTCCATTGACATTGTTATTCATCGCCTCCCCATCAAAGAGGGGTTCAAGCCAATTAGGAAGAAGCTCAGGCGATTAAAACCTGAGTGGAGTTTAAAAGTTAAAGAAGAAATTGTGAAATAATTTCAAGCAGGCATCATCATGGTGTCAAAATATCCTAAATGGCTATCCAACATAGTCCCCGTGCCCAAACTGGGAGGGAAGGTGCAAGTTTGCGTGGACTACAGGGATCTGAATAAAGCTTGCCTCAAAGATAGCTTTCACGTGCCATTCATCCATATACTCATTGACAATATTGCTCAATACAACATGTACTCCTTCGCTGATTGCTTTACGGGGAACCATCAAATTATGGTTGCTGAAGAGAATCGTCAGAAAACTGCATTCATCACTCCTTGGGGAACCTTTTCCTACAGATGGTTGTCATTCGGCCTCATCAATGCCGGAGCTACCTACCAGCGAGCCATGCTGGCTCTTTTTCACGATTTAATGCACAAAGAGATAGAGATCTATGTGGATGACATCATTGTCAAGTCCCGAAGGGAGGAAGACCACCTAGACCATCTCAGAAAGCTCTTCAATAGGTTGCGTAAGTACAACTTGAAGTTAAATCCATCCAAGTACGCCTTTGGCGTTAAGTCAGGCAAGTTGCTAGGTTTCCTAGTCAGCCACAAGGGGATTGAGCTGGATCCCACCAAAATCTAGGCCATCACGGAAATGCACATTCCTCAGATAGAGAAGGAAATATGGGGATTTCTGGGAACAATTAACTTCATTAGTAGATTCATCTCCCAACTCACAGCAACCTGTGAGCCTATCTTTAAGTTGTTAAGGAAGAACTCCTCCATGAAATGGAATGATAAGTGCCAGAAAGCCTTCCTTACAATCAAAAAGCAGCTAGTTAATGCTCCTGTTTTGGTACCACCCAGGGATGATGTTCCCCTGTTTATGTACCTGTCCATAAATGATAATGCCATGGGCTGCATGCTGGGACAGAAAGACGATAGAGGCTAAGAGCGAGCTATCTACTACCTCAGCAAAAGATTTAGTAGCAATGAACATAAGTACACTCTGATTGAAAAAACTTGTTATGCTTTAGCATGGGCTTCCATGAGGTTATAACATTACCTCCATGGTCACACAACCCATCTCATATCTTGCGTGGATCCTCTCAAGTACGTGTTCAACAAACCCATGTTGAATTGCCGACTGTCTAGATGGCATTTGATCCAACAACAATTTGACATCGTCTACGTGACGTAAAAGTCTATCAAAGGTCAAGGAATTACGGATCAACTGGCCGCCGCACCTTCAGGGGATTTTAAACCCTTGGAAACATACTTTCCAGATGAAGGGGTAATGACAGTTTAACAACACCATCAGTACGATGCACACCAATAATGGAAGATGTATTTTGATGGAGCTATAAACATAAAAGGTTCTGGAGCCGAAGTAGTTCTAACATCCATTACGGGGGAACAGTATCCCATCACCGTCAAATTGAAGTTTGCCAACACCAACAACACAGCTGAGTATGAAAGCTGTATCATGGGGCTAAAACTTGCCCAATTAATGGGTATCAGACGGTTAACTGTCTTTGGGGATTTAGAACTGGTAATTAGACAAACCACAGGAATCTATCACACCAAAGAGCTACATTTGTTGCCTTACCATAGGTAGGTTCTACAGATGACTTCGGAGTTTAAAAAAATATCCTTCCTCCACATTCCTCAGAATAAGAATGACTTTGTAGATGCGCTGTCAACCTTGGCCTCCTTGATCAACATACTTGACAAGGAAAACATTCCAAGCATCACGTTTACCCAACAAAAGGCACCAGCCTATGGGAACTATAATGGAGAAGTACCGGATGAGCTACCTCCCATCCAACACCCTTGGTATCAACATATTAAGGAGTACTTGCAAGATGGATCTACACCTGTTGAGGCAAGCCCAACTGAAAGAAGGCGGATCCATCGACTGGCTATGAAATTCTACTTGAGCGGAGACACACTCTACAAAAAAGATACAGGACTAGGTCTCCTCAGATGTCTGGACAAGGACCAAGCTCAGAGGCTCATGGATGAAATCTATGGTGGAGTATGTGGCCCACATATGAGCAGCCCCCTACTTGTCAAGAAGATCCTAAGAACATGGCATTACTTGCTATCTCTCAAAGCTGACTGTGATGATCACATCAAAAGATGTTACCAATGTCGAATTCATGGGAATGCTATCCACGCCCCTCCAAGGGAGCTCCATAATATGAGTTCGCCCTGGCCTTTCTCAATGTGGGGAATAGACGTGATCGGGTCCATCGAGCCTAAAGCCAGTAATGGGCATCGGTTTATCTTCACCATAATCGACTACTTCACCAAATGGGTAGAAGCAGCCTCCTTCCCCGGGGTTACAAAAGAAGTTATCATTACTTCCATCAGAAACAATGTCATTTATCGATATGGACAACTAGAGGTAATTGTATCAAACAATGCTAAGAACCTCAACAATAAAATGATGAAGGAGTTATGCAATAAATTCCACATCAAACATCTCAACTCCATCATCTACCATCCAAAGATGAATGGTGCTATTGAAGCGGCTAGCAAAAACATCAAGAAGATCATGCGAAAGATATCCACCAATCACATAAGATGGCCTGACTTATTGCCTCTGACTCTGTTAGCCTACAAAACATCAATGCGAACTTCCACTGGGGCAACCCCTACTCATTAACCTATGGGATGGAAGTAGTGCTCCCCGTAGAGGTGGAAATGGAATCCCTCAGAGTGTTGATAGACGCTCAACTGGATGAAGACCAATGATTACAAGATAGGTATCACCAATTGTCTCTAATAGACGAAAGGCGAACCGCTGCTATCTTCCATGGTCAGTTATACCAACAAAGGATCGCCAAATCCTACAACAAAAAAATCCAGCTACGGCAGTTTAAACAATATGACTTGGTTTTGAAGAAGATAATTGACAACCAAGATCAGTCTAAAGGAAAATTTTCCTTGAACTTGGAAGGCCCATTTGTTGTCAAGGAGATATTTACATGAGGCGCTCTCAAATTACGGAGATGGATGGAGATGAATTTCTGCAACTCATTAACTCAGACACCGTGAAACGATACTATGTCTTAAGTTACCATCAAGCGAACATCCTGATTGTGGGTCACCATATCCCCAGTAAATTTAGGTTTTCTAAACCTCACTACATACAACTTTCTTCACTCATGTTTGCCCCATCAAGGATAATCATACTTTTTAACCAGTAGCCTGGTTTTCGGATCACCAGATCTTGCACTCCTCATAGGTTGTAAAAACCTTTTACACCTTCAGGTTATCCCACTAGGGATTCAACCCTTAACACCTTTCAGTTTATCCCACCAGGGATTAAACTTTTTCACACCTTCAGTTTATCCTGTACATGGGATTACACTTTTTGGTTGCAATCCGCCCTGTACAAAGGGCGAACTACGTTGACCTTATCTCCCCAATACACGGAAGTACGTAGGCAGCCATTTTATATGGTCGGTCGCAATAAAAAAAATAAAATAAAAACACCTCTACACCCCTTTGCTATATACAACGTTGAACCTTTACACCAGGTTCGAACTACGCAGACCTGATCTCCTCTTCAATAGGAGTACGTAGGCAGCCATTCATGGTTCGGTCTTACCCCCTACCAAAACACAAAAACTTGTCAAACAGTACTGGGATCATCATTCAATCCACTACATTTCATCGGCTTCAGACCTTAGGGATGGAACTACCTAACCTCCCCACATAAATGGGAGAATCGGCGACCATCTAAGCTACGGTTAAGTCCTCAAAGAGAAACACCAATCCATAAGAGATGGAACTAACTGGGCTCCCCCATACAAAGGAGCACTGGCGACCATCTATGGTATGGTCAACCTCAGAGAGGAAAGTCACACTCCTCTCCAGATCTCCATACACCAGTCCCAAGACACCAAAGATGGTAGGGATTACATATAGATTAATGATCCATTCTAAAAGATCCCGAGACATCTCAATGTCCATCCATCAAGGAGGAGTTCAGATTACATCAAGATCACAAGCCCTGGAGAAATAGGCAAATATCAAGCAAGCAACAAGGCATAACTAAAAGGGAAGTGATCAAAATATGTTTCCTTACTATATATAATGTTGTTTGATATATACAATGTGTACTGTACATGACAAACTGGCTAAGCTAGTTTGTGCAGGAAAATACAAGCCCATCTACAAGTCAGGGTATAAGCGGGCTATCAAGTCGAACATGGCATCCCTCTCAGAAGAAGGAGGTAACGCGGTGATCTCCTGCTCAAGGGTCTCTACACGAGTTAACAGATCTACAGCCAACTGCATGGTGGCACTATGCTCATCAATATATGTGATCATCTCTGTAATGATGCCAGTAGTAAGGGACCTCACTACAGTATTATCTGTAACATCGATATCTCGGGCAAATATAGCGCTATCCCGCTTAACGATCACTGCATCTCTAAATGATCTGGCCTCATCCTGCTCAGTAACATCGATATCTCTATGGGCTAAGGCATCATCTCTCTCTAATAGAGCGGCATCTCTCCCAGCCAGGGCTGTCAACATAAAGGCCCTAGCCTGATCTCTATGAAGGTCATCAGATGAAGACTCTGCTCAAAATACTCTGTTGAATGCTGGATCACAATGGCAGTAATGCTAGGAGAATCTATAAGAGTTGCTAGCAACCCGACGTATAGCTCAACCTCGGTGTGAGAATCAATGTCCTCCATGGGCTCTCCACCATCTAACTCAATCCCCGGTACTGTGGATACTACCGCAGCTGATGCAGTCTCTGTCTCCATCCATGCAGAATACTCTGTCGAACAGCCCAGATGGCTAACAAAAAACTCAGCACTCTCACGCTGATCCCAACAGGTATACACCCTGGATCTGCCGTCTTCTGACAAATGGTGAGATGATAAGCGCTGACCTAATGCCCCCTCAAAACGATGAACATCCTGATACTGGTCAAACTGTGACATCACAACCAATGGGTGATATGTGGTCATGCCCCTCAAACAAGCCAGAGGGAGATAATTCATGCCCGGTGCATGAGTAATGAAGCTGTAGGGTGTGCTAATCCCTATACACGACAAAATGTCAAATGGATCTCTGATCCCTGCCAAAAACACCGACCAGGATGCAACATCTGTACACTCCGCTGGCTGAAAGGAGTAAGACATAGCTATCTCATGGGAAAAACAGTACCCATGTCGTCGGAACGTGCCAATCGATCTCAGGTGTGACATAAACCACACATACAATAAGACCGAGCTGCCTATGAACAACCCTGCAGGATAGGTATGGCAATACGTGGCGGACCTCAGCGTCTCTACCACAATCATTAGAACAGTGGTATGACCCTCCCTGAGAGCTCTCAGTGCCATGACAACGTCGATGTCCAGCTCATCCATGTACAGTGGTATGTACAAATAAGCCACTATGCACATCATAAGTACATCTACTCTGGCAACACGCCACTGATCCTTCGATGTAATGAAATCCCCGGAGTGTTGTGCATAGCTATCCACTGAGCTAAATCTATCTATTAGAAAATGCTGGGACAATACATGGCCAGATGTAATCTCATCCTATGCTACTCTACGCCTCGACCCGGTGAGGGTCATAAATTATCGGCGCATATCTCCAATAGCCATCCGAGCGCAGGGCCTGTCCAATGGCAAAGCCATCAACTGCTCATACTCCTCCGAGGTAGGAGTCAACTCATGGGTCCTAAACCGGAAAACCTGCCTCTCTGGTACCCAATGCTCTAGCATGCCATCTACAAAGCCCAATGGAACCTGGAACGTCAAGAGGGTCATGGAACGCTATAATAGCTTATCTACAATCACCCTGTCTGAAGGGGATACACTATTATACCAAGATCTAAAGCATGAGGCCACCAATACTGGAGGGGTGTGATCAATACGGTTGACTGTCGATGAAGACATCTGTGTGGACCGTATCATAAAACCATTTAGGGGTCAATGCTGAACATCTCTGGACATACGTATGCATGACATAATACATACATGACAAATAATAGTAGGCAATATGATGTACGGAATGGAAAACAATATATACATTCCTAAGTACATTATCATCTAAATACATCATCTCTATACAACTGAAAATACAGGAAAATGGGGCACAGACGCCCTACAACTAACAGAAGCCTATCAAGAGATATAACGAGAATGGGGCACAGCCACCCAGTATCTAACAAAGGCCTACCAAAAGATATAGCGAGAAAATAGATCAAAAGAAGACAATGATGTCTATATCTACATCATCAATCATGTCCACCTGATGAACCTCCTCCTGAGTCACTGGATCTCTGCCAACAGGGATGTCAGGCCTATACAAGGGAGGATCTGCACCGGCAAAGCCATATGGGTCATATGAAGGGCCAGCCCCTGAGCTGGAAGGATCAAAAGTATCCACCTCTAAAGGATCTCTGCCCAAATGCCAGATGAAAAAATATGCCCGGTCCAACTGCTGGGTCAAACTGTCAATCTATGTCAAATGAGTCGGATCTCAGACATAGTCCATCCAATCCATCATCATCACGGATCCAGGAACCATATCCTTCATGAACTAAGTGGCATGGGTCTGGGCTCCGATGGTACGAGGGGACCACTAGGGGTATAATGCCTCCTGAGTAAACGGACCCTCTGACAAAGTAAAGTCATCAATGCCCATCAATGGGATATCACTGACAGGCAACTCGACACAGGCCAATAACACCTGGCAGGAGGCAAGATCGGTACACAAATCTCTCATGCGGTGCTCCTAATAGCACACTCTCCTAAATAGAGCTCCCATCCTCCATCTATGAAGAAAGAAATTCGGCGGGTGGATATCACATACTCGACACTAGTCGGGTATCCCTCCTCAAAGCTGATAGTCAATTGTTCCCAAGAGTAGGGAACCCAAGTGACGGCATCAGCTGTCAATAACTCCAACTGTAAGCGACAATGGGTGAAACCCTCAGCTACATGAACCTCCGCCAAAATGGAGTGATGCCATTGTCGTCCTCGTGGATAGGTATCTAAACCTATCACACTAATAGGACGCAAACATGGAAGCCTCTCATAGGCCAAAAATTACTAACACAAAGATAAACATCTGCTGTCAGTCAACACTCTTAATCTGTACATGGGAAAGCAAAAGAGAAATACTCACCAGTATAAATAGTTAAAATCCTAGCCAAGCCTCTGTTAAGCCCTACGAACGCATGCGCATTCCCCTGAGGAAATAGGTAAATGTGTAGGAGCCCCAATCATACTCTACAATATGGTCCATCTCTCGAGTGGCGCTGGTCAAAGAAGAGTTATCCTCTATGAAACAACCCTTGATAATAACCAGGAACAATCGCCAAACAATGCAATCCCTGACTCTCACATCAATGGGCATGGGCTCACTCAATAGCCCACTCATAGCATCTACGCTCAAAGGACCCGTACGGACGGTCCTACCCTTGAGCTCCTCAGCCGGAACTCCTAACAAGGATCTAACAGCAGTAGGGGTAATGTTCACCGTACATGGCACTGGCGCCCCTCCAAACTCCATACCGGTGATAAACTATCAATCAATCGGCATCATCATCACCTCATAATCCAACAAATGGAGAGACTGAGTCTGGTGAAACTAGCGCTCAGACAATACCTTAAGGTAACCCCAGGGACAACGGTGAGGAAGAATGGAATAGAACACCCCAAAGTCCAAACCATCCACAATCTCTCGATAATCTGGATGCAAAGCCTGATATATAAGGTGTATGCTGAACTAGTTCCCTCGAGGCTGTGTAAAGCTGGGAACCTACACCACAAATGCAAATCAACATTAGAATCCTTGCAACTTATCGATAGGAAAAAGGACGATCAAACCCAGCTTTTACCTCGTTTGCCTGCAAGTAAATTGAGGGGTGACAACTCAAATCATCAAGAAGCTCTGGAATCATCACATTAATGCCTGGAAGATCATTGTGGGGAGCATGAACAACATGAGCTGGAGCCACAATTGGTACATCCTCCTCCTCGTCCTCAACGTCCGGTACATCGACCTGGACAGGACGAATCACCGCCTCCATCAAGCAAGGATATCTGACTGAACAGGGTCGAGGCATTTCAGAAGCCTTCCTCCATACACCTGAAGTGGTCTTATAGGAACTACTCGGCTGATTCGAATCCATAATTTTTGGACACAAGTCTTTAAATCACCTCAAAAATGGTGTGGTAAATTCTAACTTGGAGCTTTTCAAATGCATTTTGTCGACGTCGGGATTTTTAATTGTCCCTTTCCGTTACTTGTTCTTTGGTGTTCTCATTTTAGGTGAGATT
Source organism: Panax notoginseng (assembly GCA_016801055.1). NCBI lineage: Eukaryota > Viridiplantae > Streptophyta > Magnoliopsida > Apiales > Araliaceae > Panax > Panax notoginseng. The sequence goes on along the minus strand of CM029016.1, from coordinate 153,564,491 downwards.
TGTTTGAAAAAACAAATGAAAAAGGTCTGACATGTATAATGTCGACGATGGACTGTTAAGAGTCGCCAGTTGGTTTTTTAAATGGTTGTACCAACACAACCGAGAAAAGGTTTGCACATTGACCCAATGATGTGACGCTGCTAAACGGGTCGGTGAAACCGAGATTCATTAGGGTCCGGGGACTTGGTTATACGGAGGGAAGGTGTTAGGCACCCCCCGACATCCGTGTTACCACGGTGACCGCCTCTTTTCAAGAAACTATTATCTAAATATGTGTGTGTGGGTCAATGTGCTGTTATTTGGAAGTAGTGCAAGGCCTCGTTCGCACATATATACACAGGGTTTGAATTTATATAAAAATTCAATTTTAGTAAGATATGGTAGTGATGTTTTATAAAAGAGATTTTTCAAACCCTGATGCTTAATAGTAATTGAGACCTTTTACATTCCCATTTTATTCCGTATTCGGCTGGATTGATTTTATTTGACAGATGTGAGGCATCCGTACGAAAATAATGTACAAAAAGGTGCTGAATTCCTCGTGGGTATGTAAACCATCTGAGAAAATTTTGACACCGCAGAATAATTTACAAGCTACTTACAGTTGAAAATGTCCATCACGGGAACCGAATCTAGATCCAATGGGATGAATCTGTGATCACATGATTCCTAGGCGCACAGAATACTACAATTTATATGAAAGTAGTAAGCAAGTACATTTATAAAAGCTGTAAATATATATATACAGACATGATCACCAACCACGAAGTACCTCCATGGGGGATCAAAATGTAAATAAAGCTGTAAAAGCTATCAACCGCCACGGAGTAAACTCCAGGCGGGATGAAATGTACAGAAAGCTGTAAAAACGATCAACCAGCACGAAGTAAACTCCATGTGGGACGAAATGTATAGAAAGCTGTAAAAACGGTCAACCACCATGAAGTAAACTCCAGGTGGGACGAAATATATATATATATATATATATATATATATATATATATATATAAGCATGTAAACGCACTGGATATAAAATCCAGGCTCATCGAATAAAGTTCGATAGCAGTTCATATATATAATTATACATATAAGAAAGTCATTAAACGCACCAGACATAAATCTAGGCTCATCGAACAGAGTTCGACACGCAGTTCATATATATAAATGTATATATATACAAAAGCAATTAAACGCTCCAGACGGAAGTCTAGGCTCAATCGATGCATAACTCGATAATGTTAGTCCATATATATATATATATATATATATATATATATATATATATATATACAAACTAAAAATAAACTATGGACCGAAGTTCGGGCAAAAGTGTGCAACGTGACTCTCAACGTGTAGAAGTGTGTGTGCAAAGATGAAGAGAAAAACTTTAAAGTGTGAAAGAAGGCTTATAGTGGGCTACCAAAGAAGACTTTAATATCTTTAAAGTGGGTAAACACTGGCTTTTGTAGGTACAAAAGAGGCTATATATGAGCTCACAAGTGTTTAAAATGAAAAAATACTCAGTCTGGGGTGAGTACAGAGCAAATTGGGTAGGGCTTTCTCGCCGTTTTCTTTTACAAAATGGCAACACCAAGCCCTCTATTTATAGAGGGTGGAGCCGCAGGTGTACCAGAGGCAACCCGGGTGGGCCTGGGTTTTTTGGCTCGGGTCGTCTCGAAGTACGTGCACTCAGGCACTGTAATGCCAACTCGGACTTTCAAAAGTGCAATCCGGGCATCCATTTGAGGTATACAGGACCTATTTCGGATCGCCATTGTCGAGAGTTGTACAATGGCATGGGATTAGAGTTTGTGCGAAGTCATTGAAGATGGGACGGTGCCCTCCGGTCTTCAAGATTCAACTTTCATCCGTTACCCTGCACAATAGTCACTCGAGATTGGTTAGTCTTGTGGGACATTATTGCGTAGCTATGTTGAGGCGACGTGGAATGACATCGTGTTAGTCAGGTGATGATGTTGCCCCTCACCGGTGTTATCGCCGGATTGGGCTGATAAAGCAGACGTTGCTCAGCTTCACTGAGATTGGACTACTGCAATTTGTTGAAGGTCCTCATTGTCATCTTAGAGGTGTGTCTGTCTTCCCGATGTTATCGCCAGGCTGGTATAGTGGATCACGTTGTGAGCACCGAGATTGAAGCTGGTTGCATTTATAACAAGAATTTTTGGGGTTATCGCCGAAATTGCATTTCTTGGGGTTATCACCAAGGTTGGAGTCTATTCCCATGGTTGGGATTGAGACTGGATACCTCGGGGTTATCTCTGAGATTAATCGGTCTTCTCCAGTGTGTGTTCCGATATTGTATCTGCATGCCTCGGGGTTATCTTCGAGATTGGAATTGTTACTCCCAGATTGCGATCCGGGGTTGATACTGAACTTTCGGTAGTATTCGGTATGGATATGGATCGTCTTTTAGGGTTCCCTCTTAAAAGACGAATCTGTCCTCCTACAATGTTAGTGACAGGTGTACAAAAAATTTCGAGTGTCTACAGATACCCCTCTTTATCATACTCATGCATGGCGATGCATAGGTAGGATAAAGAATCCTAGACACTTGAAATGCAACAAGATAAACACGATACTATGGATAGCAACATGATGCAAATGTATGTCGCATGTGTATGGGGTTGTAGCCCAACACACTGGGGTTGATTGCTGGCTCCCTGTTGCTTTAATCGGGGATTGGCAAGGATGACCAGATTTGATGTGTTATCTGAATCTGGTAGGATGTTGATGTTGGAGTTATCATCAACTTCCTGGATAATGACTTGATCATGCAGATGTACCTCTTTTGTGTAAGAGATCTCTGGGGATAAAGCTTGATCTATTTGAGGATGTGTATAACATATTACATCATCTATCCTCTTTGATGACATTGACCTCTTCTGGTTAGTATCGCCAAAATATGCCAAGATTCTATTGGGTTTACTGCCAACAACAAATGCTGTCAGGAATGCCTGACCTTCGCTGATGTGTACTTCACCAACATGTGCATCAACGGCTGAAAAATCCTGTAGGATATACTGTCAAGGCTGCTTGACCTCTGCTGTCGTGTAGATCACCGAAAAATTACGTTGTGACCCCCGCCGGGGATCTGAGCGGTCGGGTGTGAAACCCTCAAATAGCTCCAGAGCGCTGATAGGTTTAAATCGCTATCGGCTGTAATAATGTCAAGGCAGCTTCACCTTCGTTGATTTGTCTGTCCACGGATGAGCATGCGTTGTAACCCCTTGTCGTGACTTCATATTGTAACCCCAGTCGGGGATCCACTGGGGATTGATGAATATAAACGTACGCAATGATTGGACAACTTCCCATGCTTCGATGGGTTTACTTGCCATCGGCTGAGACAACGTTAAGGCTGCTTGACCTTCGTTGATTTGTGTGTCAACGGATGAGCATGCGTTGTAATCCCCGCCGGGGATTTCACGTTCTAACCCCCGTCGAGGATTTCTTGTGTGAAAAGATTGGGGTGACAACCTTACATTGGCGGCATCGGACCTCTGTACGGTATTGCCGAATGTGGTATGCAAAGACTTGAATCATCGGTATAGTAAACCCTGTGTTCGGTCGAATACCAATGGATGAAAAAAAAGCCACTGTTGGATCCATAAAAACCAAGGTTTCAGGCTATTCTGCTCAATCGCGTAGCGTTTTTATCCCGGGTTTGGCCTTTTCAGCTTGTAAGAACTCCTTTGTAGCTTGAACTGGACCGAGCCGGAGTGATGGGACCCACATGGGAGTGCCGCAGGTGCACCTGTTGCAGCCGCAGATGGGCCTGCGGCCAACCGTGGATGATAAATTCCAACAGGTTGGTCTCACAAGTCACTTTCAACTTGTTGCGCGAAGGAAAATACGTGAGCCTCTTTCAGATCTGCTGAGTTCGGGCTGTTTTTTGCAAATTCTGTTACCGTACGAGTGTTCTACACTATCCTGGTAATATATTCCTGTATTTTCTCTCATTTCTGTCTATTGGATCTTGAGTTATCGCATGAAATGCATCTAAACATATAGTAGTGATTATGTATGCACAAACAACTAGATAAAAAATATTCAACATAGTAAATATTAGTATTAAATCATGCTGATCATAATGATGTGAAAAAATTTAACTTTTGAGACAGTCAAATTGGCCCATTTTTCTGCTATTTTTTGTCTTATTTGAGGTCCAATGAGCATAAGGTAGCAAGGCAAAATACTCTTGATATCGAGGTTGGCCTGATGCATGATGATTTAAATTTTTAATGCATATATTATGTATATAACTTTGGGGCAGGTGTGCTAATGAATGACCACCTAGACATGTCTGTATGTATGTGGATAGTCCTATTTTCAGAGAGGACAATGGCAAAAATTTTCCAAATGTAGGCATTGGGTAGTCATGCATTTTAACTCTGCTATATATGTTAAAGTAAATGCATGCATGCATATAGTCATAAAATGCAAAGCTCCAGGTAAGGAAATACCACACCCTTTCTGAGGTGATTTGGAGACTTGTTGTCCAGATACTATGGATCCGGATCAGCCGAGCAGTTCTTATAGGACCACTTCTGGTGTACGGCGGAGCGCTTTTGAAGTACCTCGTCCCCGTTCTGTCAGACAGCCTTGACGGTTGGTAGAGGTCGTGATACGTCTTGTCCAGGTAGATGTTCCAGACGTTGAGGACGAGGAGGCGGATATTCTGATAGAGGATCCCGCTCTTGCTGCACATGTCCCTCGCAGGGAGCTTCCGAGCATTCAGGTGGTGAACTCAGAATTGTTGGGTGATTTGGCCAGACATCCATCGATGTATTTGCATGCTAACGAAGTATGGCGTTAGACTTTGATCTTCTGTCTTTCCTATTGATGAGGATTAAAGGGTTTTGATGTTGATCTGTATTTCATGCAGGTTCCTGGTTTTACACAACCTCGAGGTAACTGGTTCAGCATTCACTCCATGTATCAGGCGCTTCATCCTGACTATAGAGCGGTAGTGCATGAGTGGGGATTTGGGGCATTTTTCTCCATCCTTCCCCGTCGTTGTCCCTGGGGTTATCTCAAGGCATTGTCTGAGCAATGGTTTCATCAGACTCAGTCACTCCATCTGCTGGATTACGAGGTGATGATGACACCTATGGATTGGCGATTTATCACAGGTATGGAGTTTGGAGGGGAGCTAGTGCCTTGCATGGCAAATATTATCCCTACTGCCGTTAGATCCTTATTAGGAGTTCCAGCGGTGGCGCTCAAAGGTAGGACTGTCCGTTCAGGTCCTTTGAGCGTAGATGCTATCAGCGGGCTATTGAGTGAGCCTATGCCTGATGATGTCAGAATCAGGGATCGCGTTCTGCGACGATTGTTCCTGATGATCATTAGAGGCTGCTTCATAACAGATAACTCTTCCACGGTATCTTTTGCTTTGATCAGCGCTACACGGGATGTGGACCGTATTGGAGAGTATGATTGGGGCTCCTACACCTTTTCCTATTTCCTCCGGGGCATGCGTATGCGCTCACAGGGTTTGACCGAGGCTTGGCTATGATTTTACCCATTTCTATTGGTGAGTATTTCTCTTGTCATTTACCATGTATAGGTTAAGAGTGTTAACTGACAGTAGATGTTTGCCTTTGTGTTGGCAGTTTTGGGCCTATGAGAGGCTTGCATGCTTACGTCCCATGAGTGTGTTAGGTTTAGACACCTATCCACGTGGACGACGATGGCATCATTCGATTCTGCCAGAGGTCCCTGTAGCTGAGGGATTCACTCATTGCCGTATGTAACTGGAGTTACTGACGGCCGACACCATCACATGGCTTCCCTATTCTGGGGCACACCTGATCGTAGGTTTTGAGGATGGATACCCGACTGGAGTAGAGTATGTGATTTCCACCAGGAGAGTTCCTCTCTTCACAGATGGAGGCTGGGAGCTCTATTTAGGAGAGCGTGCTATTAGGAGCATCACAGGGGAGATTCGTATACCGATCTTGCCTCCTGCCAGGCGTTATTGGCCTGTATCGCAGTCACCCGCCACTGATATCCCATTGTTGGGGGTTGACAATTTTGCATTGTCAAAGGGTCCATGTACTCAGGAGACGTTCCATCGGTGGTGGTCCCCTCGCACTATTGGAGCTTAGTCTCGTGCCACACAGTTTATGGGGGATATGGTTCCAAGATCCTTGATGATGACGAATTGGATAGCTTGTGTCCGAGATCCGACTCATATGACCCAGATTGATAGTTTGACCGGCAGTTGGACTAGGCACATATATTTATCCGGCATTTGGGTAGAGATCCGACAGAGGCGGCTTCATTTGATCCTTCCAACTCAGGCGCTGGCCCCTCAGGTGACCCATTTAGTTTTGTCGGCGCATATCCTCCTTTATATAGGCCTAACATCCCTGTTGATAGAGATCCAGTGACTCAGGAGGAATTACATCAGGTGGACAGGATTGATGATGTGGACATCGACACCATTGTCTTCTTCAGATGTATTTTCTCATTATATCTTTTGATAGGCCTCTGTTAGATATTGGGTGGTTGTGCCCCATTCTCGCTATATCTTTTGATAGGCCTCTGTCAGTAGTAGGGCGTCTGTACAGAGATGATGTATTAGATGACGATATATTTAGGAATGTATGCACTATTTTTTTTTCATTCCCTATATCATATTGTCATCTATTATTTGTTATACATGTATCATGTTATGCATATGTATGTATGTCTAGAGATATTCGGCATTGACCCCTGGATGATCTTATGACACGACTCGCACAGATATCTTCTTCTACAGTTAGCCGCATAGATCATACCCCACCTTCAGTGGTGGCATCAGGTATGAGATCGTCGTATGATAGCATGTCACCACCAGACAGGGTGACTGTCGATCATTTATTGCAGTATACCATGACTTTATTAATTTTTCAGGTTCCCGCAGGATTTTGTGGATGGGATGATAGAGCATTGGCTACCGGATAGGCAGGTATTCCGTTTCGGCGCCCATGAGTTGACTCCTACTCTGGAGGAGTATGCACGATTGACGATGCTGCCTCTAAACAGACCTTGCGTGCATCTGGCTTTGGGAGACATGAGTAGACGATTGATGACTCTCACAGGATTAAGGCGCATAGTGGTACAGGGTGAGTTGACATCTGGCCACGTGATATCCCAGCATTTTCTGTATGTCAGATTTGGCTCGGAGGATAGCTATTCACGACATTCCGGGGATTTCACCACATCGGAGGCTCATTGGCGCTTGGCAAGAGTTGACGTACTACTGCTATGTGTATTATCATATATGTATATGCCGCGATATATGGATGAGATAGATATAGGCGTTGTCATGGCCGTGAGAGCTCTTAGGGAGGGTCGTACCATTGTACCTATGATTGTAGCAAAGACCCTGCAGTTGGCATTATATTGTTGCACGTATCCTACAGGAGTGTTCACAAGTAGCTCAGTCATGCTATATGTGTTGTTCATGTCACACTTGAGACCGATTGGCACTTTTAGACGGCATGGGTACTGCTTAACCCATGATGTAGCTATGTTATACTCTTTTCAGCCATCAGAGTGTATAGATGCTCTGTCCTGGTTCATATTCTTGGCAGATATCAGAGATCCATTCAGCATATTGCTGTGTTCGGGGCTTAGCTCACCATACAGCTTCATTACTCATGCTCCGGGCATGGACTATCTCCCTCTGGCTTGTTTTAGGGGAGTGACCACTTATCACCCATTGGCGGTTATGTCGCAGTTCGACCAGTTCCAGGATTTTCATCCTTTTGAGGGGGCGACAGGTCAGCTTTCAGCTTCTCGATATCTCTCAGCAGAGGACCAATCTCGGGTATACGCCTGCTGGGATCGGCGTGAGATAGCGACTTTTTCTGTCAGTCATCCTGGTTATTCCGTAGAGTATTCTGCGTGGATGGAGATAGAGATTTTATCGGCTGCAACAGTATTTGCAGTACCGGAGAGCGAGTTATGTGATGTAGAGCCCATGGAGGACATTGATACCTACATCGAGGAGGAGCCCACTACTGGGTTGCCAGTATTTCTTTTGGATTCTCCTAGTACCAGCACTGTTGTGATTCAGCACTCGGCACATTACTTAGAGCAGAGTCTTCATCTGATGACCTTTGAGAGAGATCAGATTTGATCTATGATGTCGACTGCTCTTGATGGGAGGGAGGCCGCTCTATTGGAGAGAGACGAGGCCTTGGCTCGTAGAGATGCCGCCGTCGTTGAGTGGGATGAGGCTATATCAGCTAGAGATGCAGTGACAGTTGAGCGGGATATCGCTATATCTGCCTGGGATATAGCCGTCACAGATAGTACTGTAGTGAGGTCCCTTACCACTGGCATGATCATAGAGATGAGCATATGTGACGCCCCCAGAATAGGTATACAACACCCATTCTGAGTCGCCAAATACATGGTACAGAAAGCAAACTACAACTTCAATAATACAATTGTCGTGCAAAATACGACAACACATACTGTGAGTTTAAATACAAATATTGTCTTCTAGACAATATCCACACTCAAATAAATCCTCATTACAATTATTCAAACACTATTTTACAGAAATAGTGAGGACTGCTAATACATCTTTCTAGAACCATCACTCCATACCCCGACTAGATCCTGCTATGTTCTCACCTCCTGAGAAGAAAAATGGAACAAAAAGGAAAAGGGTGAGCTCAACTAGCCCAGTAAAGAATATTATGACTAAGATAATATACAACAAATTATCGTTAGTCTTCAACAGGAAAAAATCTGATAAAATATAATCGACAACAAGTTTTAGATCAACAACTGTAGCGGAAACAGCAAACCATTAGAAGAGTCAAGTAGAGAAAGAATTCTACTATCTTCTAAGATTTAAAAGTCCATCATCAATATTTTATCCCTGTAACATCAATTAATAATCATCTTTAACCAAATATTCATCTTTGCACTACAGGCCAAAGATATTCATTTGTATCATCAGTCGGTCATGTTCATCTCAACACCTGTTCATCTTTGCACTACAGGCCAAAGATATTCATCAAGTAATCATACATCTTTGCACTACAGGCCAAAGATATTCATTAATATCATCATTTAGGACTGAGGATGATGAAAAATATCTTAAAGAGAACGAATCCAATGAGACAGAAGGACAAATAGTAGGGATTCGTATAACAGTTTATCCAAGATCAATAATACTTCATAATAATCAATTGTGAAGCAGAATTCAAAAATAAAGATCAAAACATGGATACAATCAAAGATAGTAACCATAATAGACATCTTGGACAAAAAGGGAAAATTTTATTTTTCGGTGAATAGTGCCGTATTCGTGAATAGTGCCGTATACGTGAATAGTGACGTATACATGAATAGTAACCCCGACACAAAAAGTTCCAAATTTGATAAAAACTCATATCAATATTTCAGCATAATGATATTGAAGAAAATAATATCATTTAAGAAGAAAATAATATCCCTTACCTCAAAATATCAGTACTTCTGGTCGGAATACCGGTATAAGGCTGAAAGAAACTTGCTCTGATGAATAGAAACTCTCAAAGTATCTAAATACTCACAAAATACACTCAATAATCTAGAGAGAGAAAGAGAGAAAACTTGTTTCTGGTGTGATTTTCAATTCTAACTTAGCCCTCTATTTATAGGAAAATTTTGGTAGGTTTGACCTGCAACCTGATGGCTTTACCTGCTACTATTCCCACCCACCACATTTGAAATATAATTCAGCACATTTCTTCACCAACCACAAGTGGGGCCCACCAATTCTAGAATTTTCCACCAAAATGATAAACTCCGAAAATTCAACAATTTCTGAACCAGTCATCTTGTAAAATTCGTAATAAATCATACGTTCATTTTTAACGGTTCAAAATTTGTGGACATATACTCAACTTATATATGTATAACATATCCAAAAATTACCACGATCCAACGGTCGGATTAAAAATTATAACCCCCGCAAACTATCTCAAAAACCCTGATTTTTAATACCTCCATTCCGACAAAAATACTGACAAAAACCTCAACATTAACTCCTTCATTTTTAACCACAAAAATATATCCCTCATTTATATCCACATAAAATAAATATTTCCTTATCATATTAATCAATAATTAATTATTTACAAATAATATTACAGAATCACATTTATGACAACCAGGCCGTTCCCAGGAAAGAGGGGGCTTTCCAATAAGGATTTCTCCTTACTGGCACGCAATTAGATGACCAAACCTCTCCTTAGACAAAACTTTCTAGACATTGTCAATAATGTTATCTAATAATATTATTCAAATAATATGAATTATTGATCTGATAAATGAAAATACTGTGCAGCAACAATTATTGAAATAACAATAATATAAAATATCAAAGCAGCAATTATTGAATCAATAAAATAAAATATTGAATAATAACTACTGTAACAATTATTGAGTAGTGCCTTCTTACGTAAGAATCAATAATTGGTGTAATACCGTGTGCTACTGTATTTTAACCACCGGGTATTCTAACAGTATTAACGGTAACAACTACGCCGTTATTTATAAATAACTTATACTTGTCGTTTTCTTCATCCAATCGCTTTCCGTTATGGGGCCCACACAAGGCTGCGTCGTCGTACGAATATTCCCCGACAGCAAGAATATTCCACGACCAACCGAATATTCACCGACCAAAAATAAATATTTTATAACCACTTGCTTATTTTGCAAAATTTGCACATTTCACCCATAACCAAAGTATTATATCAAATTAACCCCTTATTATTCACAATAATATTTAGAGAAAATTTGATTTTATTCATTAATAAGTTGGGGTCTTACAGCATATATATTGATGATCATATGGTCACCATGCAGATGGCTACAAATCTGTTGAGTCGTATGGATATTCTCATACAGGAGACCACAGCTTTACCTCCATCTTCTGAGAGGGACGCCGTGTTGGGCTTGTTAGCTCGCATATACCCTGACTTGTAGATGATCTTGTATTTTCCTGCACAGACTAGCTTAGCCATTTTGTCATGTACAGTTTATATTGTGTATATCAAACAACATTATATATATAACAGAGAAATATATTTTTGATCACTTCCCTTTTAGATATGCCTTGCTGCTTGCTTGATATTTTGCCTGCTGCTTCAGGGCTTATAATGTATTCTGAATTCCTTCTCGGTGGATGGACATTTAGTTATCTCTGGATAGTTCAGAATGGATCATCGATCTGTATGTATCCCTACCATATCTCAGTGTCTTGGGACTAGTTTCTGTATGGAAATGAGGAGAGGAGTGTTGCTTTCCTCTCTGAGATTGACCGCACCACAGATGGTCGGCAGCACTTCTATTCAGGAGAATCAAAGTTAATTCCATCTCTTATAGATTGGTGTTGCTCTTCGAGGTACAACCGCTGCTTAGATGGTCGTCGAATCTCCTATTTGGGAGGAGTTCAGGTAATTCCATCCCTTTGGCCTGAAGCCAAATGAAATGTAGTGGATTGAAGGATGATCCCAGTACCAACTGACAAGGGTTTGTGTTTTGGTAGGGGGTGAGACCGCACCATGAATGGCTGCCTACGTACTCCTATTGAAGAGGAAATCAGGTCTGCGTAGTTCGAACCTGGTGTAAGAGGTTCAACGCTGTATGTGATAGGAATGGTGTAGGAATGTTTTTGTTGTTTTTGTTTTATTTCGATCGGGCCATATGAAATGGTTGCCTACGTACTCCTATTGAAGAGGAGATCAGGTCGACGTAGTTCGCCCCTCAGGGCGAGATGAAAAGCGTAATCCCATGTGCAGGTCATAGTGCGGGGAGGAGAGAGTTTAATCCTGGGTTGAGGATAAACTATAGGTGAAAAGTTTGATCCCATGTATGGGTAGCCAAACTGTATACGCAAGAGGTTCAATCCACAGTGGGATGAACTAAGTTGTAGTAACGCAAAGGAGAAAGCCAGGCTACTGGCTTGAAAGGTATGTTTCCCTGAGGGGCAAAGTGTAGCAAAGTTGTTTGTGGTAAAGGTTTAAAGAACTAGAATGACTGGTGACCTGATGGTCTACCACCATGATGTTTACTTGAGGGTAACTTCAGACATAGTACCGTTTCACGGCATTTGAGTTGATGAGTTGTGGAAATTCATCGCCGTCCATTTCTTGTAATCTGAGAGCGCCTCCTGTCAATACTTCCTTGACAATAAACGGGCCTTCCTAGTTAGGAGCGAACTTTCCCTTAGACTGATCTTGGTTGTCGAGTATTTTCTTCAAAACCAAGTCATGTTGTCTGAATTGCCGTAGCTGGACTTTTTTGTTATAGGATCGGGTGATCCTTTGCTGATATAACTTGTAAGACCCCGAATTTTATGAAATAAAAGTATTCAATTTTTCTTATAATTACAATTCAGTAAATGGTTAAATTGATAAAAAGTTAAAGTTATGGGTGAAATGTGAAAACTTTTCAAAATACGCAAGTGGTTATAAAATATTCATTGTTGTCGGGGAATATTCGTTTGGTCGTGGAATATTCTTTCTGTCGGGGAATATTCGTACAACGGCGCAGACATTTGTGGGCCCCATAACAGAATAACTGTCGGATAAAGATAACGACAAAAATTGAGTTTTTATAATTAACGGCGTAGCTGTTACCGTTAACACTGTTGGAATACCAGATGGTTAAAATACAGTAATACGCGTAGTTGCACAGTAGCACACGGTATTGCACAGTATTTTTTTAATTATTGATTCGTACGTGAGAAGACACTACTCAATAATTGTTATAGTAATTTCTGTTCAATATTTTATTTTATTGAATCAATAATTGCTGCGCTGATAATTTATATTATTGTTGTTTCAATAGTTGTCACTGCATAATATTTTCCATTATCAGATCAATAATTCATATTATTTGAATAATATTATTAGATAGCATTATTGGCAATGTCTAGAAAGTTCTGTCTAAGGAGAGCTTTGGTCATCTAATTGCGCGCCAGTAAGGCGAAATTCTTATTGGAAAGCCCCCTCTTTCCTAGGAACGGCCTGGTTGTCATAAATGTGATTCTGTAATATTATTTGTGAATAATTAATTATTGATTCATATGATAAGAAAATATTTATTCTATGTGGATATAAATGTCGGATATATTTATTGTGGTTAAAAATTAAAGAGTTAATGTTGATGTGTTTTATCAGTATTTTTATCGAAATGAAGGTATTGAAAATTAAATTAGGGTTTTGGAGATATTTTGCGAGGGTTATAATTTTTAATCCGACCGTTGGATCATGGTAATTTTGGATATGTTATACATATATAAGTTGAGTATATGTCCACAAATTTTGAACCGTTAAAATTGGACGTATGATTTGTTATAAATTTTACGAGATGACTGGTTCAAAAATTGTTGAATTTTTGGAGTTAATCATTTTGGTGGAAACTTCTAAAATTGGTGGGCCCCACTCTTGGTTGGTGAAGAAATGTGCTGAGATTTTTATTCAAATATGGTGGGTGGGAATAGTAACAGGTAAAGCCATCAGGTTGCAGGTTAAGTCTGCTTCGGCGTGCTAACATTTTTCTATAAATAGAGGGCTAAGTTAGAATTGAAAATCACACCAGAAACATAAGCTTTCTCTCTTTCTCTCTCTATATTATGAAGCATATTTTGTGAGTATTTAGATACTTTGAGAGTTGCTATTCAGTGCAAGTTTCCTTCGACTTTGCATTCCAGTCAGAAATACTGCACTTTTGAGGTAAGGGATAGTAAGGGATTTTAAGGGTTATTATGTTTTTCAGTTCGTAATTCTTCTGACCTATTGAAAATTCTGGAAAAATTTAAAATGATATTTTGATGAGTTTTATTGATTGTGTCCAAAAATGGTGATTTTTGGATGTATAGATTAAGAGTTATGAATTTTACGGGGAAAGACTATTTTAAAAGTAACCGCTTATAACTCATTGTGGTTAACTCCAAAATTGATAAAATTTTTATTGGGAGTACCTATATATGATAGGAGTATACTCTGTGAATTTCAAAATTTTTAGATAAAAGTACAATTTTTGATAAATGTCTAAATATTCGGCTGTGTTGGCCATATGAAAAATAGTAAATGACTTTAAAAAATTCTGAGAAAAATATATGTTCAATATGGGACTATATTCTGCTAAATCCCAGAAAAGAAATACTTTTTGGAACTGATTTGATATTTTTCATAAAAATAGACTAGTTATGAGTAAATGAATTAAATATGTTATATGAAGTAAGAAATTTGAAAAATAGAATTTTATGGCTTGAGAATCCTATATGAGGTATATGCACATTTTTTATGAAGGTTTTGGTTATTGGTAATGAAATCTTATGAGTTTGGCATTTTAGGATGATTAAATGCATTATTTAGTAAAGTGTAAATAATTAAAATAAATTGTTTATAAATTTAAGAAATGTTATTCTTTCAATATCATTATACCGAAATATTGGTATGAATTTTATTGTAAAATTTCAATCTTTTTGTGTCGGGGTTACTATTCATGAGTTACTATTCACGTGTTACTATTCATGAGTTACTACTATTCACGAGTTACTATTCACGACAAAATTGGTTTCTTTTTCTGACCAAATTATAGTTAATTTATGAATATTACTCTTGAAATTAAATCTATATTTTGATTATATTGTTTTTATTATCATATATAACATTTTTATAACCCTGATGTTAAAATTCTCTTTCACTTGAGTGTAAAGATGGGTAGATTGTTGGTATGATCATGACTATGGGTTCTCTTTGGCCAGTAGTGCAAAGTTAAATTGTTGACTGGTATAATCATGACCATTGAATTTATAACTGAATATCTTTAGCTTAAGTGTTAAGGTGAATTGATCAACATGGTTATAGTTATTGTTTATATAATTCTAAAATGATTATATATTTCTTTGAGATATAGAATATCTTTGGCCTGTAGTGCAAAGATGATATGTGGTTGAATATCTTTGGCCCGTAGTGCAAAGATGACCTGTTGTTGAATATCTTTGGCCTGTAGTGCAAAGATGGTCTGTTGATGAATATCTTTGGCAGTAGTGCAAAGATAAAATTGTTAGTATGATTATAAACAGGAACTGTGATTTGGTATAACCATGATGTTTGATGTTTCAGGTGATAAAAATTATCTTTATCCTGGATGAGAAAAGGAATTTAGAACTACAATTACGATTATGAGTTATACACGTGATTGTGGACAGGAATTATTGATTGATGTTACAGAGATAAAACATTGTTGGTAGACTTTTAACGTGGAGAAGATAATAGACTATATAGTCTATTTGACTCTTCTAATGGATTGCTCGTTCCGCTGCAACTATGGTTGAGAAGTTTTATCATCTACCATATGTTCTAAATCTCTGATTTATTACTGATGAAGGCTACTGATAATTTAATTATCTTTACTCACGATATTCTTTACTGGGCTAGTTATACTCACCCTTTTGCTTCACAATTCCTTTTCAGGTAATAAGAGTGTAGCTGGGTCGAGCGGGGGTAACAAGGGAATAGAACAGTGGTCTCTAGATGTGGAGTTCTCCCTAAGCAGTATATAAAGGTTCATTTAGTAGTTATATTTGGTGAATCCAATAAGGTGAGGCGAACCTAACGTTGGAAGGGTGTTTTGCCACTACCATACAAGATGTCTAATGCAATACAACCTCGTGTCATCATAAGACAGGATTGTGCTCATCCACTTGCTGTGTATATTTACGAGCACTACCTATATAATCTTGGTATTTATTTGAAGTATAATTCTCAATTAGAGACAGTGGAGATAATGATAAGTCAAGAGAAGACTCACCATTGGGAAGAATATGATAGTAATCTTCTCGTTTTTCTTTGGGGTATATTGGGTCAACCAAGGATAATTCTGTGGCCATATAATATCTATCACAACCTAGACGCATGGCCTCCCATGTACGAAGGTTTCCTTGAGCACTTCCCAAAGATTCTAATTTCTAAAATAGTTTTTGACTATACCTTTATGTAAGGTGTCATTGTGAGGTGATGTCCACGATTGGGACATGTGTAAGACCCCAACTTTTATAAATAAAGATGAATTTTCTATAAATATCATTTTTGAATATTATGGAGTTAATTTGATATAATGTTATAGTTGTGGGTAATATTTATAAATTTTGCAAAGTACGCAAGTTGTTATATAATATTCGATTGGTCGGGAAATATTCGTTTTAACAGGAAATATTCATACAACGACACAATCATTGGTGGACCCCACAACGGAATTATTGTCGGATTGAGAAAACGACAAAAATATTTTATTAAAAATAACGGCGGAAGTTTTACCATTGTTACTGTTGAACTACTCGGTAGTAAAAGTACAGTAATACGTGTGGTTGCATAGTAGCACACGGTATTGATTATTAATGCTTATGTGAGAAGTCACTCAGTTTGATTCAATTATTGTCAGTTAATAATATGAATTATTTAGCGATAATGACGTTTTGTTTTATTCGTATTATTAACGTAATAAAACAGAAACATCTTTTTATATAAAACAGAATACTTTATTAAAGTTATTCTATAAATAGAATATATTATATTTTATTTAAAAGATTTTTCTTTAAATATGGACCGTCAGATTAAAGTAATCAATCTGGACCGTTCATAGATTAGTTACTATGCATTCTATTTTTCTATAAATAGCAGCTCATTCCTTCATTATTTCTTACGAATTCACTGAACTCTAGAGAGAGAAACTATAGAGAGAAACTATAGAGAGAGAGAAGAAGAGTATTCTGCTACTTAACTACTTTCTTATTTCAGCTCTTCTTTAAAACGGTAAGGGGTGTTATTCTTTCTTATTCATGAAGAGAACTGTTGTTATTCCATTTCTTATTATTCTGTTGGAATAACCTGTATACGCGGTCTACCCTATACTTGGTGACATTCTTCTATTATTCTGTTGGAACATCCTGTCTGTGTGTTTTACACCGGACCTGGTTCCGTTTTTATTATTATTCTGTTGGAACATCCTGTCTGTGTGTTTTACACCGGACCTGGTTCCGTTTTCATTATTATTCTGTTGGAACATCCTGTCTGTGTGTTTTACACTGGACATGGTTCCGTCATTGTTATTATTCTGTTGGAACATCCTGTCTGTGTGTTTTACACCGGACCTGGTTCCATTATTTATTATTCTGTCGGAATATCATGTCTATGCGTTTACGCCGGACCTGGTTCCATTATTTATTATTCTGTTGGAATAACCTGTCTGTGCGGTCTATCGCATGCATGGTGATTTCTTTTGTTATTTCATTCTTTATTGTACTCAGTGGGTTAAGTTTTGACTTCTATACTCCATGAAATTTGTGGAATATCCTTGATAATTGCGTTTCATCCAGTATCTTTTCATGAAAATATTCTTCTAAGCATTCTTGAATTTTACTTCACAAA
This sequence comes from Panax notoginseng, assembly GCA_016801055.1. Lineage (NCBI taxonomy): Eukaryota > Viridiplantae > Streptophyta > Magnoliopsida > Apiales > Araliaceae > Panax > Panax notoginseng. The sequence continues at coordinate 153,547,032 of CM029016.1, read as the reverse complement.
GCAGTATCATGTTGACAATTTGGACGTTGTTAATTCTTGGATAAATTAATTCTTGAACTTGTTTTATTGAATTCTTATATCATTGTCATCATCCTCATGTTTATAAAATGTTGAAAGTCATCTGTGGCCTGTAGTGCATAGATGGACTTGGTATGATTATGACCAGGGATTATTCGGTATAATCATGACCGTAATGTTACAAATGATGTGGTAAAAGTCCTCATTGGCCCGTAGTGCATTGATGGACAGTTGTTGGCATGATCATGACCATTAATGAATACACGAATATCCTTGGCCGTAGTGCAGGGGTGATTCGATGATGTGGATTATTTTATTAAGCTGAGTCCCAGCGATAACAGTGTTGAAAAAATTTTAAATCATAAAAGATAGTAGAGTTTATTTTCTACTTGACTCTTTTAATGGATTGCTTGTTCCGCTGCAGTTAAACTTGATGTCTATTATATTTTATCAGTTTAACATTGTTGAAGGCTAATGATAATTTATTCTGCATTATCTTAGTCATAATATTTCTTACTGGGCTAGTTGAGCTCACCCTTTCTTTCACTGTTCTCTTCAGGAAATGAGAACGTAGCTGAGGCAAGTCGGGGAACGGAGTGATGGTCCGAATGATAGTATTAGTTAGTAGTCCTCACTATTCTATGTAATGGTGTGTTAATAAATGTAATGAGGACTCCTTTTGAGTATGAATACTCTCTAGAAGATAATATTTGTATTCAAACTCACAGTTTATGTTTTGTCGTATTGTACACGACAGTTGTTTAGTAAGTTGTATTTATATTCTGTACTTGTATCTGACGACCCAAGATGGGTGATGTATACCTAATTTTGGGGGCGTCACAGTTGGTATCAGAGCTTAGGGATATGATCCCTGGCTAAGATGTGAGAATAGAACTAGGAGGGGAGAGACGGGGAATTCCTTCGCTAGTATGACCTACCTAAGTTTATTTGCATGGTATTTAATTGGTCGGTCATAATATAAGGATAATATATGACATATCAATTAACTTTTATTTTGTGGCAGTATCTGAAAATGGCATCTGAGAATGTTGAGAATAGCAATGGAGCACAGGCGACTGTTGATTCACCACATATCAATAATCAGGATAATGTGCATCAGGAAGGTGACAATCCTCATGCAAACAACAACACTGACCAGATGATGAATGATGGAATGTTCAGAAACTTTATGCAGTTCATGCAACAACAGGCGAGAGCGGCTCCTGTCCAAAATATAGGTGGAAACACTGAAAACTCTCAGACGGTCACCGCTAAACAGTTCAAGGAGCTGGGACCACCAGAGTTTAAGGGAGAGCCAAAACCACTTATAGCGGAAACATGGATAAAGCAGATTACCAAGATATTTGATGTCTTGGGATGCTCCGAGGAGCAAAAGGTTCCCTTTGCCGCCTTTATGTTGCGAGGAGAGGCAGATTACTGGTGGGAATCGATTAAGCGTACTCAACCTGCCGCACTGAAGATGTCTTGGGAGAAGTTCCAAGAGCTGTTCAATGACAAATACTTTCCCGAAAGTGTTCGTCACATGAAGGAGGTGGAGTTCATCAAATTGGAGCAGAATAATATGACCGTGTCGCAGTATGAGGCTAAATTTGCTGAGTTGTCCCGGTTTGCGTCCCACTTGGTGGATAATGAAGAGCGAATGACGCGAATGTTTTTGCGAGGTTTGAAACCTGAGATACGTCAACATCTTATTTCTCATAAACTGTGTTTGTATTCAGATGTTGTAAATAGGGCTCAGTTAGTGGAGCGCGATAACGAGTCAACGCAACCAAAAGAGAGCAGTCGGCAAAATGATAATACCAGTGAGAGCAGTCATCGAAGCGGTGACAACAAGCGTGGAGGGAATCAACAGGCCAGAAATGGTAACCACTTCGGTGGTAATCAGGGCCAAAACAATAAGAATGGTCATTTCAAGAAGAGGAGATTCAACAATGATGGAAAGACGTCAGCACCAGCACCCGTTGTTAAGGAAGGAGAACGACCACCTATCATATGTTTCAAATGCGGAGGGGAGGGGCACATCAGTCCAAACTGCGCGATGCCGTCTAAAGCATGTTATAATTGTGGAAGAGAAGGTCATTTAGCTCGATTTTGTCGTTTACCAAAAACAAGTTCAGCCAAGATGGAGACACCAAAGGCCGTCCCAGAAAAGTCAAAACCGGTAGTGCAAGGGAGAGCGTTTGTTGTGACCTCCCAGAAAGCAAGGAACCCGAATGAGGTCATCACGGGTAAGCTTATCATAAACTCTAACGAAGTCTATACTTTATTTGATACCGGTTCTACCCATTCTTTTATTTCTCCTACTTGCGCTCATCGATTAAATTTGATTCCGGAGAAATTAGACTTTGACTTATCTGTTGAAACTCCATTGGGAGAAACCTTCATTACATCCACGGTTTATAAGTCTTGTTTGGTTCAAGTTGGTACCCACACATTACCTGTCGATCTGATTTCATTAAAAATACTTGCATTTGACGTGATTCTAGGGATTGATTGGTTAACTACTCATCATGCAAAAATTGATTGTTTTCGTAAGGTTGTTAGCTTTCATATTCCTAATCGACCTATTATGCGAATTCAAGCAACCAAACCATTAAAATCAATCGCTGTCATCTCAAGCCATAAAGCTATTCGTTTATTGAAAAACGGATGTCAAGCTTTCTTAGCTCATGTCACGGATCTAAACAAAAATACGTCAGTTTTGAATGATATTTCTATTGTTAATAAATTCCCTGACGTATTCCCTGAAGAACTTCCTGGCCTACCCCCAGAGCGTGAAATTGAATTTTGTATCGACCTTGAACCCGGTACAAAACCCATTTCCAAAGCCCCATATCGAATGGCTCCTATTGAACTTCAGGAGTTAAAGATCCAACTGCAGGAATTGTTAGACATTGGCTTTATTCGTCCTAGTACTTCTCCTTGGGGTGCTCCTGTGCTATTCGTGAAGAAGAAAGATGGAAGTATGCGACTTTGTATTGATTATCGGGAGTTGAATCATGTCACCATCAAAAACAGGTACCCATTGCCACGTATTGATGACCTGTTTGACCAGTTGCAAGGAGCACAATTCTTTTCAAAGATCGATCTTCGTTCTGGATATCATCAGCTGAAGGTTAGAACTGAGGATATTCCAAAGACGGCTTTAGAACTCGGTACGGGCATTATGAATTCCTAGTCATGTCCTTTGGATTGACTAATGCTCCTGCTGCCTTCATGGATATGATGAACCGGGTATTCAAGGAATATTTGGATCACTTTGTGGTCGTCTTTATTGATGACATCCTTATTTATTCCAAAAGCCGTGAAGATCATGAGCAACACTTGAGGCTGGTACTCCAAAAGCTTCGTGAATACAAGCTTTATGCCAAGTTGAAGAAATGCGAGTTCTGGCTGGAGAAGGTAGCATTCCTTGGGCACGTAGTATCAAGTCGTGGAATATCGGTTGACCCGACAAAGATTGAAGCTATTCAAAGCTGGGAGCAACCTAAATCAGTGACCGAAGTACGTAGCTTTCTTGGTTTAGCTGGTTATTATCGGAGATTCGTGGAAGGATTTTCTCGAATCGCTACTCCATTAATTCAGCTGACTCGGAAAGATACAAAGTTCGGTTGGAGCGAAGAATGTGAGAAGAGTTTTCAAGAACTCAAGAGGAGACTCATTTCAGCACCTGTTCTAACAATACCATCTGGCTCGGAGGGATTTGTCATCTACAGTGATGCTTCGAGCAAAGGGTTGGGATGCGTTCTCATGCAACATGGAAAAGTCATAGCCTATGCATCAAGACAACTCAAGGAATATGAGAGGAATTATCCTACTCATGATCTAGAGTTGGCAGCTGTTGTCTTTGCACTTAAAATTTGGAGGCATTACTTGTATGGGGAGAAGGTGGAGATCTTTACGGATCATAAAAGCCTCAAATATTTCTTCACTCAAAAGGAACTCAACATGCGACAACGACGTTGGCTTGAACTGTTGAAAGATTATGATCATACCATTCAATACCATCCTGGAAAAGCGAACGTGGTAGCTGACGCATTGAGTAGAAGATCATATGCAAGTACGAGTGCGATATTGTCAACACAAAGGCCCATTTTGTGTGATTTGCAAAGGATGGAGATAGAGTTAAAGACTCCAGGGACCCATGTGATGATGGCGAATATACGAGTAGAACCGACTTTAATCGATAAAGTTAAAGCTGCTCAAGCTACAGACCTGGAGCTGATGCGTATGAGGAAGAAAGTGCAAGAAGGTGCTATGCCGGAAGCAAGAATCGATGAAGAAGGAATACTTCGAGTCAACTCCAGACTTTGTGTTCCTAACAACCCTGATTTAAAGTATGAAATCATGATGGAGGCGCACAACACACCGTTTGCAATCCATCCTGGAAGTACCAAAATGTATCATGATCTTCGTCATACATTTTGGTGGAGCAATATGAAGAGAGAGATAGCGTTGTTTATCTCAAGGTGTCTAACTTGTCAACGAGTCAAAGCGGAGCATCAAGTACCAAAAGGTCCATTGCAACCACTTGAAATTCCAGAATGGAAGTGGGAGCACATTACCATGGATTTCGTTACCGGTCTTCCTAAGGTTTCTCAAGGTATAGATGCGATTTGGGTCATTGTTGATAGATTGACCAAGTCTGCTCATTTCTTACCGATACGAGAAACTTATACACTTGAACGTCTTGCTCGTATGTACATAAACGAGATTGTAAGACTGCATGGTATGCCAGTATCCATAGTTTCTGATCGAGACCCAAGATTCACTTCACGATTTTGGGTTAGTTTACAAAAAGCTATGGGCACGGATTTACGATTTAGTTCAGCATATCATCCTCAGACGGACGGACAATCAGAGAGGACTATTCAAACTCTTGAAGATCTATTAAGACTCTGTGTCTTTGACTTCAAGGGAAGTTGGGACAAGTTCTTACCATTGGTGGAGTTTTCCTACAACAACAGTTATCAAGCAAGTATTGGCATGGCTCCATTCGAAGCATTGTATGGAAGAAAATGTCGTTCTCCAGTATGCTGGGATGAGGTGGGTGAAGCAACGTTGTTGGGACCGGAGTTGGTACGTATGACTACAGAAAAGATTCAAACGATCCGACAACGTATAAAAACCTCACAAGATCGACAAAAGAGTTATGCTGATCTTCATCGAAAGGACGTGGAATTTGATGTAGGAGATCATGTGTTCTTACGTGTTACTCCATGGAAAGGAGTTACGAGATTTAAAAAGAGAGGAAAGCTCAATCCTCGATTCATCGGTCCATTTTTAATCCTCGATCGAGTAGGACCTGTGGCTTATAGACTCGCTTTACCGCCAAGTATGTCTCGTGTTCATAACGTTTTTCACATATCCATGTTACGTAAATATGTGGAAGACCCGAACCACATTATTGAGTTAGAACCGGACGAAATAGCGGAGGATTTGACGTATGAAGAAGTTCCTGTTCAAATCTTGGATAAGAAGGAACATATTCTACGCTCCAAGGTTATACCTCAAGTCAAAGTTTTGTGGAGAAACCACGATGTTGAGGAAATGACTTGGGAGTTAGAATCTGAAATGAAATCAAGGTATCCTTACCTCTTCGACATACCAGGTACGTACCCTAATTTCGAGGGCGAAATTTTATAAGAAGGGGAGGTTGTAAGACCCCAACTTTTATAAATAAAGATGAATTTTCTATAAATATCATTTTTGAATATTATGGAGTTAATTTGATATAATGTTATAGTTGTGGGTAATATTTATAAATTTTACAAAGTACGCAAGTTGTTATATAATATTCGATTGGTCGGGGAATATTCGTTTTAACAGGAAATATTCGTACAACGACACAATCATTGGTGGACCCCACAACAGAATTATTGTCGGATTGAGAAAACGACAAAAATATTTTATTAAAAATAACGGCGAAAGTTTTACCATTGTTACTGTTGAACTACTCGGTAGTAAAAGTACAGTAATACGTGTGGTTGCATAGTAGCACACGGTATTGATTATTAATGCTTATGTGAGAAGTCACTCAGTTTGATTCAATTATTGTCAGTTAATAATATGAATTATTTAGCGATAATGACGTTTTGTTTTATTCGTATTATTAACGTAATAAAACAGAAACATCTTTTTATATAAAACAGAATACTTTATTAAAGTTATTCTATAAATAGAATATATTATATTTTATTTAAAAGATTTTTCTTTAAATATGGACCGTCAGATTAAAGTAATCAATCTGGACCGTTCATGGATTAGTTACTATGCATTCTATTTTTCTATAAATAGCAGCTCATTCCTTCATTATTTCTTACGAATTCACTGAACTCTAGAGAGAGAAACTATAGAGAGAAACTATAGAGAGAGAGAAGAAGAGTATTCTGCTACTTAACTACTTCCTTATTTCAGCTCTTCTTTAAAACGGTAAGGGGTGTTATTCTTTCTTATTCATGAAGAGAACTGTTGTTATTCCATTTCTTATTATTCTGTTGGAATAACCTGTATACGCGGTCTACCCTATACTTGGTGACATTCTTCTATTATTATGTTGGAACATCCTGTCTGTGTGTTTTACACCGGACCTGGTTCCGTTTTTATTATTATTCTGTTGGAACATCCTGTCTGTGTGTTTTACACCGGACCTGGTTCTGTTTTTATTATTATTCTGTTGGAACATCATGTATGTGTGTTTTACACCGGACCTGGTTCCGTTTTCATTATTATTCTGTTGAAACATCCTGTCTGTGTGTTTTACACCGGACCTGGTTCCGTCTTTGTTATTATTCTGTTGGAACATCCTGTCTGTGTGTTTTACACCGGACCTGGTTCCATTATTTATTATTCTTTCGGAATATCCTGTCGGTGCGTTTACGCCGGACCTGGTTCCATTATTTATTATTCTGTTGGAATAACCTGTATGTGCGGTCTATCGCATGCATGGTGATTTCTTTTGTTATTCCATTCTTTATTGTACTCAGTGGGTTAAGTTTTGACTTCTATAATCCATGAAATTTATGGAATATCTTTGATAATTGCGTTTCATCCAGTATCTTTTCATGAAAATATTCTTCTAAGCATTCTTGAATTTTACTCCACAAAGCAGTATCATGTTGACAATTTGGACGTTGTTAATTCTTGGATAAATTAATTCTTGAACTTGTTTTATTGAATTCTTATATCATTGTCATCATCCTCATGTTTATAAAATGTTGAAAGTCATCTGTGGCTTGTAGTGCATAGATGGACTTGGTATGATTATGACCAGGGATTATTCGGTATAATCATGACCGTAATGTTACAAATGATGTGGTAAAAGTCCTCATTGGCCCGTAGTGCATTGATGGACAGTTGTTGGCATGATCATGACCATTAATGAATACACGAATATCCTTGGTCGTAGTGCAGGGGTGATTCGATGATGTGGATTATTTTATTAAGCTGAGTCCCAGCGATAACAGTGTTGAAAAACATTTTAAATCATAAAAGATAGTAGAGTTTATTTTCTACTTGACTCTTTTAATGGATTGCTTGTTCCGCTGCAGTTAAACTTGATGTATATTATATTTTATCAGTTTAACATTGTTGAAGGCTAATGATAATTTATTCTGCATTATCTTAGTCATAATATTTCTTACTAGGCTAGTTGAGCTCACCCTTTCTTTCACTGTTCTCTTCTGGAAATGAGAACGTAGCTGGGGCAAGTCAGGGAACGGAGTGATGGTCCGAATGATAGTATTAGTTAGTAGTCCTCACTATTCTATGTAATGGTGTGTTAATAAATGTAATGAGGACTCCTTTTGAGTATGAATACTCTCTAGAAGATAATATTTGTATTCAAACTCGCAGTTTATGTTTTGTCGTAGTGTACACGATAGTTGTTTTAGTAAGTTGTATTTGTATTCTATACTTTGTATCTGACGACCCAAGATGGGTGATGTATACCTAATTTTGGGGGCGTCACAACATGAGTCACATTTGGTATATATTTGTATCCAAACTCACAGCATATATGTTGTTGTATTTTGCACGACAATTGTTGTAATAAAGTTGTAGCTGTTTTCTGTACCATGTATTTGGCGACTCAGAATAGGTTGGATGGAATGGACCTATTTTGGGGTTATCACAGTTAGTATCAGAGCTATAAGTAAAGAGCCCCGAGCCTCTATCTGGTGACATCCTATCGATGGGGAATGCACCGAAGCCAGACTCTCCGTAGGGGACGCCTTTCTGCGATGGCAAGCTGATAGGTACCTTTGTGAGGTGCTGACACATGATGGTGTCCAATGTTACAGTTGGTATCAGAGCCATAAGTAAAGAGCCCCGAGCCTCTCGCTGGTGACTTCCTGTTGATGGGGAATGCACCGAAGCCAGACTCTCCGTAGGGGACGCCGTTCTGTGGTGGCAAACTGATAGGTATCAATGTAAGGTGCTGACATAGGTTGGTGTCCAGAGTTACATTTTGGTATCAGAGCTTAGGGATATGGTCTCTGGCAGAGATCGGGGAATATAACTAGGAGGAGAGAGATAAGTAAATCCTTCACTAGTGTGTCCTACCTAAGCTTATTTGTTGGTCAGTCATAATATCGGGATATTATGTGATATGTTAATTTGTTAAATTGACCCTTGTTTTGAAGCTGTATTCTAGAATGATATTTGAAATACAGGAGATGAGCAATGGAGAAATTATGATGACAGAGAAGATGGAATCTGAAATGAAAGGAAGGTATTCTCAACTCTTTGAAATACCAGGTACGTAAATTTCGGGGACGAAATTTCATAAGGAGGGGAGATTGTAAGACCCCGAATTTTATGAAATAAAAGTATTCAATTTTTCTTATAATTACAATTCAGTAAATGTTTAAATTGATAAAAAGTTAAAGTTATGGGTGAAATGTGAAAACTTTTCAAAATATGCAAGTGGTTATAAAATATTCATTGTTGTCGGGGAATATTCATTTGGTCGTGGAATATTCTTTCTGTCGGGGAATATTCGTACGACGGCGCAGACATTTGTGGGCCCCATAACAGAATAACTGTCGGATGAAGATAACGATAAAAATTGAGTTTTTATAATTAACGGCGTAGCTGTTACCGTTAACACTGTTGGAATACCCGGTGGTTAAAATACAGTAATACGCGTAGTTGCACAGTCGCACACGGTATTGCACAATATTTTTTTAATTATTGATTCGTACATGAGAAGGCACTACCCAATAATTGTTATAGTAATTTATGTTCAATATTTTATTTTATTGAATCAATAATTGTTGCGTTGATATTTTATGTAAGACCCCAACTTATTAATGAATAAAATCAAATTTTCTCTAAATATTATTGTGAATAATAAGGGGTTAATTTGATATAATACTTTGGTTATGGGTGAAATGTGTAAATTTTGCAAAATAAGCAAGTGGTTATAAAATATTCATTTGGTCGGGGAATGTTCTTGCTGTCGGGGAATATTCGTACGACGGCGCAGCCTTGTGTGGGCCCCATAACGGAAAGCGATTGGATGAAGAAAACGACAAGTATAAGTTGTTTATAAATAACGGCATAGTTGTTACCGTTAATACTGTTGGAATACCCGGTGGTTAAAATACAGTAGCACACGGTATTGCACCAATTATTGATTCTTACGTAAGAAGGCACTACTCAATAATTGTTACAGTAGTTATTATTCAATATTTTATTGATTCAATAATTGCTGCGTTGATATTTTATATTATTGTTGTTTCAATAATTATTACTGCACAGTATTTTCCTTTATCAGATCAATAATTCATATTATTTGAATAATATTATTAGATAACATTATTGGAAATGTCTAGAAAGTTCTGTCTAATGAGAGGTTTGGTCATCTAATTGCGCGCTAGTAAGGAGAAATCCTTATTGGAAAGCCCCCTCTTTCCTGTGAACGGCCTGGTTGTCATAAATGTGATTCTATAATATTATTTGTGAATAATTAATTATTGATTCATATGATAAGGAAATATTTATTTTATATGGATATAAATGAGGGATATATTTTTGTGGTTAAAAATGAAGGAGTTAATGTTGAGGTTTTTATCAGTATTTTTGTCGGAATGGATGTATTAAAAATCAGGGTTTTTGAGATATTTTGCGGGGGTTATAATTTTTAATCCGACCGTTGGATCGTGGTAATTTTTGGATACGTTATACATATATAAGTTGAGTATATGTCCACAAATTTTGAACCGTTAAAAATGAACGTATGATTTATTATGAATTTTACGAGATGACTGGTTCAGAAATTGTTGAATTTTGGAGTTAATCATTTTGGTAGAAAATTCTAGAATTGGTGGGCCCCACTCTTGGTTGGTGAAGAAATGTGCTGAGATTTTTATTCAAATGTGGTGGGTGGAAATAGTAGCAGGTAAAGCCATCAGGTTGCAGGTTAAGTCTGCTTCGGCGTGCTAACATTTTCCTATAAATAGAGGGCTAAGTTAGAATTGAAAATCACACCAGAAACAAGTTTTCTCTCTTTCTCTCTCTAGATTATTGAGTGTATTTTGTGAGTATTTAGATACTTTGAGAGTTTCTATTCATCAGAGCAAGTTTCTTTCAGCCTTTTACCGGTATTCCGACTAGAAGTACTGATATCTTGAGGTAAGGGATATTATTTTCTTCTTAATGATATTATTTTCTTCAATATCATTATGCTAAAATATTGATATGAGTTTTTATCAAATTTGGAACTTTTTGTGTCGGGGTTACTATTCACGTATACGGTACTATTCACGTATACGGTACTATTCACGAATACGGCACTATTAACCGAAAAATAAAATTTTCTCTTTTTGTCCAAGATGTCTATTATGGTTACTATCTTTGATTGTATCTATGTTTTGATCTTTATTTTTGAATTCTGCTTCACAATTGATTATTATGAAGTATTATTGATCTTGGATAAACTGTTATACGAATCCCTAATATTTGTCCTTCTGTCTCACTGGATTCGTTCTCTTTAAGATATTTTTCATCATCCTCAGTCTTAAATGATGATACTATTAAATATCTTTGGCCTGTAGTGCAAAGATGAATGATTAACTGATGAATATCTTTGGCCCGTAGTGCAAAGATGAACAGGTGTTGAGATGAACATGACCGACTGGTGATACAAATGAATATCTTTGGCCTGTAGTGCAAAGATGAATATTTGATTAAAGATGGTTATTGATTGTTGTTACAGGGATAAAATATTGATGATGGACTTTTAAATCTTAGAAGATAGTAGAATTCTTTCTCTACTTGACTCTTCTAATGGTTTGCTGTTTCCGCTGCAGTTGTTGATCTAAAACTTGTTGTCGATTATATTCTATCAGATTTTTTTCTGTTGAAGACTAACGATAATTTGTTGTATATTATCTTAGTCACAATATTCTTTACTAGGCTAGTTGAGCTCACCCTTTTCCTTTTTGTTCCATTTTTCTTCTCAGGAGGTGAGAACATAGCAGGATCTAGTCGGGGTATGGAGTGATGGTTCTAGAAAGATGTTTTAGCAGTCCTCACTATTTCTGTAAAATAGTGTTTGAATAATTGTACTGAGGACTTATTTGAGTGTGGATATTGTCCAGAAGACAATATTTGTATTTAAACTCACAATATGCGTTGTCGTATTTTGCACGACAATTGTATTATTGAAGTTGTAGTTTGCTTTCTGTACCATGTATTTGTGAATAATTAATTATTGATTCATATGATAAGAAAATATTTATTCTACGTGGATATAAATGTTGGATATATTTATTGTGGTTAAAAACGAAGGAGCTAATGTTGAGATGTTTTATCAGTATTTTTATCGGAATGAAGGTATTGAAAATTAAATTAGGATTTCTGAGATATTTTGCGAGGGTTATAATTTTTAATTCGACCGTTGGATCGTGGTAATTTTTAGATATGTTATACATATATAAGTTGAGTATATGTCCACAAATTTTGAACCGTTAAAAATGAACATATGATTTGTTATGAATTTTACGAGATGACTGTTTCAGAAATTATTGAATTTTCGGAGTTAATCATTTTGGTGGAAACTTCTAAAATTGGTGGGCTCCACTCTTGGTTGGTGAAGAAATGTGTTGAGATTTTTATTCAAATGTGGTGGGTGGGAATAGTACCAGGTAAAGCCATCAGGTTGCAGGTTAAGTCTGCTTCGGCGTGCTAACATTTTCCTATAAATAGAGGGCTAAGTTAGAATTGAAAATCACACTAGAAACATAAGCTTTCTCTCTTTCTCTCTCTATATTATGAAGCATATTTTGTGAGTATTTAGATACTTTGAGAGTTGCTATTCAGTGCAAGTTTCCTTCGGCTTTGCATTCCAGTCAGAAATACTGCAGTTTTGAGGTAAGGGATAGTAAGGGATTTTAAGGGTTATTATATTTTTCAGTTCGTAATTCTTCTGACCTATAGAAAATTCTGGAAAAATTTTAAATGATATTTTGATGAGTTTTATTGATTGTGTCCAAAAATGGTGATTTTTGGATGTATAGATTAAGAGTTATGAATTTTATGGGGAAAGACTATTTGAAAAGTAACCGCTTATAACTCCTTGTGGTTAACTCCAAAATTGATAAAAATTTTATTGGGAGTACCTATTTATGATAGGAGTATACTCTGTGAATTTCAGAATTTTTAGATAAAAGTACCATTTTTGATAAATGTCTAAATATTCGACTGTGTTGGCCATATGAAAAATAGTAAATGACTTTAAAAAATTCTGAGAAAAATATATGTTCAATATGGGACTATATTCTGCTAAATCCCAGAAAAAAAATATTTTTTGGAACTGATTTGGTATTTTTCATAAAAATAGACTAGTTATGAGTAAATGAATTAAATATGTTTTGTGAAGTAAGAAAATTGAAAAATAGGATTTTATGGCTTGAGAATCCTATATGAGGTATATGCAGATTTTTTATGAGGGTTTTGGTTATTGGTAATGAAATCTTATGAGTTTGGCATTTTAGGATGATTAAATGCATTATTTAGTAAAATATAAATAATTAAAATAAATTATTTATAAATTTAAGAAATATTATTCTTTTAATATCATTATACCGAAATATTGGTATGAATTTTATTGTGGAATTTCTACCTTTTTGTGTCGGAGTTACTATTCACGAGTTACTATTCATGAGTTACTATTCACAAGTTACTATTCACAAGTTACTATTCACGACAAAATTAGTTTCTTTTTTTGACCAAATTATAGTTAATTTATGAATATTACTCTTGAAATTAAATCTATATTTTGATCATATTATTTTTATTATCATATATAACATTTTTATAACCCTGATGTTAAAATTCTCTTTCACTTGAGTGTAAAAATGGGTAGATTGTTGGTATGATCATGACTATGGGTTCTCTTTGGCCAGTAGTGCAAAGTTGAATTGTTGACTGGTATGATCATGACCATTGAATTTATAACTGAATATCTTTACCTTAAGTGTAAAGGTGAATTGATCAACATGGTTATAATTATTGTTTATATAATTCTGAAATGATTATATATTTCTTTGAGATATTAATATATTTGGCCTATATTGCAAATATGAACTGTTGAAGAATATCTTTGACCTGTAGTGCAAAGATGATCTGTGGTTGAATATCTTTGGCCCGTAGTGCAAAGTTGACCTGTTGTTGAATATCTTTGGCCTGTAGTGCAAAGATGGTCTGTTGATGAATATCTTTGGCAGTAGTGCAAAGATGAAATTGTTTGTATGATTATAAACAGGAACTGTGATTTGGTATAACCATGATGTTTGATGTTTCAGGTGATAAAAATTATCTTTATCCCGGATGAGAAAAGGAATTGAGAACTACAATTACGATTATGAGTTATACACGTGATTGTGGACATGAATTATTGATTGATGTTACAGGGATAAAACATTGTTGGTAGACTTTTAACGTGGAGAAGATAATAGACTATATAGTCTATTGACTCTTCTAATGGATTGCTCGTTCCGCTGCAACTATGGTTGAGAAGTTTTATCATCTACCATATGTTCTAAATCTCTGATTTATTACTGATGAAGGCTATTGATAATTTAATTATCTTTAGTCATGATATTCTTTACTGGGCTAGTTATGCTCACCCTTTTGCTTCACAATTCCTTTTCAGGTAATAAGAGTGTAGCTGGATCGAGCGGGGGTAACAAGGGAATAGAACGGTGGTCTCTAGCTGTGGAGTTCTCCCGAAGCAGTATAGAAAGGTTCATTTAGTATTTATATTTGGTGAATCTAATAAGGTGAGGCGAACCCAACGTTGGAAGGGTGTTTTGCCACTACCATACAAGATGTCTAATGCAATACAACCTAGTGTCATCATAAGACAGGATTGTGCTCATCCACTTACTGTGTATATTTACGAGCACTACCTATATAATCTTGGTGTTTGTTTGAAGTATAATTCTCAATTAGAGACAGTGGAGATAATGATAAGTCAAGAGAAGACTCACCATTGGGAAGAATATGATAGTAATCTTCTCGTTTTTCTTTGGGGTATATTGGGTCAACCAAGGATAATTTTGTGGCCATATGATATCTATCACAACCTAGATGCATAGCCTCCCATGTACGAAGGTTTCCTTGAGCACTTCCCAAAGATTCTAATTTCTAAAACAGTTTTTGACTATACCTTTATGTAAGGTGTCATTGTGAGGTGCTGTCCACGGTTGGGACATGAGTCACATTTGGTATATATTTGTATCCAAACTCACAGCATATATGTTGTTTTATTTTGCACGACAATTGTTGTAATAAAGTTGTAGTTGTTTTCTATACCATGTATTTGGCGACTCAGAATAGGTTGGATGGAATGGACCTATTTTGGGGTTGTTACATAACTGACCATGGAAGATAGCCGCGGTTCGCCTTTCGTCTATTAGAGACAATTGGTGATACCTATCTTGTACCCATTGGTCTTCATCCAACTGAGCGTCTATCACTACTCTGAGGGATTCCATCTCAACTTCTATGGGGAGCACTACTTCCATCCCATAGGTTAAGGCGTAGGGGGTTGCCACAGTGGAAGTGCGCATTGAGGTTCTGTAGGCTAACAGAGTCAGAGCACTACAAGAAATCACACATTTTATGACGAATTTTTTTCCACGCACAAATGATTGTCATAATTTGTTAATTAATAATTACGAAATTCATAATCGTCACTAAAACTTTTGCTTCTGTGACGACCTTTAATTTTGTTACTATTAATCATTTATATCGTCACTAATTTACACATTTGATGAAGATTAACAAAATTTCGTCACAAGTTATTTTGGAGGTGGAATTTCGTACCAAAATTTTGGAGGAAAACCTTTTAGTGACATTTTGTAATAATTGATGACAGTATTTATTGTCACAAAATATTTCTTTCGATGGCAACATAATAGTTTGTCATTAATTATTTGTAAAATTTAGTGACAATGTGCTTTCGTCACTAATGTTTACATTTAGTGAAGCCAAATACAAGTTCATCACAATTTTATTTGGAGGCAAAAATTTTCTGAAAAATTTGGAGGGAATTTTTTTAAAGACGGTAAAATAATAATTTATGACAATTTATATTGTCATAAATACCAATTTTATATGACGAGATAATAGTTTGTCACTAATTAGATGAGTGGATAAGTGACAAAAATGATTCGTCAAAAATTTTTATATTTAGTGACAAAGTACGTAATATCGTCATAATTTTTTTTAGAGGTAAAAAAATTTTGAAAAATTTTGAAGGAAAATTTTTTTAAAGACAAAAAAAATAATAATTTATGACAATTTGTATTGTCATAAATACTAATTTTATATGACCAGATAATAATGCGTCACTAATTAGATGCGTGAATAAGTGGCAAAAATGGTTCGTCATAAATTCTTATATTTAGTGACAAAGTACGTAATATCGTTACAATTTGATTTGGAGGCAAAAAAATTAAGAAATTTTGGAGGCAAATTTTGTAAAGATGAAAAATTAATAAATTATGACAATTTTTATTGTCACAAATACCAATTTTATATGACGAGATAATAGTGCATCACTAATTAGATGAGTGGATAAATGACAACACTGGTTTGTCATAAATCCTTCTATTTAGTGACAAAGTATGCAATGACGTCACATTTTTATATGGAGGCAATAAATTTTTTCAAAACAAACTTGTAACCAAGCTACGTCATCGCTCTTTCTTTTCTCATTGGCAGCCTCCATTTAGTTAAGAACCTCCATTATCAATTTTCAATAATCTAAATTTGAAGGCATAAATTATTTGACATTTTAGGTATGTTTCTAGATTCTGATTTGAATTGATTAATAGTTGTTCTAATTGAATAACTACTATTTTGAAATGATTCCATGTCATTGTTGTTGATGGTTGCTATTGTTGTTTATGATCTTGTATAATTTTGCTAATCTAAATCACTATTTGGTTTAAATCTTGTACAATTTTGATAATCTAAATCACAAATTTGATCTCGTAAATTATATTTTGTAAGGGATTTATTTTATTTAGTGAAAGATGACTTCTCTCACAATAAATATTTTGCAACGAATAAATTTATTTTAACGAGTGGAGAGTTTCCTTCAAAAATTGCATGTTGTGAATGTTTTTTGAATTTATTTAGAAAAAAATTCATTTGCGGAGTATTTGATTCTACGAGGGAGTATTTGAAGCCAATTGTAAGACCCCAACTTTTATAAATAAAGATGAATTTTCTATAACTATCATTTTTGAATATTATGGAGTTAATTTGATATAATGTTATAGTTGTGGGAAATATTTATAAATTTTGCAAAGTACGCAAGTTGTTATATAATATTCGATTGGTCGGGGAATATTCGTTTTAACAGGGAATATTCGTACAACGACACAATTATTGATGGACCCCACAACGGAATTATTGTCGGATTGAAAAAACGACAAAAATATTTTTTTAAAAATAACGGCAAAAGTTTTACCATTGATACTGTTGAACTACTCGGTAGTAAAAGTACAGTAATACGTGTGGTTGCATAGTAGCACACGGTATTGATTATTAATGCTTATGTGAGAAGTCACTCAGTTTGATTCAATTATTGTCAGCTAATAATATGAATTATTTAGCGATAATGAAGTTTTGTTTTATTCGTATTATTAACGTAATAAAACAGAAACATCTTTTTATATAAAACAGAATACTTTATTAAAGTTATTCTATAAATAGAATATATTATATTTTATTTAAAAGATTTTTCTTTAAATATGGACCGTCAGATTAAAGTAATCAATTTGGACCGTTCATGGATTAGTTACTATGCATTCTATTTTTCTATAAATAGCAGCTCATTCCTTCATTATTTCTTACGAATTCACTGAACTCTAGAGAGAGAAACCATAGAGAGAGAGAAGAAAAGTATTCTGCTACTTAACTACTTCCTTATTTCAGTTCTTCTTTAAAACGGTAAGGGATATTATTTGTTATACTCGTAAGGGGTATTATTTCTTTTGTATTCATGAAGAGAACTTCTGTTACTCCATTATTTATTATTCTGTTGGAATAATCTGTATACGCGATCTACCCTATACTTGGTGACATTCTTCTATTATTATGTTGGAATATCCTGTCTGTGCGTTTTACACCGGACCTGGTTCCATTATTTATTATTCTATTGGAATAACCTGTCTGTGCGGTCTATCGCATGCATGGTGATTTCTTTTGTTATTCCATTCTTTATTATACTCAGTTGGTTAAGTTTTGACTTCTATACTCCATGAAATTTGTGGAATATCCTTGATAATTGCGTTTCATCCAGTATCTTTTCATGAAAATATTCTTCTAATCATTCTTGAATTTTACTCCACAAAGCAGTATCATGTTGACAATTTGGACGTTATTTGTTCCTGGATAAATTAATTCTTGAACTTGTTTTATTGAATTCTTATATCACTGTCATCATCCTCATGTTTATAAAATGTTGAAAATCATCTGTGGCCTGTAGTTCATAGATGGACTTGGTATGATTATGACTAGGGATTATTCGGTATAATCTTGACCATAATGTTAGAAATGATGTGGTAAAAGTCATCATTGGCCCGTAGTGCATTGATGGACAGTTGTTGGCATGATCATGACCATTAATGAATACACGAATATCCTTGGGCGTAGTGCAGGGGTGATTCGATGATGTGAATTATTTTATTAAGCTGAATCCCACCGATAACAGTGTTGAAAAACCTGTTAAATCACAGAAGATAGTAGATTTTATTTTCTACTTGACTCTTTTAATGGATTGCTTGTTTCGCTGCAGTTAAACTTGATGTTCGTTATATTTTATCAGTTTAACACTGTTGAAGGCTAATGATAATTTATTCTGCAATATCTTAGTCATAATATTTCTTACTGGGCTAGTTGAGCTCACCCTTTCTTTCACTGTTCTCTTCAGGAAATGAGAATATAGCTGGGACGAGTCGGGGAACGGAGTGATGGACCAGATGATAGTATTAGTAGTCCTCATTATTCTATTAAATAGTGTGACAATAATTATAATGAGAACTCCTTTTGAGTTTTTATAGTCTCTAGTAGACAATAATTGTATTCAAACTCACAGTTATGTTTTGTCGTATTGTACACAACAGTTGTATTAGTAAGTTGTATTTGTTTTCTGTACCATGTATCTGACGACCCAAGATGGGTGATGTATACCTAATTTTGGGGGCATCTCCACTCAGGTAAAATTTCATAGCCAGTCAGTGGATCCGCCTTTTCTCAGTCGGGCTCTCCTCAGCGGGTGTAGATCTATCTCGCAGATATTCCTTGATATGCTGATACCAAGAATGTTGGATGGGAGATAGCTAATCCGATACTTCTCCAACGTAATTCCCATAGGCTGGGGCCTTGTGCAGGGAAATTATGACGCTTGGTAAATGTTCCTTGTCTGATATGCGGATCAAGGAGGCCAAAGTTGCTAAAGCGTCTGCAAAATCATTCCTATTACGAGGAATGTGTTGAAAGGATATTTCTTCGAATCCCAAAGCCATCTTTAAAACCTGCCGATGGTAAGGCAACAAATGTAGTTCCTTGGTTTGATAGATTTCGGTGGATTATCTGATTACCAACTCCGAATCTCCAAGGACAGTTAACCGCTTGATGCCCATTGAATGGGCTAGTTGAGCTCACCCTTTCTTTGACTATTCTCTTCAGGAAATGAGAATATAGCTGGAACGAGTCGGGGAACGGAGTGATGGACCAGATGATAGTATTAGTAGTCCTCACTATTCTATTAAATAGCGTGACAATAATTGTAATGAGGACTCCTTTTGAGTTTGTATAGTCTCTAGTAGACAATAATTGTATTCAAACTCACAGTTATGCTTTGTCGTATTGTACACAACAGTTGTATTAGTAAGTTGTATTTGTTTTCTGTACCATGTATCTGACGACCCAAGATGGGTGATGTATACCTAATTTTGGGGGCGGCACAGTTGGTATCAGAGCTTAGGGATATGATCCCTGGCTAAGATGTGATAATAGAACTAGGAGGGGAGAGATGAGGAATTCCTTCGCTAGTATGACCTACCTAAGTTTATTTGTATGGTATTTAATTGGTCGGTCAGAATATAAGGATAATATATGACATATCAATTAACTTTTGTTTTGTGGCAGTATCTGAAAATGACATCTGAGAATGTTGAGAATAGCAATGGAGCACAGGCGACTGTTGATTCACCACATATCAATAAACAGGATAATGTGCATCAGGAAGGTGACAATTCTCATGCAAACAACAACACTGACCAGATGATGAATGATAGAATGTTCAGTAGCTTTATGCAGTTCATGCAACAGTAGGCGAGAGCGGTTCCTGTCCAAAATGTAGGTGGAAACACTGAAAACTCTCGGACGGTCACCGCTAAACAGTTCAAGGAGCTGGGACCACCGGAGTTTAAGGGAGAGCCAAAACCACTTATAGCGGAAACATGGATAAAGCATATCACCAAGATATTTGATGTCTTGGGATGCTCCGAGGAGAAAAAGGTTCCCTTTGCCGCCTTTATGTTGCGAAGAGAGGCAGATTACTGGTGGGAATCGATTAAGCGTACTCAACTTGCTGCACTGAAGATGTCTTGGGAGAAGTTCTAAGAGCTTTTCAATGACAAATACTTTTCCGAAAGTGTTCGTCACATGAAGGAGGTCGAGTTCATCAAATTAGAGCAGAATAATATGACCGTGTCGCAGTATGAGGCTAAATTTGCGGAGTTATCTCGATTTGCGTCCCACTTGGTGGATAATGAAGAGCGAATTACGCGAATATTTTTGCAAGGTTTGAAACCTGAGATACGTCAACATCTTATTTCTCATAAACTGTGTTTGTATTCAGATGTTGTGAATATGGCTCAATTAGTGGAGCGCGATAATGAGTCAACGCAAGCAAAAGAGAGCAGTCGGCAAAATGATAATACCAGTGAGAGCAGTCATCGAAGCGGTGACAACAAGCGTGGAGGGAATCAACAGGCCAGAAATGGTAACCACTTCGGTGGTAATCAGGGCTAAAACAATAAGAATGGTCATTTCAAGAAGAGGAGATTCAACAATGATGGAAAGACGTTAGCACCAGCACCTGTTGTTAATGAAGGAGAACGACCACCTATCATATGTTTCAAATGCGGAGGGGAGGGGCACATCAGTCCAAACTGCGTGATGCCGTCTAAAGCATGTTATAATTGTGGAAGAGAAGGTAATTTAGGTCGATTTTGTCGTTTACCAAAAACAAGTTCAGCCAGGATGGAGACACCAAAGGCCGTCCCAGAAAAGTCAAAACCTGTAGTGCAAGGGATAGCATTTGTTGTGACCTCCCAGAAAGCAAGGAACCCGAATGAGGTCATCACGGGTAAGCTTATCATAAACTCTAACGAAGTCTATACTTTATTTGATACCGGTTCTACCTATTCTTTTATTTCTCCTACTTGCGCTCATCGATTAAATTTGACTCCGGAGAAATTAGACTTTGACATATCTGTTGAAACTCCAATGGGAGAAACCTTCATTACATCCACGGTTTATAAGTCTTGTTTGGTTCAAGTTGGTACCCACACATTATCTGTCGATTTGATTTCATTAAAAATACTTGCATTTGACGTGATTCTAGGGATTGATTGGTTAACTACTCATCATGCAAAAATTGATTATTTTCGTAAGGTTGCTAGCTTTCATATTCCTAATCGACCTATTATGCGAATTCAAGCAACCAAACCATTAAAATCAATCACTGTCATCTCAAGCCATAAAGCTATTCGTTTATTAAAAAACGGATGTCAAACTTTCTTAGCTCATGTCACGGATCTAAACAAAAATACGTCAGTTTTGAATGATATTTCTATTGTTGATAAATTCCCTGATGTATTCCCTGAAGAACTTTCTGGCCTACCCCCAGAGCGAGAAATTGAATTTTGTATCGACCTTAAACCCGGTACAAAACCCATTTCCAAAGCCCCATATCGAATGGCTCCTATTGAACTTCAGGAGTTAAAGATCCAACTGCAGGAATTGTTAGACATTGGCTTTATTCGTCCTAGTACTTCTCCTTGGGGTGCTCCTGTTCTATTCATGAAGAAGAAAGATGGAAGTATGCGACTTTGTATTGATTATCGGGAGTTGAATCATGTCACCATCAAAAACAGATACCCATTGCCACGTATTGATGACCTGTGACGCCCCCAAATCCGAGTTCTCAACCCCGGGTTTGGTGCTCACTATCCATCATTAACATAAGCATTCTATATACTATTGCGGAATAATAAACATACGTTGTTCATTATAATAAAGTCTTATACAATACCCCAAGGTCTATTACCTTAACATAAACATACCTTACTTAAGTTACATAAAGTAACACAAAAGGTTTACATAAACATCAAACATAGTATTTCATGATACTTAAACATTTATAATAACTATTCTTGGACCTTTCCCTTGCCCTTGTCCTTCTTACTTGAACTCTCTGGCTTAGCTGAAATAAATGTCATGATATAGCAAGGGTAAGCAACTAATTTGCTTAGCAAGTTTAAGTACATAGAAGATATATCATGATTAGTAAGAAATTTATCGTTCAATGTTCAACAATAAAAATTAATTACGAAAGAACAAGAATTAAGTCTTGATAACTGAATATTCGAATAACAGATACTGAGTGGTCATAATGACCATGAACATATGCTAAGGTTGTCAGTATTTAAATTGGTCCTTTTAATAAGTTTTGGTAATCAAGGGGATCAACCTTTCATACCCGGTGTATTATGCATAAACACTTAATTTACGAGCAATAATTGTTTTTCAATAATGCTTTAATCAAATTGTTCTTTTTCTCAGTCTTGAGTCCTTACCAAATCAATTGGTGAAGAAAAGCTTTTAACAACATATTTGATGTAACAAATTTAAACATATTTGATCTAGCCGATACAATGAGCATAGATCCATATCTTAAACAGTGCATGAATAAAAGAACTTTAACTAATTCACAGTTCAATAATAATAGAATAGGAATTTAATTGCACTGAGTGCGAGCATCAATAATCAATATGGATGTGAATAATACACAATAATTATTCACTAACATGCTTTGAAAAGAATAACTCAAGTTTGAGTTAGAGAACTTACCTCGACTGCGATCTACTGCTACACAATTTAATTTAATCTCTTTATTGTAAAGACCTATCATTGTTAAGATTGATCTTACAATCAGCATATCATACTTTATATTATAATACAATTACTCTATCAGCAATTTACTTATCCACATAATCAATTACCTGAAAACATTCTTATTAATATCATTTTTTTGATAATATATTATTTACTTTGTCATATTTCTTATGATTTAACACTTAATCTTTCCTTTTATTAGCTCTTCTTTATAATCTAGTAAGATGAATACTAAAATCATAGTCTAGATTATACAAACATGCAATCCAGCCACCTGGATTGACTAATCCAGCAAACTGGATTCAACAAACTTTCAATCCAGCAAGACTGGATTCTAAATCTTTCAATCCAGCAAACTGGATTCAACATTTTTTCCAATCCAGCAAGCTGGTTTCCATATCTCTTTTACGAAAACATCAAATCAACTTATTATTTTTCTATCCTTTGGCCATACTTATATACATGTATTTCATACACAAAAAGTATTTTTCCGTAATTTTTCAATTTCTTTTACTATTTTTTCAAAAATCATTTTTAGTGCGTGGCTTAAGAAATTAGCCCCATCATGCTCAACTCCAGAAATTCCCATCTCTTGGCATAACCTCATACATGTTAACGTGACCCTCCAGTTTAAATTTCGTGGCCATCGGAGTTATAGAACTCCGGTTATAGCAATTTTCGTCCGAAAAACCTAAATATTGAAATGATCATAACTTAGTCATTTTAAGTCGGAATGAGCTCATTTTTGGACAGGAGCTACTTTATGACATATATTTTCATGTCCCAAAAGGCTGGAATTTATTTCATATTTTAAGTGGCCGAAATTGCCCTTTCAAAATTTTGGGCAGACCCCGTTTTGGGATTTTTAGATTTTACCTACTTTGCTAAATTCAGTCCATACGGAAATCTACAACTCCTTTTTAGGTGATTCCACTTGGGTTTGAAAGATAACTCATCATATTACTCTCCCAAAGTTTTCCAGAATTTTTAAATACCAGAAAAATGACGAAAATACCCCTTGCTTTGACTGACCAAAAACAGTTTATTTTTCTTTCAAAAGACCAAACTGTTTTTGCTAAAACAGTTGCTACCACTTGTGTATTCAACATTTTTGAATGCTACCACTTGGGTTTAGTAGTTAACTTACATATCTAGCACCCCTCTTTGACGGATCACAAAAAGAAGGTGTAGATCAAAAACGGTTGTCGATCAAAGGATGTGAAAAAAACAAGAGTTTTCTTACAAAACAAAACTAGTTTCTTTTCTATCCTTTTGATTCACTTTCTAACACTCAAATATGTTAGATCCATACATGAAACCATATAAAACATGTAGATAGAGGGTTTTAGACCTCTAGATCATAAACCTTAGATAACCAAAATCAACCAAAATAAAAAGAATAAGTTAGATTAGTTTTCACCTTGATTTTTGGGCACACCTTCTTTCCCTTCCAAGGTATAGGATGAACTTAGGGTGCATCAATGGTGGATTTTCTTCCTCTTTCTCTCCTCTTCCCCACCGAACTTCTCTCTCTCTCTCTCTCTCTCTTATGCTTTGCTTGGTTAACTAAAGAAAAAGTAAGATGAGATAAAATAAAAGATGAAAGAGAAGAAAGTTTAATGGGTTGGACAAAAATATATAGATACATTAGTATATCTATATCTAATCCACTAACATATCTCCTCTCTCTCTCTCTTAATTATTACAAGATTACTTACTAATATGTTGGCCCCATAAACAAAATGATACCTAGCCCATTAAGTAAATATCTTTTGAAATTTGGGAGCTTGTAATGATGACATTCATTCCCCCTTTATTCTCTCCTTGCTTGGCCGGCCAAGTGGCCTTCTTATCCCCAAGTCTTGCTTTTGCTTTTATGGAAAAATCTAGCATACAAAATGTCTAAAGTACCCTCATCAATTGGGCTACAAGTTGGGCCATAAAAAATTGTTTTGGGCTTTCCATAAATAACATATTGGACTTTTAATTAACTAGTTTGACTTACTAAATAATATGAACTTGGGCCTCCACTCTTAAATAACTATGCTACTAGCATACTTGCCCATTAAATTCAATAGTGGGCTAGCTCAACAATCAAATTATCTACAAGTTCAAGGCTTAAATAATTATTGGGCTTATTTAAACTACTAGCCATCCTTAGTAATATTAACCCTATTATCTCATGAACTGTTACTCATTATTATTGATATCTACACATTCACACCAATCAATAATGTTAACTAACTTACATAACCCAATTAGACTTGTCTTATTCAAGTTTATTGAGTACCTACTTAGGGTTTAACATCCTAAATCTATTTCCTAGATTATTAAAATACTTAAGTTAGTTCACTAACTTATATAACTTATTAGTTAGACTTTCTTTAAATATTATATCATACTAACCACATAATCATGTCATCATCCATAAAATATTATTGATTAGGTAATACTTATTTACAATGTATCACAGAAATTCTTGGTTATTACATTCTCCCCTCCTTATAAGAATTCCGTCCTCGGAATTCCATTACGGTTACTCAAAAAGATTGGGAAATTCTTTCCTCATCTTTTCCTCGAGTTCCCACGTAGCTTCTTCAGCATTGTGGTTCCTCCAGAGCACTTTAACAGAATGTATAACCTTATTTCTCAATTTCTGCTCTTTCCTATCCAAAATTTCTATAGGAACCTCCTCGTACGATAAGTCTTTCTCGACTTGAATCGGCTCGTATGATATCACATGCTTGTAATCCGGCTTGTACGGACGCAACACTGACACATGAAACACATTGTGAATATGTTCCAGTTCAGGAGGTAGAGCTACCTCATACGCGACTTCCCCTATCGTCTTCAGTATTTCAAACGGTCCAATAAACCTTGGACTCAGTTTACCTTTCTTCCCAAATCTTATCTTTCCCTTCCAAGGAGATACCTTTAGAAATACATAGCTTCCTACTTCGAAATCTCTTTTCTTGTGATGAATATCTGCGTACTTCTTTTGTCGATCTTGAGCTGCTACTAGTCGAGCTCTTATCACTTTGATAATCTCCACCGTCTGCTGAACCAATTCTGGCCCCAACAATCTTCTTTCACCTACCTCGTCCCAACATAAGGGCGTTCTGCACTTTCTCCCATACAGGGCTTCATACGGTGGCATACCAATGCTTGCATGATAACTATTGTTATATGCAAACTCCACCAACGGAAGATGATCTTCCCAGCTTCCGTTGAAATCCATCACACAGGCTCTGAGCATATCCTCTAAGGTTTGAATCGTTCTCTCACTTTGCCCATCTGTCTGTGGATGATACACAGTACTCAACCTTAATTGTGTTCCCATTCTTTCTTGAAGACTTCTCCAAAAGTTTGAAGTGAAGCGCGGATCTCTATCAGACACGATTGATACTGGCACTCCATGTCTCGCAATAATTTTCTTGATATACAATTTTGCTAGCTGATCCAAATTATACCTAATCTTGATCGGCAAAAAGTGTGCTGACTTTGTAAGACGGTCGACAATTACCCATATAGCATCGTAACCCTTTTGTGTTGCTGGAAGTCCTACCACAAAATCCTTCGTGACGTGCTCCCATCTCCATTCTGGAATTTCCAACGGCTGTAATAATCCACTTGGTCGTTGATGTTCCGCCTTGACTCTTTGACAAGTTAAACAGCGACTGACGCATTCAGCAACCTCTCTCTTCATGTTTGGCCACCAATAATGTTGACGCAAATCTTGATACATCTTCGTACTTCCTGGGTGTATTGAGTATCTCGTATTGTGCGCTTCTTGAAGAATCTCGCCTCGTAACTCTGGTACTGCAGGCACCCAAATTCTTCCTTCAAATCTCATCAATCCCGTACCATCGATCTTATACTTCAGCTATTCGCCTTCAGCCAACCGCTTCTTTATGTTATCACATTCTTCATCATTCCCTTGTGATTCTTTCACCTTGTCTAATAAAGTTGGACTTGCTTCCATTTCTATTATGTTATCTGAATTCTTCGGATTTTTCACCTCCAACTCCATTTTCTCCATTTCTCTTACTAACTTTTCCTGGTTTGTTAATACAAACAATTTTTCTTGGCTCTTTCTGCTTAAAGCATCTGCCACCACATTAGCCTTTCCCGGATGATATAGAATATCACAATCATAGTCCTTGATCAATTCCAACCATCTTCTCTGCCTCATGTTTAATTCCTTTTGTGTAAAGATGTACTTCAGACTCTTGTGATCTATGTATATCTCACACTTTTCTCCGTAGAGATAATGTCTCCAAATCTTAAGGGCAAATATTACCGCAGCCAACTCATGGTCATGGGTAGGGTATCCCTTCTCATAGTCTTTTAACTGTCGGGACGCGTACGCAATGACTTTACCATTCTGCATTAATACGCAACCTAGTCCTTTGTGTGACGCATCACTATACACTGTAAAACCTCCCCTACTATCTGGTAAAGATAACACAGGTGCTTCACTTAGTCGCTTCTTTAATTCCTGAAAACTTTGTTCACATTTTTCCGTCCATACATACTTAACGGTCTTCCTTGTCAGATTAGTTAATGGCGTTGCTAATTTCGAGAAATCCTGAATAAACCTTCGATAATATCCTGCCAATCCCAAGAAACTTCTAATCTCTGTCGGTGTTTTCGGTTGTCTCCAATTTTTCACCGCTTCTACTTTTGCTGGATCAACAGAAATTCCCTCGTTATCGATGACATGCCCCAGAAATTGAACTCTCTTCAACCAGAACTCACACTTTGAAAATTTAGCATATAACTTCTCTTTCCTTAAGGTTTCCAACACAATTCGTAGATGTTCAGCATGCTCCTCTTCAGTCTTCGAATAAACCAAAATGTCATCAATGAACACCACCACAAATTTATCCAAATACGGTTTAAATACTCTGTTCATCAAGTCCATAAAAGCAGCTGGTGCGTTTGTCAGTCCAAACGATATCACTAGGAATTCATAATGACCGTAACGAGTTCTAAATGCTGTCTTTGGTACATCTTCTGTTCTCACCTTCAACTGATGATAACCAGTTCTTAGGTCAATCTTCGAAAAACATCTCGCTCCCTTAAGTTGATCAAACAGATCGTCTATTCTTGGTAACGGATATTTGTTCTTGATTGTCACCTTATTCAATTCTCTGTAATCCATACACAACCTCATTGAACCATCCTTCTTCTTTACAAACAACACCGGTGCTCCCCACGGAGATACACTAGGTTGGATGTACTTCTTATCCAACAACTCTTGTAGCTGGATCATCAACTCTTTCATTTCTACCGGAGCCATTCGATACGGCGCTTTTGATATCGGCGCTGTCCCCGGTACTAAATCAATCACAAACTCTATTTCTCTATCTAGAGGAAGTCCCAGAAGTTCTTCTGGAAAGACATCCCCAAACTCATTAACTATAGGTATCTACCCCATGTCCGAATTCACAACCCGTGTATCCACTAGATGAGCCAAATAACCTTCACAGCCTTTTTGTAACATTCTTCTGGCCTGCATCATCGTCAGACAACTTGTTTGCCTTGGCGACTTGCTACCATAAAATACAACCTTAGACTTACTCGGTGTCTTAAGGCGTATACTCTTCTTCTGACAGTCTATAACTGCCTCATGGTTAAACAACCAATCCATTCCTAAGATAACATCAAATTCTCCTAAGCGTATCGGGATTAAATTCACGCTTAACTTATGTCCCCTTATATCCACACCACAGTTGTTATGGATAAACTCTACAGGGATCACTTCTTTATTTGCAACTTCTATATTCATTGGGTTCTTTAACTTTTCAAATGGTAAGTTTAATCTTCTAGCAAATTCATCAGACACAAATGAACAGGTAGCTCCCGAATCAAATAATACGTAAGCATTTATATTATTGATCGGAATAATACCTGACACCACTTCCTTTGATGCAACTGCATCTTGCACAGTCATGTTGAACGTTCGGGCTGTCGGCTTGCTCTGCTGTGTTGGACCTCCAATAGTTAACTTTGTTGAACTGCTCTTGTTTTCACTTCCTCCATTTGTATTCTTCTTCAATGGACAATCCTTGAATCGGTGCCCCGTTCCTCCACAAGAAAAACAACCACCTTTCTTCGGCTTAGGACAATTTGGTGAAATATGTCCTTCTTGGCCACAATTATAACAGACGTTTTTTCCTTTCATACACTCTCCAGAGTGATTCTTTCCACACTTCGAACACGCTGCCTTCTTCTGCTGAGTATTCCCTGGTTGCGCTCCTGATTCATTTCCACTGTTGTTCCACTTACGTTTCTTGCTGTTACTACCACCACTACTCGCACCTTGATGACCACCTTCAATTTTCTTCTTATTCTTCTCTCGGTTGAATCTAGAAACTGCCTCACTACTACCTTCTGCAATGATGGCTTTTTCTAACAGTGTTGAGAAGGTAGCAATTTGCAACACTGCAACCTTACTGTGAATCCACGGCTTCAGCCCATTTTCAAACCTACGTGCCTTCCGTAGTTCTGTATCCACTGATGAGGTGCAAATCTGGCTAGCTCATTAAATTTTGCTGCATATTCGGCAACTGACATGTTTTCTTGCTTTAATTCAAGAAACTTCACTTCCATTCTGGCTTGCATGGCCTCCGAGAAATAACTTTCTAAGAATAACTCCTTAAACCTGGTCCATGTCACTACCTCTGTTCCGGCTCTAGCTTGGTTCGTCTCCCACCAGTAATTAGCCTCACCTTTCATCAAGTAGGTAGCAAAAGCCGTCTTTTGCTCTTCGGCTACACTTGCAATGATAAAGGCCTTTTCCATTTCTTTCACCCATGTTTGAGCCGCTATAGGGTCCGTAGTTCCGCTAAATTCTGGTGGTCTTACAGCTTTAAAATCTTTAAAATTTGCCAATCTATTATTCGCTTGCCCCCTTGCTGCAGGTGTACGAGTTCGCATAGCTTGAGCTATCATATCAGCGAAGTTTTGCATTGGGTCATCTTGATTTCTTTCATTGTTCACAGAGCGTTCCTCCCTCTGGTTATGATTTTGACGTCTTGGCGGCATTATCTGATTAAACAAAACCTTAATTTATTACATCGAGTTTAATTATATGATATATCTTCTAAGTGTTTAAAATATAACATGTAATTTAAACTCTAACAATCATATTATCATAATGTTGTATTATCGAATTCAACCTGCTAAATTGACTAATTCAGCTTGCTGAATTAACATATTCATCTTACTAAATTCACATATTCAGCTTACTGAATTACACATTCAGCTTGCTGAATTAACATATCCAGCTTGCTGAATAACACATTCAGCTTGCTGAATTGACATATTCGATTTACTAATTTTCAAACAGACAACTTCTCATTTTAATTCTTAATACTTTTCTATTTGATCCAACATGTAATTATAATAATGCATTTATATTCATATACCAAATTTTAGAATCATATATTCACATACTTGGCATATTTTTATAAACGTTAACTATCCCATTTTTAAACATCAAAAGATGGGATCTACCAAAAGACATACCCCCCTATTCACATAAGATGAGGATACATCATATTTACATATTACCTCGCACCTACTGAGGTTTACATTAAACACACAACCCTAATAATCAAAAGGGGTACTACTACATCTATAATCAATAGAAAGCTATTAAACTATCACTGCGCGTCTGGAGAGGGTGCGCCTGAATGCTCCTGCTCGGGTGGAAAGAGTCCATCCATAAGTCGACGTCTAACAGCTCGACTCGACTCGCCTATCTCAAAGGATCTCCTCACTCCCACTTGGGGACCAGTATATGCTGCATCTAAAGCCCGTCCCAAGGACTCCATCCTAACTCGTCCAGCCTCTGCTTCAACCTCTAACTGATCCACTCTTCTCGCTGCTCGGACCCAAGCATCCTCAACTCGGACCCTGTCAGCGATCTCTAAGTCAAACCTCATGTGTAACGCCTGATGCTCAATACTCAATATCGCAAACTTATTATGCTCTTGTTCTAATATCTCTCTCAGCTCAGCATTCTTGGCAACCATATGAGTAGCCAAGGACGTCTGCTCCTGCAACTGTATCTTCATCTCAGCAAGCTCGTTCTGAGCCTGATATGCCAGTTCCTTGTATTGAGTTTCAGTAAACTGATGAGTGGCATTCTCCTGCTCTAGCTCTGACACTCTTCTCTCCAGCGCTATGTTATTTTCAAACAAAACCTCCATCACATCCTCATCACGCTCGTCACTAACAGCATGATCCTCTACCGGATCTAACGGCTCTTGCTCGACTGTATGGCTACCTTGTTCTTCCTCAGGCATCCTATAATCAAACAAACACAACATCAGTATCACAATAAAATATATTCATTGATAAAATGAAATAATATTTTATTATGCACACTGCATACTAGATGAATCTCCACAATCCACCTCTTATCATACTCTATACGAGTTTTCTTCTAAGGTTATAACCTAAGTTTCGCATCCTAGAGTTTATAACCTACAGCTTTGATACCAATCTGTGACGCCCCCAAATCCGAGTTCTCAACCCCGGGTTTGGTGCTCACTATCCATCATTAACATAAGCATTCTATATACTATTGCGGAATAATAAACATACGTTGTTCATTATAATAAAGTCTTATACAATACCCCAAGGTCTATTACCTTAACATAAACATACCTTACTTAAGTTACATAAAGTAACACAAAAGGTTTACATAAACATCAAACATAGTATTTCATGATACTTAAACATTTATAATAACTATTCTTGGACCTTTCCCTTGCCCTTGTCCTTCTTACTTGAACTCTCTGGCTTAGCTGAAATAAATGTCATGATATAGCAAGGGTAAGCAACTAATTTGCTTAGCAAGTTTAAGTACATAGAAGATATATCATGATTAGTAAGAAATTTATCGTTCAATGTTCAACAATAAAAATTAATTACGAAAGAACAAGAATTAAGTCTTGATAACTGAATATTCGAATAACAGATACTGAGTGGTCATAATGACCATGAACATATGCTAAGGTTGTCAGTATTTAAACTGGTCCTTTTAATAAGTTTTGGTAATCAAGGGGATCAACCTTTCATACCCGGTGTATTATGCATAAACACTTAATTTACGAGCAATAATTGTTTTTCAATAATGCTTTAATCAAATTGTTCTTTTTCTCAGTCTTGAGTCCTTACCAAATCAATTGGTGAAGAAAAGCTTTTAACAACATATTTGATGTAACAAATTTAAACATATTTGATCTAGCCGATACAATGAGCATAGATCCATATCTTAAACAGTGCATGAATAAAAGAACTTTAACTAATTCACAGTTCAATAATAATAGAATAGGAATTTAATTGCACTGAGTGCGAGCATCAATAATCAATATGGATGTGAATAATACACAATAATTATTCACTAACATGCTTTGAAAAGAATAACTCAAGTTTGAGTTAGAGAACTTGCCTCGACTGCGATCTACTGCTACACAATTTAATTTAATCTCTTTATTGTAAAGACCTATCATTGTTAAGATTGATCTTACAATCAGCATATCATACTTTATATTATAATACAATTACTCTATCAGCAATTTACTTATCCACATAATCAATTACCTGAAAACATTCTTATTAATATCATTTTTTTGATAATATATTATTTACTTTGTCATATTTCTTATGATTTAACACTTAATCTTTCCTTTTATTAGCTCTTCTTTATAATCTAGTAAGATGAATACTAAAATCATAGTCTAGATTATACAAACATGCAATCCAGCCACCTGGATTGACTAATCCAGCAAACTGGATTCAACAAACTTTCAATCCAGCAAGACTGGATTCTAAATCTTTCAATCCAGCAAACTGGATTCAACATTTTTTCCAATCCAGCAAGCTGGTTTCCATATCTCTTTTACGAAAACATCAAATCAACTTATTATTTTTCTATCCTTTGGCCATACTTATATACATGTATTTCATACACAAAAAGTATTTTTCCGTAATTTTTCAATTTCTTTTACTATTTTTTCAAAAATCATTTTTAGTGCGTGGCTTAAGAAATTAGCCCCATCATGCTCAACTCCAGAAATTCCCATCTCTTGGCATAACCTCATACATGTTAACGTGACCCTCCAGTTTAAATTTTGTGGCCATCGGAGTTATAGAACTCCGGTTATAGCAATTTTCGTCCGAAAAACCTAAATATTGAAATGATCGTAACTTGGTCATTTTAAGTCGAAATGAGCTCATTTTTGGACAGGAGCTACTTTATGACATATATTTTCATGTCCCAAAAGGCCGGAATTTATTTCATATTTTAAGTGGCCGAAATTTCCCTTTCAAAATTTTGGGCAGACCCCGTTTTGGGATTTTTAGATTTTACCTACTTTGCTAAATTCAGTCCATACGGAAATCTACAACTCCTTTTTAGGTGATTCCACTTGGGTTTGAAAGATAACTCATCATATTACTCTCCCAAAGTTTTCCAGAATTTTTAAATACCAGCAAAATGACGAAAATACCCCTTGCTTTGACTGACCAAAAACAGTTTATTTTTCTTTCAAAAGACCAAACTGTTTTTGCTAAAACAGTTGCTACCACTTGTGTATTCAACATTTTTGAATGCTACCACTTGGGTTTAGTAGTTAACTTACATATCTAGCACCCCTCTTTGACGGATCACAAAAAGAAGGTGTAGATCAAAAACGGTTGTCGATCAAAGGATGTGAAAAAAACTAGAGTTTTCTTACAAAACAAAACTAGTTTCTTTTCTATCCTTTTGATTCACTTTCTAACACTCAAATATGTTAGATCCATACATGAAACCATATAAAACATGTAGATAGAGGGTTTTAGACCTCTAGATCATAAACCTTAGATAACCAAAATCAACCAAAATAAAAAGAATAAGTTAGATTAGTTTTCACCTTGATTTTTGGGCACACCTTCTTTCCCTTCCAAGATATAGGATGAACTTAGGGTGCATCAATGGTGGATTTTCTTCCTCTTTCTCTCCTCTTCCCCACCGAACTTCTCTCTCTCTCTCTCTCTCTTATGCTTTGCTTGGTTAACTAAAGAAAAAGTAAGATGAGATAAAATAAAAGATGAAAGAGAAGAAAGTTTAATGGGTTGGACAAAAATATATAGATACATTAGTATATCTATATCTAATCCACTAACATATCTCCTCTCTCTCTCTTAATTATTACAAGATTACTTACTAATATGTTGGCCCCATAAACAAAATGACACCT
Organism: Panax notoginseng; assembly: GCA_016801055.1. Classification (NCBI taxonomy): domain Eukaryota; kingdom Viridiplantae; phylum Streptophyta; class Magnoliopsida; order Apiales; family Araliaceae; genus Panax; species Panax notoginseng. Next base: position 153,513,028 of record CM029016.1, on the reverse strand, counting down.
AGCCCATTAAGTAAATATCTTTTGGAATTTGGGAGCTTGTAATGATGACATTCATTCCCCCTTTATTCTCTCCTTGCTTGGCCGGCCAAGTGGCCTTCTTATCCCCAAGTCTTGCTTTTGCTTTTATGGAAAAATCTAGCATACAAAATGTCTAAAGTGCCCTCATCAATTGGGCTACAAGTTGGGCCATAAAAAATTGTTTTGGGCTTTCCATAAATAACATATTGGACTTTTAATTAACTAGTTTGACTTACTAAATAATATGAACTTGGGCCTCCACTCTTAAATAACTATGCTACTAGCATACTTGCCCATTAAATTCAATAGTGGGCTAGCTCAACAATCAAATTATCTACAAGTTCAAGGCTTAAATAATTATTGGGCTTATTTAAACTACTAGCCATCCTTAGTAATATTAACCCTATTATCTCATGAACTGTTACTCATTATTATTGATATCTACACATTCACACCAATCAATAATGTTAATTAACTTACATAACCCAATTAGACTTGTCTTATTCAAGTTTATTGAGTACCTACTTAGGGTTTAACATCCTAAATCTATTTCCTAGATTATTAAAATACTTAAGTTAGTTCACTAACTTATATAACTTATTAGTTAGACTTTCTTTAAATATTATATCATACTAACCACATAATCATGTCATCATCTATAAAATATTATTGATTAGGTAATACTTATTTACAATGTATCACAGAAATTCTTGGTTATTACATGACCTGTTTGACCAGTTACAAGGAGCACAATTCTTTTCAAAGATCGATCTTCGTTCTGGATATCATCAGCTGAAGGTTAGAACTGAGGATATTCCAAAGACGGCTTTCAGAACTCGGTACGGGCATTATGAATTCCTAGTCATGTCCTTTGGATTGACTAATGCTCCTGCTGCCTTCATGGATATGATGAACCGGGTATTTAAGGAATATTTAGATCACTTTGTGGTCGTCTTTATTGATGACATCCTTATTTATTCCAAAAGCCGTGAAGATCATGAGCAACACTTGAGGCTGGTACTCCAAAAGCTTCGTGAATACAAGCTTTATGCCAAGTTGAAGAAGTGCGAGTTCTGGCTGGAGGAAGTAGCATTCCTTGGGCACGTAGTATCAAGTCGTGGAATATCTGTTGACCCGACAAAGATTGAAGCTATTCAGAGCTGGGAGCAACCTAAATCAGTGACCAAAGTACGTAGCTTTCTTGGTTTAGCTGGTTATTATCGGAGATTCGTGGAAGGATTTTTTCAAATCGCTACTCCATTAACTTAGCTGACTCGGAAAGATACAAAGTTCAGTTGGAGTGAAGAATGTGAGAAGAGTTTTCAAGAACTCAAGAGGAGACTCATTTCAGCACCATTACTAACAATACCATCTGGCTCGGAGGGATTTGTCATCTACAGTGATGCTTCAAGCAAAGGGTTGGGATGCGTTCTCATGCAACATGGAAAAGTCATAGCCTATGCATCAAGATAACTCAAGGAATATGAGAGGAATTATCCTACTCATGATCTAGAGTTGGCAGCTGTTGTCTTTGCACTTAAAATTTGGAGGTATTACTTGTATGGGGAGAAGGTGGAGATCTTTACGGATCATAAAAGCCTCAAATATTTCTTCACTCAAAAGGAACTCAACATGCGACAACAACGTTGGCTTGAACTGTTGAAAGATTATGATCATACCATTCAATACCATTCTGGAACAGCGAACGTGGTAGGTGACGCATTGAGTAGAAGATCATATACAAGTACGAGTGCGATATTGTCAACACAAAGGACCATTTTGTGTGACTTACAAAGGATGGAGATAGAGTTAAAGACTCTAGGGACCCATGTGATGATGGCGAATATACGAGTAGAACCAACTTTAATAGATAAAGTTAAAGCTGCTCAAGCTACAGACCTGGAGCTGATGCGTATGATGAAGAAAGTGCAAGAAGGTGCTATGCTGGAAGCCAGAATCGATAAAGAAGGAATACTTCGAGTCAACTCCAGACTTTGTGTTCCTAACAACCCTAATTTAAAGTATCAAATCTTGATGGAGGCGCACAACACACCGTTTGTAATCCATCCTGGAAGTACCAAAATGTATCATGATCTTCGTCATACATTTTGGTGGAGCAATATGAAGAGAGAGATAGCGCTGTTTATCTCAATGTGTCTAACTTGTCAACGAGTCAAAGCGGAGCATCAAGTACCAAAAGGTCCATTGCAACCACTTGAAATTCCAGAATGGAAGTGGGAGCACATTACCATGGATTTCGTTACCGGTCTTCCTAAGGTTTCTCAAGGTATAGATGCGATTTGGGTCATTGTTGATAGATTGACCAAGTCTGCTCATTTCTTACCGATACGAGAAACTTATACACTTGAACGTCTTGCTCGTATGTACATAAACGAGATTGTAAGACTGCATGGTATGCCAGTATCCATAGTTTCTGATCGAGACCCAAGATTCACTTCATAATTTTGGGTTAGTTTACAAAAAGCTATGGGCACGGATTTACAATTTAGTTCGGCATATCATCCTCAGACTGACAGACAATCAGAGAGGACTATTCAAACTCTTGAAGATCTATTAAGACTCTGTGTCCTTGATTTCAAGGGAACTTGGGACAAGTTCTTACCATTGGTGGAGTTTTTCTACAACAACAGTTATCAAGAAAGTATTGGCATGGCTCCATTCGAAGCATTGTATGGAAGAAAATGTCGTTCTCCAGTATGTTGGGATGAGGTGGGTGAAGCAACGTTGTTGGGACCAGAGTTGGTACGTATGACTACAGAAAAGATTCAAACGATCCGATAACGTATAAAAATCTCACAAAATCGACAAAAGAGTTATGTTGATCTTCATCGAAAGGGCGTGAAATTTGATATAGGAGATCATGTGTTCTTACGTGTTGGTCCATGGAAAGGAGTTACGAGGGAAAGAAAGGAAAGCTCAATCCTCGATTTATCGGTCCATTTTTAATTCTCGATCAAGTAGGAACTGTGGCTTATAGACTCGCTTTACCGCCAAGTATGTCTCGTGTTCATAACGTTTTTCACATATCCATGTTACGTAAATATGTGGAAGACCCGAACCACATTATTGAGTTAGAACCGGACGAAATAGCAGAGGATTTGACGTATGAAGAAGTTCCTGTTCAAATTTTGGATAAGAAGGAACATATTCTACGCTCCAAGGTTATACCTCAAGTCAAAGTTTTATGGAGAAATCACGATGTTGAGGAAATGACCTGGGAGTTAGAATCTGAAATGAAATCAAGGTATCCTTACCTCTTCGACATACCAAGTACGTACCCTAATTTCAAGGGCGAAATTTCATAAGAAGGGGAGGTTGTAAGACCCCAACTTTTATAAATAAAGATGAATTTTCTATAAATATCATTTTTGAATATTATGGAGTTAATTTGATATAATGTTATAGTTGTGAGTAATATTTATAAATTTTGCAAAGTACGTAAGTTGTTATATAATATTCGATTGGTCTAGAAATATTCGTTTTAACAGGGAATATTCGTACAACGGCACAATTATTGGTGGACCCCACAACAGAATTATTGTCGGATTGAGAAAACGACAAAAATATTTTATTAAAAATAATGGCGGAAGTTTTACCATTGATACTGTTGAGCTACTCGGTAGTAAAAGTACAGTAATACGTATGGTTGCATAGTAGTACACGGTATTGATTATTAATGCTTTTGTGAGAAGTCACTCAGTTTGATTCAATTATTGTCAGTTAATAATATAAATTATTTAGCGATAATAAAGTTTTTTTTTATTCGTATTATTAACGTAATAAAACAGAAACATCTTTTTATATAAAACAGAATACTTTATTAAAGTTATTCTATAAATAGAATATATTATATTTTATTTAAAAGATTTTTCTTTAAATATGGACCGTCAGATTAAAGTAATCAATCTGGACCGTTCATGGATTAGTTACTATGCATTCTATTTTTCTATAAATAGCAGCTCATTCCTTCATTATTTCTTACGAATTCACTAAACTCTAGAGAGAAAAACTATGGAGAGAAACTATAGAGAGAGAGAAGAAAAGTATTCTGCTACTTAACTACTTCCTTATTTCAGTTCTTCTTTAAAACGGTAAGAGATATTATTTGTTATACTCGTAAGGGGTATTATTTCTTTTGTATTCATGAAGAAAACTTCTGTTATTCCATTATTTATTAATCTGTTAGAATAACCTGTATACACGGTCTACCCTATACTTGGTGACATTCTTCTATTATTCTGTTGGAATATCCTGTCTGTGCGTTTTACGCCGGACCTGATTCCATTATTTATTATTCTGTTGGAATAACCTGTCTGTGCGGTCTATCGCATGCATGGTGATTTCTTTTGTTAATCCATTCTTTATTATACTCAGTTGGTTAAGTATTGACTTCTATACTCCATGAAATTTGTGGAATATCCTTGATAATTGCGTTTCATCCAGTATCTTTTCATGAAAATATTCTTCTAAGTATTCTTGAATTTTACTCCATAAAGCAGTATCATGTTGACAATTTGGACGTTGTTAATTCTTGGATAAATTAATTCTTGAATTTGTTTTATTGAATTCTTATATCATTGTCATCATCCTCATGTTTATAAAATGTTGAAAGTCATCTGTGGCCTGTAGTGCATAGATGGACTTGGTATGATTATGACCAGGGATTATTCGGTATAATCATGACCGTAATGTTACAAATGATGTGGTAAAAGTCATCATTGGCCCGTAGTGCATTGATGGACAGTTGTTGGCATGATCATGACCATTAATGAATACATGAATATCCTTGGCCGTAGTGTAGGGGTGATTCGATGATGTGGATTATTTTATTAAGCTGAGTCCCACTGATAACATTGTTGAAAAACCTTTTAAATCACAGAAGATAGTAGATTTTATTTCCTACTTGATTCTTTTAATGGATTTCTTGTTCTGCTGCAGTTAAACTTGATGTTCATTATATTTTATCAGTTTAACACTGTTGAAGGCTAATGACAATTTATTCTGCATTATCTTAGTCATAATATTTCTTACTGGGCTAGTTGAGCTCACCCTTTCTTTCACTGTTCTCTTCAGGAAATGAGAATATAGCTGGGACGAGTCGGGGAACGGAGTGATGGACCAGATGATAGTATTAGTAGTCCTCATTATTCTATTAAATAGTGTGACAATAATTATAATGAGAACTCCTTTTGAGTTTTTATAGTCTCTAGTAGACAATAATTGTATTCCAACTCACAGTTATGTTTTGTCGTATTGTGCACAACAGTTGTATTAGTAAGTTGTATTTGTTTTCTGTACCATGTATCTGACGACCCAAGATGGGTGATGTATACCTAATTTTGGGGGCATCTCCACTCAGGTAAAATTTCATAGCCAATCAGTGGATCCGCCTTTTCTCAGTCGGGCTCTCCTCAGCGGGTGTAGATCTATCTCGCAGATATTCCTTGATATGCTGATACCAAGAATGTTGGATGGGAGATAGCTAATCCGATACTTCTCCAACGTAATTCCCATAGGCTGGGGCCTTGTGCAGGGAAATTATGACGCTTGGTAAATGTTCCTTGTCTGATATGCGTATCAAGGAGGCCAAAGTTGCTAAAGCGTCTGCGAAATCATTCCTATTATGAGGAATGTGTAGAAAGGATATTTCTTCGAATCCCAAAGCCATCTTTAAAACCTGCCGATGGTAAGGCAACAAATGTAGTTCCTTAGTTTGATAGCTTTCGGTGGATTATCTGATTACCAACTCCGAATCTCCAAGGACAGTTAACCGCTTGATGCCCATTGAATGGGCAAGTTTTAGCCCCATAAGACAGCCTTCATACTCAGCCGTATTGTTGGTGCTGACAAACTGTAATTTGACGGCGACGGGATACTGCTCCCTCGTATCAGATACTAGAACTGCTCCAGCCCCAGAACCTTCCATATTAACAGCTCCATCGAAATACATCTTCCACGTTTGGCGTGTATCGTACTGATGGTGTTGCTGAATTGTCATTACTCCTTCATCGGGGAAGTATGTCTCCAAGGGTTTGAAATCCCCTGATGGTGCGGCGGCCAGTTGATCCGCAATTCCTTGACCTTTGATGGACTTTTGAGTCACATATACGATGTCAAATTGTTGTAGGATCAACTGCCATCTGGACAGCCGACAATTCAGTATGGGTTTACTGAACACATACTTGAGAGGATCCACGCGGGATATGAGATGGGTTGTGTGACCATGGATATAATGTTGTAACCTCATGGTAGCCCATGCTAAAGCACAACACGTCTTTTCGATCAGAGTGTACTTGTGTTCACTACTGCTGAATCTTTTGTTGGGGTAATAGATAGCTTGTTCTAGGCCTCTATCGTCCTTCTGTCCCAGCAGGCAGCCCATGGCATTGTCACTCACGGACAGATACATAAATAGGGGAACATCATCCGTGGGTGGTACCAAGATGGGAGCTTTGATTAGCTGTTTCTTGATTGTAAGGAAGGCATTCTGGCACTCATCATTCCATTTCATGGAGGAGTTCTTCCTTAACAACTTGAAGATTGGCTCACAGGTTGCTGTGAGTTGAGAAATAAATCTGCTAATGAAGTTGATTCTTCCCAAAAATTCACGTATTTCCTTTTTAGTCTGAGGAATGGCCATTTCCGTGATGGCGTGGATTTTGGCAGGATCCAGCTCTATCCCTTTGTGGCTGACTATAAATCCTAGCAACTTGCCCGATTTAACGCCAAAGGCGCACTTAGCTGGATTCAACTTCAAGTTATACTTACGCAACCTGTTGAACAATTTCCTGAGATAGTCTATATGGTCATCCTCCTTCCGGGATTTGATAATAATGTCATCCACGTAGATCTTGATATCTTTATGCATTAAGTCATGGAAAAGAGCCATCATAGCTCGTTGATAGGTAGCTCCGGCATTGATGAGGCTGAATGACAACCGTCTATAGTAAAAAGTTCCTCAAGGAGTGATGAAAGCAGTTTTTTCACGATCTTCCTCGGCAACCATGATCTGATGATACCCCGCAAAGCAATCTGCAAAGGAGTACATGTTGTATTACACAGTATTGTTAATGAGAATGTGGATAAATGGCATGGGAAAGCTATCTTTTAAGCAAGCTTTGTTCAAGTCCCGATAATCCACGCAAACTCGCACCTTCCCGCTTTACCATTGACGACCAATGCTAAGAATGATGTTCCAATTGGCAAGAGCAAATTCCGGCTGAACCGCAGTGATAGAGGGATTATCATCATCTTCCCTGTCCCGAATGATAGCCATTACATCTGGGCAGTCATCGTCTGGGATATATCTGTTGGTATGCTCATCATGAAAGATGATGCGTATGCCGGACATCATCCTGATGACGTCTTGCTTAATTCTTCATTCCTCTTCCTCCACTGTGGGATCTGGAACAAAGATTTCTTTCTCCTTCACCGGTACTGGCTTAGGAAATAACATTGCCATTATATTGGCTGACACCTTTACGAGAGGTTGTGCGGACTTAGAGCTTGAAGGTGAAGCTAAACGCCGCATGGTTGAAGCTGAAGGAATCTAATGATGCTTATGAGGATTCCTGTGACTAGAGCTGGCAGAATAGCCTAGTCCAGCTGTCCCAATTTGCTGGGTTAAGCGAATAGGGTACTTGACACCTTGGCAATCTTTACCCAACCCTTGTCCCAGTTTATGACCCAACGACATCATTTCTTGTGTGGCCGACATTACCTCGGCAGAAATTTGGGGTTTGGGCAATGGCGTTCCAATAGCATGATATTGGGTATTGCTTATTTCCAAAGCATGAAAACTAATTGGCTCAACATCCTTATTGGCATTGATGAGCGGCATGTCCACATGTTGAGGAATCTCCGGTTCAGCGTTGACTGTGACCAGGCTATTGTTGATGATGTATTTCAACTGTTGGTGAACAGTGGAGGGGACTGCCCCTGCCATGTGAATCCATGGTCGTCCCAAGAGCAGGTTGTATCCCGAATTTATCTTGAGCACATGGAGATACGTAGAATGTATGAGGACCAATCTCAATTGGCTGCTCAACTACTCCGACCAAGTAACGGCGGGCTCCATCAAAAGCTTTGATGATGGTATGGCTACTCCGAATTCAATTGGGATTGATATTCATCTTCACGAAGGTATCATATGGGCAGATATTCAGAGAGGAACCTCCATCTATTAAAACTCCCGCCACCATATATCCGGAGGACACGACCGCAATGTGCAACAGTTTGCAATGACCGGTCCCTTCGGGCGGTATATCATCATCAGTGAAGGATATCACATTGTTGTTGAAAATGTGATCAACCAGATGTTGAAACTTTTTCGTATCAACTGATGTCGGTACATAGGCTTCTTCTAAAACCTTTAACAAGACCTTCCGGTGATTCTCGGAAGTTAGGACCAAGTCCAAGATTGATATCTGTTGTGGAGCTTCTTTCAAGCTTAAAACCACCTTGGCTTCGCTATGACCCATAGTGCAGAGGAAATTTTCAATCTTCTCAATGAGTACTTTCCCTTTAGAGTTGATGACAGGATTTATTACCCGTTGGGGAAGATACAGTGGATTCTCCTTTGACACTGCAGCAGTTGTATGCAGGGTGGATCTTTCACCTTCTCCATAATTCCACGGAACTGTACGCAAGCTAACAATAGGATATTGTGCTCTGCACGACAAGCTGATTGGCTCGGGAGCGGCCACTTTCAAAGGATTGTTGATTCCCTTGAGTTGAATTACTGGCATGACAAGTGATTTGTTAACCCCATCACTTTCAGTGGATATGACTGCTACTACACTCTTCCACTTAGTAGGACACGAATCCTCACTTGCCCGTAACACAGTGTCGTTATCTACTAGGCGCAGTACGCCACTGTCGATTAAATTTTGAATAAGGTGGCGGAGTGCCCAACATTCTTCTATTCTGTGACCGCGAGATTGAGAATGATATTGACATACTCCCTCAGAGTTGTATCGTCCTGAACGAGGGTTGATTGGAGGTAGGAGGGAACTAATCCTTCCTTCATTGATTAACATGTGAAGGATTTCCTCCATAGGTTGTCCCAAATATGTGAATTCTCTTTTGTTGGCAAAATCCCAACGGGTCTTAGCATTCGCTCTCTTCGTTACTTTGTCTTCCAACATTTTATTTTTTGAAAGTGAAGAGTGAATATTCATGACAACAGGTAGGAGACTGGCATGCTCCTGACTAATTAGCTGACGAGTCACTTGATGCTGATAAGTCATCAATTCTGCCAATTGCTCAATTTGTTTACAAAGAGCTTTCATCTTTCGTTCCATTGTGAATTGGAACTTGGCATAATCCCATCTGTCATCACCATCTTTGGGGGTCTGGGAGGATTCACAGCTGAAATTGGAACTCTGTCCACTGCTCCAATTGATCATGTTGACCTCTTCTTCCTTGTGTTGAGGAAGAGGGTTGTCTTGAACGTGAGGTTGATCGGGTTTGGTGACCACGATTTCACCGTTGTCTATCAGGTCTTGGATTTTGTGTTTCAAGGCCCAACAATCTTGAGTATCATGTCCAGGTGCCCCGGCATGATAAGCACATTTTCGAGCAGCATTAAAACCCCGTCCATTAGGGCTGGCTGGTGGAAGAAGATGCGTGATTTTCTTCTGTGTTGTTAGAAGATTGAGAATGTTCTCGAGGGTGTCCCCTACAGGTGTGAATACTCGAGGTCATTTGAATTCTCCACCTTTTGGTACTGGAGGGTTTGAAGACTAAGCTTGAAAGATAGTGTAATTTCTCCTCTGGATAGGCATGTTCTGATTGCCTTTTTGACCAGGTAGTATCAGGGAAACATCCTCTTCTTTCTTTTTATGGACCCTCTAGGGGTTGTTCCCATAATTTCCAGATTGGATGTGATCAGCAACCGCTTTGAGTGCAGCTAGGTCTTGAATCTTTTCGGATTTCAATCCCATTTCAACCATCTCCCCATGTTTGACCATTTCAGAAAATGGTTTGCCAATACCGGCTAAAACTCTTTCATAGAAAGGTGTTTCTTGTATGTCTATGAAAGTCATGACCATCTCTGATTCTGTCATGGAAGGACTAACTTGGGCAGCCAGACGTCTCCACCTCTGAGCATACTCTCTGAAAGACTCATTAGACTGTTTCTTGATCTTGGTAATTTGATACCGATCAGGAGCCATTTGAGATTGAAAGTTGTATTGAGTAAGGAAAGCGTGTGCTAGCTCTTCCCAACTATAGATCTTTGAATTGTATAATCTTGTGTACCACGAACGGGCTTCTCCAGTTATACTTTTTTGGAACAGTTGCATTCTGAGTTTTTCATCCTCTGCATAAGATCCAAGTTCTCTAATAAACACCTTTAGATGTGTGTAAGGATCTCCTAACCCGTCATATTTTTCAAAGTCAGGAGTCTTAAATTTTTCTGGATAATGAATACCAGGAAAAATACACAGATCGGCATATGAAACACTCCCGTGTGTTCCAATTCCTTTGATAGTGCGAAGGGTCTCTTTTATTTGGAGGACTTTCTTTTTGATGTCACCAGTGTCTGGGTCTCCAGTGGGATTGGCAGCATCATGAGTTTTGTTGGTCGGATCCAACTGTAGTTTAGGTATTGTAACGACCTGGGTTCCTCCTCGTGTGGAGGATTCAGCATATACGGGTATTTTCTGACCCTGTGTAGACTGATGTAATTCTTTTAGTAGAACAACCAAATCTGTAATCTGTTTGCTTAATCCGTCGAAATCTTTGCGAGAAACTGGATAAAGTTCAGTTTGGTCGGATGACGACATGATTGATTGTAGGCCTGCTACCTTTTTGGACTTTGAACGGGTGGTAGGTCTGATTGATTCCCTACAAAAGACTTGCATAGTTTAGTCTTTAGGGAAGGTGGATAATAACATGCTATACGATGTGTCCAGTTTAGGAATTTTATCTTGCAAAACGGATGTCAGTTGTTTATAGCATGTATGTGTACACATTTCTTCATATTTCTCATTACATGGAGATAGATATGGAAGATAATTACAAGTAATTGTGCTTTACAAGTAATTTGAAATGAGAACATGAAGTGACTTTCCTCCGTTTTGGGTTTATCAGAGGCTGACCTATCTTAGGTTACTCTCGCGGCTTTTTGGCATGAAGGTTCCCAAATCATCGCAATCTACTTGACGGGAAGTTAATCCGGTCTTTCAACTGGAGCGAATTTGGGTGGTGCCTTTCCCGAGCCTCGGAGAATTAGTCTTCTCACGAGTCCAGTAATCAAACACCGACGGGATAGCCTCCTGGTGGAGGGACCACACAACATACATTCACATACATCGCGTCTCACCGTATGACATGATGACATGTGCAAAGCACTAATATCACAAGCAGTTTATAGTGCGAAGCACTAAGATCGCAGGCAGTTTATAGTGCGAAGCACTATGTGAGGAAATGCATTCATACACATTCATCATAAAATGTAAATGCAACATCCACACACAAGCATATAACAATTTTGAAAAAATTGTAATAGCGGCTTAAGTCCTCTTACTAGAGTCCCCAGCAGAGTCGCCACCTGTCGACGTCGGGATTTTTAATTGTCCCTTTCTGTTACTTGTTCTTTGGTGTTCTCATTTTAGGCGAGATTTGTTTGAAAAAACGAGTGAAAAAGGTTCGACATGTATAATGTCGACGATGGACTGTTAAGAGTCGCCAATTGGTTTTTTAAATGGTTGTACCATCACAACCGAGAGAAAATATTTGCACATTGACCCAGTGATGTGACACTGCTAAACGGGTCGGTGAAATCAAGATTCATTATGGTCCGGGGACTTGGTTATGCGGAGGGAAGGTGTTAGGTACCCGCGACATCCGTGTTACCACGGTGACCGCCTCTTTTCAAGAAACTGTTATCTGAATGTGTGTGTGTGTGTCAATGTGCTGTTATTTGGAAGTAGTGCGAGGCCTCGTTCGCACCTATATACACATGGTTTGAATTTATGTAAAAATTCAATTTTAGCAAGATATGGCAGTGATGTTTTATAAAAGAGGTTTTTCAAACCTTGATACTCAATAGTAATTGAGACCTTTTACACTCCCATTTTATTTCGTATTCGGCTGGATTGATTTTATTTGACAGATGCGAGGCATCCGTACGAAAATAATGTACAAAAAGGTGTTGAATTACTCGTGGGTATGTAAACCATCTGAGGAAATTCAGAGACCGCATAATAATTTACAAGCTGCTTATAGCTGAAAATGTCCATCACGGGAACCGAATCTAGATCCAACGGGATGAATCTGTGATCACATGATTCCTAGACGCACAGAATACTGCAATTTATATGAAAGCAATAAGCATGTATATATATAAAAGCTATAAATATATATATACAGACATGATCACCAACCACGAAGTACCTCCATGGGGGATCAAAAATGTAAATAAAGCTGTAAAAGCTATCAATCGCTACGGAGGAAACTCCGGGCGGGACGAAATATACATAAAGCTGTAAAAACGGTCAACCACCACGAAGTAAACTCCAGGTGGGGCGAAATGTAAATATATATATATATATATATATATATATATATATATATGCATGTAAATGCACCGGATATAAAATTCAGGCTAATCGGACAAAGTCCAACAACAATTAATTATATATAAGTGTATATATATTAAAGCAGTAAACGCACCGGATATAAAATCCAGGCTCACCGAACAAAGTTCGATAGCAGTTTATATATATAATTATATATATAAGAAAGCCATTAAACGCACCAAACATAAGTCTAGGCTCATCGAACAGAGTTCGACACGCAGTTCATATATATAAATGTATATATATACAAAAGCAATTAAACGCTCAAGACCGAAGTCTAGGCTCAATCGAGGCATAACTCGATAATGTTAGTCCATATATATATATATATATATACATATGTATATATAAACTAAAAATAAACCACGGACCGAAGTCTGGGCAAAAGTGTGCAACACGACTCTCAACGTGTAGAAGGGTGTGTGCAAAGATGAAGAGAAAAACTTTAAAGTGTGAAAGAAGGCTTACAGTGGGTTGCCAAAGAAGACTTCAATATCTTTAAAGTGGATAAACACTGGCTTTTATAGGTACAAAAGAGGCTATATATGAGCTCACAAGTGTTTAAAATGAGAAAGCACTCAGTCTGGGGTGAGTACAAAGCAAATTGGGCAGGGCTTCCTCGCTGTTTTCTCTTACAAAATGGCCACCCGAAGCCCTCTATTTATAGAGGGTGGAGCCGCAGGTGTACCAGAGGAAACCCGGGTGGGCCTAGGTTTTTCGGCTCGAGTAGTCTCGAAGTACGTGGACTCATGCATTGTAATGTCCACTCGGACTTTCAGAAGTACATTCCGGGCATCTGTTTGAGGTATACAGGACCTATTTCGGACCGCCGTTGTCGAGAGTTGTACGATGGCATGGGATTAGAGTTTGTGCGAAGTCATTAAAGATGGGACGGTGCCCTCGTGTCTTCAAGCTTCAACTTTCATCCGTTACCCCGCACAATAGTCACTCGGGATTGGTCAGATGACGATGTTGCCCCTCACCGGTGTTATCTCCGAATTGGGCTGATAAAGCAGACGTTGCTCAGCTTCGTTGAGATTGGACTGCTACAATTTGTTGAAGGTCCTCATTGTCATCTTTGAGGTGTGTCTGTCTTCCCGATGTTATTGCCGGGCAGGTACAGTGGATCTCGTTGTGAGCGCCGATATTGAAGCTAGTTGCATTTGTAACAAGCATTTTCGGGGTTATCACCGAAATTGCATTCCTTGGGGTTATCACCAAGGTTGGTGGCTATTCCCATGGTTGGGACTGAGACTGGATACCTCGGGGTTATCTCCGAGATTAATCGGTCTTCTCCGGTGTGTATTCCGGTATTGTATCTGCATGCCTCGGGGTTATCTCCGAGATTAGAATTGTTACTCTCAGATTGCGATCCGGGGTTGATACTGAACTTCCGGTAGTATCCGGCATGGATATGGATCGTTTTTTAGGGTTCCCTCTTAAAAGACGAATCTGTCCTCCTGCAATGTTAGTGACAGGTGTACAAAAATTTTCGAGTGTCTACACATTTTATGACTAAATGCATGCATGCATTACTTTAGCATACGCCTACAGTAGAGTTAAAAATGCATGTCTAACCAATGCTTAGGCTCGTGGAAATTTTTTGCCAGTCTCCTTTGTAAAAAGGATTATCCACACGCGCATAAGCATGCCTAGGTGACCATTCAGTAGCACACCTACCCACAGTCATAAACATCATATATGCATAAACATGTCAAAGTCATAATTCATAAGGGTAGCCTAATTACCAGGATTACTTTGCTTTACAACCTTTGCTCATTTGTCCTCAAATAGGATAAGAAATAGCAGAAAAAGGTACCAATTTGACTATTTCAAAAGTCAAATCTTTTTCACATCATTATGTTCAGCATGATTTAATACTAAAATTTACTATGTTGAATATTTCTTACAAGTCATATAGGCATGCATATTAACTACTATGTGTTTGGACGCATTTCATATGATAACTCTATTTCCAATGGACGAAAACTGGAAAAGAAGACATGCATATGTTAACAGGATAGTGTGAAACACTTGTACGATGACAGAATTTGTAAAAAGCACCGCAAACTCAGCAGATCAGAAGAAGAGCTCTCGGATTCTCTGTGTGGCGCGATATGAAAATGACTTGTGAAAGCAGCAGGCCACTTAAGTCCACCCACGGTTGGCCACAGGTGTACCTACGGCTACCCTAGGTGGGTCCTACCCCTACGTCTCGGTACTAGTCAAGTTGTAAAGGAGGTCTCACAAGTTGAAAAAGTTAAATCGGGAAAAAAGATGCTACGCGATTGAGCTGAAAAGCTAGAAATCCTTATTTTCACAATACAGACTGCGGGTCTTTCTATCACTCATTGGTATTTGCCTAGACATAGGGTTCACTATACCGATGATTACAGCTATTGCAAACTACAATCAAAAATACCTCACAAAGGTCCGATGCCGTCAGTACGGGGTCGTAACTCCAAAAACCTCTCCCCGGCGGGAACTTTATACATCATCAGCTGTTGAAGCATATTTCAATGAAGGTCAAGCAACCTTGACAGTCTTCAGTTGTTGACAAGTAAATCCAATGAAGCGTCAGGAGCCATCCAATAATTTCACTTCAACGAAGGTTAAGCAGCCGTGACGTTCTTCCAGTCATTAGCAATTAAACTCAACGAAGCGTCGAAGATGGTCCGATGGTGGTATACGTTAATACACACGTCAGCAAGAGTCAGGCAACCCTGACAACACAGACTGTTGGCAATAACTCTGAAAGATCACTTGAAGGACCTGGCGATACAAACCAGGAAAAACATCCTTATTGGGGAGGACCGATGATGGAATCGGTTATACATAATCTGCATCAGATAAATGCTCATTCCCCAGAGTCTCTTGCACATAAGAGGAACATCTATGGTGGAAAGTTTGTACCAAGGATAAAAAAACTTTGGTGATAACCCCAACATCAACATCCTAGTATTTCCTGAGAGCTTTGGAGCACACATCCAAGCAGTTCTTCAGAGACATCAGTGGTAACTCCAATTCCCCATCAGAAGTCATGGGAGCAAACAGTCATCACATCCAGTTGGAAAATAGTCCAACGAACCCCATACATCATACATTTACATCATGTTGCAGTACATTGCATCATGAATATCTTGTCATATTTCAAGTGTCTAGTGTTCTTTATCCTATCCATGCCATTACACTACATGAATATGATAAAGAGGGGCATCTATAGACACTCAAAAAATTTTGCATTCCTGTTACTAACCTTGTAGGAGAGCAAAGTCGTCTTCTAGAGATAACCCTGGAAGTCAAGTCAACACAGTCCCGGAGACAACCCCGGGATACTCTGTCAGTTTAATCTCGGAGATAACCCCGAGATATTCAATCCAGTCCCGGAGACAACCCCGGGATACTCATTCAGTCCAACTCGGAGACAACTCCGGGAGTTTCAGTTTCAACCTCGGAGACAACCACGAGGAATGCAGTTCCAGTTCTGGAGAAAACTCCGGAATCCTCAGTTCCAACTCGGAGACAACCCCGAGATCTTCAGTTCATATCCCGGATGTAAGACCCGAACTTTTTAATAAATAAAATCGAATTTTCTCTAATTATTATTATGAATAATAAGGTGTTAATTTGATATAATACTTTGATTATGGGTGAAATATATAAATTTTGCAAAATAAGTAAGTGGTTATAAAATATTCATTGTTGTCGGGAAATATTCGTTTGGTCATGGAATATTCTTTCTGTCGTGAAATATTCGTATGACGGCGCAGCCATTTGAGGGCCCCATTAACGGAAAAAGGTCGGATCAAGAAAACGACAACTTTGAGTTTTTATAAATAACGGCGTAGTAGTTACCGTTAACACTGTTGGAATACCCGGTGGTTAAAATATAGTAATACGCGTGGTTGCACAGTAGCACACGGTATTGCAAAGTATTGATGAATTATTGATCCTTATGTAAGAAGGCACTACTCAATAATTGTTACAGTAATTACTGTTCAATATGTTATTTTATTGATTCAATAATTGCTACGTTGATATTTTATATTATTGTTGTTTCAATAATTGTCACTGCATAGTATCTCCATTATCAGATCAATAATTCATATTATTTGAATAATATTATTAGATAGTAGTATTGGCAATGTCTAAAGAAGTTCTGTCTAAGGAGATGTTTGGTCACCTAATTGCGCACCAATAAGGAGAAATCTTTATCGGAAAGCCCACTCTTTCCTGGGAACGACCTGATTGTCATAATTGTGATTCTGTAATATTATTTGTGAATAATTATTTATTGATTTATATGATAAGAAATATTTATTTTATGTGGATATAAATGAAGGATAGGAAAATATTTATTTTATGTGATTATAAATGAAGGAATTAATGCTGAGGTGTTTTATCAGTATTTTGTCGGAATGGAGGTATTAAAAATCGTCCGTATGTGGATTTCGGACATTTTTCGTTTAGAATTTGGAAAAATTTAAAGCTACAAAGTTGTAGAGAATTTAATTTCCTATGGAATGGACATAAAATTCATATTTTTCTGATAAAAGAGTTATTTATTATGAATTATTGAAGTTTCTGATTATTGTTTAACTGATAAAACATTTTGAAAATTTTTAGAATTGGTGGGCCCCACTTTTAGTTGGTGAGAAATGTGCTGAAATTTTATTTCAAATGTAGTGGGCATGAATAGTAATAGGTAAAGCCATCAGGTAGCATGTTAAGTCTGCTTTGGCGTTCTAATATTTTCCTATAAATAGGGTGCTTAGTTAGAATTGAAAATCTCACCAGAAACAAGTTTTCTCTCTATATTATCGAGCGCATTTTTTGAGTTTCTATTCATCAGTGCAAGTTTTCTTCAGTCTTATACCTGGTATTTCAGCGGAAGTACTGTTCTTTTGAGGTAAGGAATGTTATTTTCTTCTTATACGATATAATTTTTTTCAATATCATTATGCCAAAATATTGATATGAATTTTAGTGTGAAATTTTTACCTTTTTGTTTTGGGGTTACTATTTACGTATACGACACTATTCACATATACATCACTATTCACAAATACAGCACTATTAACCGAAAAATAAAATTTTCTCTTCTTTGTCCCAGATGTCTATTATGGTTACTTTCTTTGATTGTATCCATGTTTTGATCTTCATTCTTGAATTTTACTCCATTGTGATTTATTATGGAGTATTTTTAAACTTGAATTATCTAAAGTACGAATCTCTAATATTTGTTCATTTATCTTACTGGATTCGTTATCTAAAATATTTTTCATCATCCTCAGTCCTTAAGGATGATACTTGATAAATATCTTTGGCCTGTAGTGCAAAGATGAATGATTAGTTGATGAATATCTTTGGCCCGTAGTGCAAAGATGAACAGGTGTTGAGATGAACATGACCAACTAGTGATACAAATGAATATCTTTGGCATGTAGTGCACAGATGAATATTTGTTTCAAGATGTATATTGATCGATGTTACAGTGATAAAATATTGATGATGGACTTTCAAATCTTAGAAGATAGTACAATTCATTCTCTACTTGACTCTTCTAATGGATTATTATTTCCACTGTAGTTGTTGATCTAAAACTTGTTGTCTATTATATTTTATCAGATTTTTCCATGTTGAAGACTAATAATTATTTTTTATATATTATCTTAGTCATAATATTATTTACTGGGCTAGTTGAGCTCACAGTGTTGTGTTGTCGTATTTTGCACGACAATTGTATTAATACAGTTGTATTTGTTTATGTACCATGTATTTGGCTACTCAGAATATGTGATGTATACCTATTTTGGGGGCGTCACACCAGAGACAACCCAGGGAGATACAGTTCGAACCTCAAAAATAACCCCGAGGCATGCAGTTGCAGTTTCGGAGATAACCCCAAAAATGCTTGTTTCAAACCCTAACAATCAGCTTTAACCTTAATGATAGCTCCGAGGCACTCAGTTCCAAACCCGGAGATAACCCCGAGAGGACAGGCATTCAGCACATGCGGCAGCCCAATCTCAGAGATAACTTTGAGCAACAACTGCTAAATCAGCCTAGAGCCGGAGATAACCCCGATGAGGGGCAAAATCGTCATTTTACCACCTCGACTCCATAATCACGCTGTCTTAACATTTCAACCTACATGCTACACAGAAGTGTCTTACAAGAACCATAGCTCCAATCCCGAGTGACTACTACACAAGACAGCACACCGGATGGAATTTGAAGACCTGAAGACTTGGGCATGGACCCATCTTTCCGACTTCGTACAACCTCCTATCCTATGTCATTGTGTAGCTCTCGACAACATCATGCCGTAAAAGGTCTTATACACCTCGATTGGATGCTCGGATTGAAGTTATGAAGGTTCGAACGGACAACACGTTGCACGAGTGCACGTACTTCGAGACGGTGGGGCCAACGGAGCCCGGGGCACCCCGGGTAGCCGCAGGTACACCTGTGGCTGTCGCAGGTGCACCTGTGGCTCCCCCCTATATAAATCCAGGGCTTGGGGTGGCCATTTTGAAAGAGAAAAAGGCGATGAAGCCCTGTCCAATTTGCTCTGTACACATTATAAATTGGGTGCTTTCTCATTTCAAACACTTGTAAGCTTATATTTGACTACTTTTTACCGGTGGTAATTGAGTGTTCATCCATTTAAAGCTATTGAAGTCTTCTTTGGTAGTCCATTGTAAACCTTCTCAAATTACTTAAAACCTTTTCTCCACCTCTTGCACACACTTTTAATCACGTTGAGAGTTACGTGTGTGTGTATGCCCGGACCGTCGGTCCGTGGCTTTTATTGTTTTTCTATAAATATATACTTATATATATATATGTGTGTGTGTGTGTGTGTGTGTGTATTATTATCGAGTTACGTCGATTGAGCCTGAATATAATATTTGGAGCGTTTATTGCATTTCATATATATATATATATATATATATATATATATATATATATATATATATATATATATATATATATACATATATATACTGCTGTCATCAAACTTTGTTTAATTGAGCCTGGATTTACATCCGGTGCATATATATATTTCCGTCCCGCCTGGAGTTTACTTCGTGGCGGTTGATCGTCTATATATATATATATTTACTACTTTTATATATATATATATATATATATATATATATATATATATAAGCTATAAATATTATATATATATATATATATATATATATATATATATATAGTCCCGCCTGGAGTTTACTTTATGGCGGTTGATTGTTCATATATATATATATATATATATATATTTATAGCTTATATATATATATATATATATATATATATAACTATTTACAGCTTTCATATAAACTGCTACATCATGTGAGCGTAGGAATCATGTGATAACAGATTCAGTCTCCTAAATCTAGATTCCGTTCCCGTGATGGACATTTTCGGCTGTGACCAGCTTATAAATTATTCACGGTGTGTGAATTTTCTTAGACGACTCTCATGCCCATAAGGAGTTCGGTACTGGTTTTTTATCTTATTTTCTCGTAGATGCTCCGCATCTCGAAAATAAAAGTAATTAAGCCAAATACATAATAAAAATAGAAGTATCAAAGACCTCAATTACTATTGAGCATAAGGGTTTGAAAAACCCCTTTTATAAAACATCATTGCTATATCTTGTTAAAACTGAACTGTTATACAAAATTCAAACCCTTTGTATATAGGTGCAAATGAGGCATAACACTACTTTCAGATAATTGCACATTGACACACACACACACACACACACATTCAGATAATGGTTTAAATTAAAAAGAGGCGGTTACCGTGGCAACACGGATGTCGGGGGGTGCCTAACACCTTCTCTCCGCATAATCAAGCCCCCGGACCCTAACGAATTTCAGTTTCACAGACCGGTCAAATATTGTCACATCACTAGGTTAATGTACAAACCTTTTATCGGTTGAGTTGGTGCAACCATTTAAAAATACCAACTAGTGACTCTTATAGTCTAATCGTCGACATATACATGTCGGACCTTTTCACAACTTATTTTTTCAAATAAATCTCACCTAACATGAGAACACCAAAAGAAAAGAACAGAAAAGGGACAAATAAAAATCACAACGTCGACACCATGCACTTTTAGTCTTTTAGACTATATCTATTCATCACTACTATTCACCTTTATTATCAGAGTTAGGGAACTCTGTATCTCTATAACTCGCCGAGATTCATCTTTGAATCTTACCGACACACTAACTCGATTTGAGTTAGTCCTTATCCTTATCACTGCGGTTATTAGCCTAAGGTAACCCTACCTAAGGTTTATAACCTACAGCTGTAATACCAAGTGTAATATCCCGAATCTACAGCTTTGACACCAACTGTAGATTCTATAACTATGGCGCAAGATATAAATATAAATTGTTTATACATTAAACTTTACACATTATCCCCAAGGTCGAGAACCTTCACTTAATACCTGTACTCTATATTCTATCTGACATACAATGTCACCTGTCTTCTCCTGTATCCGAAGTATTCATTTTAATCTGCAATGTTTATCATGATATAGCAATGTTGGGCAACAAGTTTGCCCAACAAGTTTAAGTTCAATCATGGATATATCATAATTGAAAGAATTGAACAATAAGCTGGCTAACATTTAACAATATAATAATTGTGAACTAGCATGAATCAAGTTTCATAATTAAATGATCAGGACGATAATTGAATGATCGGGACGATAAGAATGAATGATCAATAAAGAACATGAACAATTCAACTGAACCAGATGGTAATGAAGGTGACAGCCTTTCATACCTGATGAACACATGCAACATGCACAAAGTGCGAATCAATAAATTATAGACACAGTATAATCAATAATGATTAACCACAAGCATATTTGAATAATCATAACTCAGGGTTGAGTTATAGAGAACTTATCTGAATCACCGACTACAGCTACGCAGTCTATATAGCTTCATCTGAAGACCTAATATTAATAATATTGTAAATTATAATAATGATGATAATTGTTGTTAAAAATATTGAAGGGATTTTTTTATGAAGTATTTGATGTAAAATTTACTTATTTTATGAACTCCCATTTACCCATTTTTTAAAATAATCGGTAGAAAATTATTTAATATAATAAAGGTGGGAGCCACATGTGGGGGCCACATATGGGGCTCACGTGTGGAAGAATGGATGAAATGGAAATTGGGGGGGGGGGATGGAGTTATTATATATATTATTATAAATATTGTTTTATTAGATTATAAATAGAATATATTATATTTTATTTAAAGTTTTTATTTTTTTAGAATATTTTAGTGCACAGTAATGAATAGTAAATCATAATTTTCAGAAAATCAACCAAACGAATTCGGCGCCCGTGAACCATGTTATGCGTCTGTGATTAAATTTTTCAAATAGTATCATTTCCATTGTCCTATAAATAGGATGCTTAGTTAGAATTGAAAATCACACCAGAATCAGAGAATTCTTCTTCTATAATATTAAGCGTATTTCTTTCGAGTTTTAGAAAGCTTTGAGCGTAGAAAATAGTGAAAGTTTTCTTCAAGAATATCCCCGCCCTACCAGTCGGAATACTCTTCTTTTCAAGGTAAGGGAAATTATTTTTGTTCAGTATTCGTATAAAATAATATTTTCTTTCATACTCTGTAGTATGTAAGTAATATTATTTCGTTTCAGATTTCGAATTTCATACTCATTTTGTTAAAGTTTTGGCTTCTATACTTCATGAAATTGGTAGAATGTACTTGATATTTGCGCTTCATTCAATATCTTTTTATGAAAATATTATTCTGAGCATTCTTGATAAATTATAATATTTCATGCCGGAGTACTATTTACGGGGTTACTATTCCAAAATTTACTATTTATGGATACTATTCACTCAGTTACTATTCACCCGGGGTACTATTCATGATAAAAATTGATTTGTTTTCGGTCCAAATCATTTTTGGTACGATATTATTCTTGAATTTTACTCCACAAAGCAGTATCATGTTGACAATTTGGACGTTATTGATTTCTGGATAAATTAAATTATAAATCTTTAAAATTTATCCTTGAACTTGTTTTATTAAATTATTATATCATTGTCATCATCCTCATGTTTATATTATGTTGAAAGATATCTGTGGCCTGTAGTGCATAAATGGACTTGGTATGATTATGACCAGAGATTATTCGGTATAATCATGACCATAATGTTACAAATGATGTGGTAAGAGACCTCATTGGCCGTAGTGCATTGATGGACAGTTGTTGGCATGATCATGACCATTGATGAATACACGAATATCCTTGGCCCTTAGTGCATGGATAATTTGTGGTTGTGATATTAAAGAATATCCTTGGCCGTAGTGCAGAGGTGGTTCGATGATGTTGTTTATTTATTAAGTTGAGTCTCAACGATAAAAGTGATGAAAAAAATCTTTTAGAATCATAAAAGATAGTAGATATCATGCTCTACTTGACTCTTATAATGGATTGTTTGTTCCGCTGCAGTTAAAGTTGATGTTTGTTATATTTTATCAGTTTAACACTGTTGAAGGCTAACGATAAATTATTCTGCATTATCTTAGTCATAATATTTCTTACTGGGCTAGTTGAGCTCACCCTTTTGCTTTCATTGTTCTCTTCAAAAAATGAGAACATAGCCGAGACTAGTCGGGGAACGGAGTGACGGTCCAGATGATAAGATTAGTAGTCCTCACTATTCTATGAAATAGTGTGATAATAAATATATCGAGGACTCCATTTGAGTTGAATAATATCTAGAAGACAATATTCGTATTAAAACTTTCAGTTTATATTTTGTCATATTTTACACGACAGTTGTATTATTAAGTTGTATTTAAATTTTGTACCATGTATTTGGCTACTTAAGATGGGTGATGTATACTTATTTTGGGGGCGTCACATGACGAGTACATTCAGTATTCATAGAGTGCGATTTAATAATTCTTAGACATGGCAATCAGAAATGATTAACCACAAGTATAATTGAATAATACAATTCGGGTCGAGTTAAGAAAAACTTGTCTGTTCCGTTGATTACCGTTACACAATTTAATAAGCTTTAACTGAAGACCTAATATATAAATAATATCGATATACAAATTAGAATAATATCATCACTGTATTTAAAATAACTTAAACACATTAACACATAACCCTTTCAGTCTATACAGCACATACGACTTAACCTCAAGTCAAACTTTTACAGTTTGAGTCGAGTTCGGTACAATTCTGACATCCCGACGGCTTTGTCGGATATATATCGATTTTAAGATCAATTAAACTCTGCCTAACACTTTAATAATTATCTTAGATAATTATATTATAAGTCAAAATATTTTTCATAAGCTCATAATAATTTTCATATAATTATTATCATTTATCATGATTTTTCAA
Source organism: Panax notoginseng (assembly GCA_016801055.1). Taxonomy (NCBI): domain Eukaryota; kingdom Viridiplantae; phylum Streptophyta; class Magnoliopsida; order Apiales; family Araliaceae; genus Panax; species Panax notoginseng. The sequence goes on along the minus strand of CM029016.1, from coordinate 153,488,960 downwards.
TCATTAAACTCGTATTTATATGAATTAAATACCACATAATTCCTTTATCATTAATATTTATTTAATATCAAATATTAATGAAATGCATGTCATAATATTATAATATATTTATAATATATCAAAGTATTTTTAATACCTTAAAATCACATTTATATAATTTTTAAACAATTAAATTCATTATCCGATAATTGCCATTAATATTAAATATTAATGTTTTTAGTAACAAAAATCAAAAGTTATATTTTATAACTTAAAATATTTTTATAACACTTAAATCATTTTTATATGATTTTTAAATCATTAATTCTATTTTTTCATAATTTATTTAATACATTTACTAAATAAATTAATTACCATTAATATTAATTAATTAATGAAATTCAGCACAAAATATTAAAATTCATTAAAAATAACTTCAAATATTTTTTTATATCATAATATAATTTTTCATGATTTTTCATGAATTAAAATTATTTTTAAATAATTTATTTAATATTATAATTAAATAAATTAAATACCATTATTATTTCAAAAATATTAAATATTTATGAAATATATTCAGAATAATTAAAAACTAATTTTCAGGCTTTAGAATAATTTTTAAGAATTTATTTTGTATTTTTAATAATTAAAAATTATTTTTATCTATTTATTAATTAAAATAATTAATTTGTTAAGAAACTGTCGCTAAAGGGTGCCTATAGCGACAGAACTGTCGCTATAGGTGTTCTTCCTGTTCTTGAGCCTAAACCCAGATCTTCATGTCAGTGGGCAGGGTATGTAGTTTGACCACCCATTGATTCATACTTGTTACGTTTCTGGGCTTGTTTTTCCCTTAATGTTGTAGTATTCATGACATACTACAATCTTAATCAACTGCCATGGCCAACACATAACTCCACAGCAAGATTTATGCCTCTAAATAACTTGTCAGACGTGTTCTTGAGTTTCTGGGTTGCTCGGCCAGAAACTTAAGCAGTTTCAAGGGTCCTAGTTTGAAGCTTGGTATCTTTGATTCTGGATTTTTACTCCATGTGATCTAATGGTTTAAACATGTAGATAACATGTCAGGGTACAACAACATATCACTAAATCAACATAACAACATCACTGGAATACGATTTGAGCCGGTCAAAGTAGTCTAGAAAAGACGGCTCTTGAAGATTCTGGGCTGCCCAGATTTGTTCTTCAGAAAGTTTGATCAACCCTATTTTGATCTTGATTATTTTTGATTCTGTTGCTACTCTAGGCGATCTAATAGCATATACTTGTAGTTCATATACCAGTCTACAACAACAAACCAACAACACGACCAAAATAACAAATCACAGCAAGATCTAGCGCCTGCAAAACAACTGTTAGAGATTTCTGGGTTAACCAGAAACCATTTTTTGTGCTCGGTCAACGCCTTTTGACCGCTTATAACTTTTAATCTACACTTGATCTGGACTTGATTCAAGTTCCAAATCAAAGTCCTTACTACATACTACAAGTACAAACTTTGAAAATACAAAAACAAATAACAGGTAATGATCTATGAGCCCTGACATTCGGCTATCAGGCCATGTGTTAGGGTTCATAGATCAATTTCAAAATTTTGATTTTGGTGCATCAAGATGATATGGATCTAAGTTATTACAACCCAGATCACTCAATGACACACTAATACACAACTTTAACCAATAAATTACAACATATAACATAAGATCACATGTTTTCTAAAATTTAGGGTTTTATACCTTTTCTAGCTTTGATCTAGATTCTGACTTTGTGATCTGATCTTGGTATTCTAACACATGATCTTAGCTTTGTAACTTACTCTCTCTCACTCCCCATTTTCGGATTTTAGAGAGAGAAGTTCTTGGTGAAAATGAGAAATAAAGTGAACTTTGATCTTTTATATTTCTTGATGCATGTATCTAGTTGGTGCAAGGTGGTTGAGTTGCTGAGATTTGGGACATATAAGGTACATGGAAGTCATATAGTTAGTCACCAACTCAAGACAAAGAAAGATCTACACACTTCCTAATTAAAGAATTGCAAAAGGATAAAATGGTCATTTGGCATTTAATTGTAATGGATAACTTAACATTTACCCTAACCCTTAGGGTTTAGGGTTTAACCCTTAGACTTTTGAAATTTAATTTCTAAGATTTCCAAATTTCCAAAATTAGGGTTTCAAAATAGAAAATTAATATTTCCAAATTATAATTAGGATTCTATAATTATATTAAGATTCCCTAATCATAATTCAAGCTTGCTAATTAGGATTAACATTTCTTAATTAAAATTAAAATTACCTAATTACCAATTAGGGTTTCAAATGTACAAATTAAGGTTTCTAATAATTAGGGTTTCTAATTATTAGCATTCTAATTACTCATTAGGGTTATCCCTAATTAGATTATAATTAATAACGTTTAAACCTTATACTAGCATTTGAATTCCCAAATTAGGGTTTTCAACTTCCGAATTAGGGTTTCGGATTCCCAGAACTGAAATTAGGGTTTCCAGAACCGATTTCTAGAGTTTCTTATAATTCGTACGAATTTTGTAAGTGAACGTTGACGTTCTTAATATAATACTAGGATTTACTACATATATAACTTATCTGGTCAACCATTGGCCCTTAACCACATACTCACTAGTACAAAACCATAAAAAGATAACACTTAAAAGATTACGTTTTTATAAAAAAACGTTGTAATAATTTTTTTACAACGTTTTTAATAAAACGTTGTAGATACATACGAAAAACGTTATGTATTTATATTAGGCAATTTTTGGTTTTAAATAGATAACGTTTTTTTTAAAAAAACGTTATCTATCTAAAAAACACGGAGCAAAAAATTAAAACACGGAAGTAAAAATTTGAAATTTAAACCAGTACGGTCTTGAGCATTTGGGACAAGGCTGATGCGATTAAGGGCTCTCATCCGGCAAGCATGTCCTTCCTTCTCCTTCACCAATCGTTCCATTCAGCCCACCTGCTCCTCTTCTCCTTCCTTATCCTCTTCTCCGACCCACCATCTCTTCTTCTCCATTTCTTTACAAACTGGGTGTTGTTTCGAGCTTTATCGGTGGCTGTTATGGGTACCCCTATGAAACTCTTTTTTTTGATCTTATATAGCTAAGTCCGAAGGCTTAGATCGTGGGGCTTCTCTGTTATAGATTAGTAGGGGTTTGTTTTGAGGGAGGGTTTGAAGTTATGATCTGGAGGTATGGGGTTTTGGTTTTGGGGTCCAGATCTTGATGTTCTGCTTGGGATGGAGTTTGGATGTGGGATCTGCTCGATTTGGTAGTTCATTTTGGCTTTCACTGTGGGTATTATCTGATCTGGACTTCTAATTTTTTGCTTATTCCTTTAGTGTTCAAATCTGGATGTTATCTGTGTTGTTCCGATCTGTGCTTCATGTTTTGATTCATTGTTTATTCTGCTCATGGCCAGATTAGATGTATCATTTTTTTCCTATGCTCGTTTTAGCGTTTATTATTTGTTCATAGGTGATTATTTGGTCATTTCTGTTTTGCTGTCTGGGTTTATTGCTTTAGTTAGGTTGTTATTCTGCTAATGTACTATTCTATATTTCTATTCAATAATTGCAGTGTCTTGTTGGATTCAAGGTAAGAGATTGGTAAAATTGTTGTATTTAGGATGTGATACTGTTGACTATTTTTCCTTGTGGTTTATAAACATATACTTGAGATTTTTTCTGTAAACATTCACTTAGCCCAAATTACTATTCTCAATTTAATATGTTGATCATGTAGATGTACTATAGTTTGTTGTAGTTACTAGTCAGGCTAGCTAACATTTGAATGAGTGGAGCAGAGAGAGCCGTATTGGCTCATCTCTGGTGTTGTATTTCAGGTTCAGTAGCTGATCAATTACCTTATGTAGTTTTTGTTTTCTAATCTACACAGGGATTTGCTATACCAAAGGATGCACAAGAGAAAGTTGTCAAATTTTCATTCCACGGACAACCTGCTGAGCTTGAACATAGTAGTGTTATGATTGCGGCTATTACAAGTTGTACAAACACGTCGAATCCTAGTGTCATGCTTGGAGTTGGTCTTGTCGCGAAGAAGGCTTGTGAACTTGGACTGGAGGTCAGTATTTATTATTCAATTGTGTTGGTTTAAAGAGATGATTTATATGGTAACTTCATATATATATATATATATATATATATATATATATATATATATGTATATATATATGTAAATATAAATGTACATACATATATTTTGCCTTTCTTGAAGGGTGGGGGGAGATCTATGTTGGTTTGGTTCTTTTACATTGTATCTGTATAATTATTTGACAGGTTAAGCCATGGGTAAAAACAAGTCTCGCACCAGGTTCTGGAGTGGTTACAAAATATTTGCTACAGAGGTAATGCAAACAATTACTTAGAAACGTTTCTATTTCTATTGCAAACTGCATTTCTCTCTCTAAATTTTGCCCCGACTTTTCTATTTGTAGCGACCTGCAAAAGTATTTGAAGCAGCAGGGATTTCATATTGTTGGATATGGCTACACAACTTGTATTGGGAACTCCGGCGACCTTGATGAATCAGTTGCTTCTGTAATTGCAGACAATGGTATCGTCTTTTTTTTATGATATTATGTTTATGCTTACCAAGATTTTAAAAACCCGATGTTCTGTCTGTCCCGTCAGTATTTTAGCCTTCAAACACATTGTTTATTCTGTAATTACTAGTAAAATGTTAGCTCCAACTCTTGAATGTTTCAAACTAATTTTCATATTACCACTACATGCATTTATTCATTATTCTCCTCATACTTAGAGGTGTCACTTGACTAAGCTTTATTCATTGTCTTTGGTTAATCTAGAAAGAATGGATAAATGAATCTAATGATCTCTAGTTTGCATGATACCTATAGGTTGGTGTTTGCTTGAATGCAGAAAGGTTTGTAAATAAATGGTCCTAAATGGAAAGCGGCGGTCTTCATACTCAGAATTTCCTTATTGTCTAAGTTTCTTCATGCTTCCTTTTTGCAAATCAAACCATAGATATTGTAATAAGTACGTGCGTGTGTGTGTGTATATGTAACTGATGCTTTCTGGTTTCATGTGGGACTCCTTTGCAGATATTGTTGCAGCAGCTGTGCTTTCTGGAAACCGGAACTTTGAAGGTCGTGTTCATCCACTAAGAAGAGCTAACTATCTTGCTTCTCCTCCTTTAGTTGTGGCTTATGCACTGGCTGGCACAGTATGCGCTGATTTATGTCCTGCACTTTTTCCCCCTGACCCGGGGTTCTAATTCCCCTAATTTAGCAGAACATTGTTAAAATAAATGGAAATGCTACCATGTTACGTACTGTCTTGGAAAGTCGCTATGATATTCTTGTTGCCATAATAAATCACCTTTCTAAGCAGTAGCATAGTTATATACTATTTATGTCTTTGTATATATAAATAGTGATGTTTTTAAAAAGGCTCAGTTTTTGATTCCTAAATGGGGGTGGGGCCTTTATATATCAGCTAATTTGGGCACTGCTTTCCTGTTGTTGTCTGAAGGTCGTAAATAGGCAGATCAAGCCATTGTTATTCATACATCTGGTTTTTGCATTAGAACTAAGATCTTTTTTTTTGTTTTAATCCTATAAAAGGCATATATTTGAGAGAGTAGGTCTAGAAATAGAATCCTTAGAGCTTGTATGCTCCTTGTGCATTTGCAAAATTTATTTGTATGAATTGTTATTTATGTACATTTTAGACTCGGCCTAGTAAAATTTATTTGTATGAATTGTTCATATTTATGTACACTTCAAGGATGTCTGGCCTAGTAATGAAGAAATTGCAGAGGTAACTTTAAAATTTCTTTGTACAACTAACTTTCTTTATTATTATTTTACTTGGAAGACTAATAATTTGCAAGTAATGTGTTACAGGTTGTTCAATCAAGTGTGCTACCTGAGATGTTCAAAAGCACTTATGAAGCCATCACGAAGGACAATCCAATTTGGAATCAACTGTCAGTCCCTTCTTCCAGTATCTATTCTTGGGACCCAAAGTCAACCTACATTCATGACTCCCGGCAAATGAAGACAATACTGTCGCCATGATGCGATTTCTGAATATAGAGGATGAAGAATCTATTAGAAGCCCTTGCATCTATTGCATTAACAGGAGCCGTTGTGTCCTTGTTTAGGGGTGAGAACCCACAAAGAGAGGTTAGAAACTAATTTAAACTAGCTTTTCTCTCTCTAATTCTCATACACCCATACACACATACATGTGCATACTTACAGTGAGCTTTTTTTAAGGTAAATAAAATGAACATTTTGATATATATTTCCCTACACTACATGGCATCTCCCATGACTAGGATGAAAATTAATTCAAAGTCAGTGAACTATCCCAATTAGATGTTTGGTGCAGCTTATTACCGGAGTAGAGCTGGCTCATTTCAAAACTATTATACTCAACTTGGGATCAGGCATTGTCATACAAAAGTTATGCATGTTCATTTCAAACCAGTCCAACAGCTGAACTAAGTTGGCAAGACCAAGTTAATAATGTTTGAGGCCGGCATGTGTGAGTTGGGTCATTATACTTTAGTCTGGTCATTAGAATATGCATGAAGGCATCAGTTTTCAGCTGTATTACTTTCTTTCAGATTTAATCTAGGAGCCACAATACTCAAAGCAAAACATGACAAGCATAAGCACCGTGAAACAAAAAAAAACTATGATTAGCTCTTTACAGAATACATAGTGCTCAATCATTTAGCACTATTCCTACATATTATGGGACTTGCGCAAAAAAATAAAAACATGTCAATCAAGTTGGCTAGATGCACAAACCAATTACGTAATGTAACGGATACATTCAGTTGTTAAATTGTGTCTCCAAGCAGTTTGTTAGTATAAATTGCGTCTCCAAGCAGTTTGTTACATTTTCATTTTAGAGACAACACTTAACACAAAATTAACTTGCTTTTGTCGTATGAGTGTGATACATGCATATTCTTTCTGAAGGTAGAGTAATTATACTTTGTTAATTTGTTGCTTGTTTTTCATTTCTGCTCTAGTTTGTTCTGACCTGAGTTTCTTTTCTGACAAGTTTGTCTTTGGAGTTGTTAGTATAAATTGTGATTCTTGTTTTTTTTAATAATAAGTTTATCATGGTTGATGATGCTATTTGATGATATTAGAGTGAAATATGAGTCTATCCTTATGTAGGAGGAAGGCCCTCTGATCTGCCTCATAAGGTGTGGATATAGTAGAGCCTGGCTTAGCATTACTTTGGAGGTGATCTGCCCTCTGATCTGCCTCAGGAGGAAGGCCCTCTGATTTCCCTATCCAAAATCTTCATTCATTTGGAGGTATTCTGCTGCACACCTAACACCAACTACATTTATTGCATTGAGCTCCATTTTGACCAAGAACAAAATCCACTGGAAGTAAGCTTCTTTTACTTTAATGATGTCCTGCTATATATACATTTAGCTGTTATTATACAATTTTTGAGTTTTAAGGGCTTGTGTGAGATAAACAGTTGATTTTTCACCTTTTGTTATGGAATATGTGATTAGCATATGATGTGAATAAAAGTATATGGAACTGTTATAGTGTTGATTTGCGCAATATAACGTTGAGTTTTATTGATAATGTATGTTACTTATCTGCAGTTTATGATTACTTATTTGCATTTTTTTTAACCACAGGTGTTTCTTAAAGCTATAGCAGAGACTGGGCATATAAAGCTTTATGGTGAACATCCAACAATGACTGAGACCTCTCTTTACAGTAGTAATTTATATTGAAAAGTGAATTTGAGATGTATATATGGATAGTTTGGTATATATTTTGAGGATGTAATTTGAAACTGTAAACGAATGGTATTAATGTGATGTATTTTGAATGGTTGGTATATTTTGACTTTAAATTTAAATGAGAATTTAGACCTTTTTTAGCTATACAACATGACATTAGCAGATTGTAAGTGACCAGTAATATAGGTGAACAACAACTTTTTTTTTCTTATTTAAAATGTTGTGTATGCAGTACAGCTACAATGTTTTCAAGTCAATTTACAACATTTTAAAAACGTTTTATATATGTGTCTAAACGTTGTTTGATATATTAAACTACAACATTTTTAGTCAGAAAACGTTGTGGAATCATACCTTCTACAACATTTTTAAGCATTTACTAATTTATAAAAAATAAATCTAAAAAGTTTTTTTCTTAAAAAACGTTGTAGAATGTGCCTAACTACAACATTTTAAAAACGTTGTGTAAGGGTGTTAAATAGATGACACCCTTAACCACGACGTTTTTCTGATTAAAACCACAACATTTTTTCTGGGTTATCTATTTATTGTTTTATAGTAGTGATTTTGCACATATATAACCATATACACAGAACATACTCACGTATATACTTAATCCTGAAAAATTCACCACATAAATTTTAAATTCACAAAATTCCTTCTCGAAAATCTCAAATCCACACTTATTTCCTGTCTAGGGTTATTATTTAACCTTAATTCAATATTTTAATATTTTTGAAATATCCAAATTCTCGGGTTATCATAGTCAAAACATGTCAGGAGACTGTTCTTGAAGAATCTAAGTTTTCCAGAAATGTTCATCCGGCTGATGGTCAACCTATGTTTGACCATGATTATCTTTGATTCTGTTAAGGATCTGGGTGATCTAATGACATGGATGTGTAGTCCATATGTTAATCTACACAAACCATACACTAACATGGCCTAATCACTTAACAGTTGCAAGATCAAAGGCCTTAAAAATGGTTGTCAGACTTTCTAGATTTTTGGGTTACCCAGATTTCCAGAACTTGTGATCGGTCAACCATGTTTGACCACTTATAACTAGAGATCTAGACATGGTATGGACTTGATTCCACTTCCAGATTACTATCCTCATGGCATATAACAAATCTATAACACTAAACACACATAACATCTAACAATTTGAGATCTATGGGCCCTAACATTAGGCTGTCAGGCCTTAAATTTAGGGTTCTAAGTCAGTCTTTAAAACTCTATTTTCTTGCATCTAGATGTTATGGATCCTTGATATAATATCTTAGATCACTAAATAACATCCTTAAACACAACTCTAAACAACCAAACACAACATATTACATAGATCACATGATTTTTAAAGATTAGGGTTTTATACTTTTAAATCTTTGATCCTATGAATATGATCCTTGTTTCTAATCTTGGCAAGCTAAGTGTTGTACTTGGCTTAAATTCTCACTCACTCTCACTCTACATTTTCAAATTGGGAGAGAGAGAATGGCTTGGTTAGTATGTTAAGTAAAGTAAAGCTTTTTCATTACTTTAATCATTTATATTTGATTCAATGCACCAAGTCTTGCAAGGTGGCACACAAAATCTGATCCTAGAAGATATAGAGCACATGTTGATATCCCAAAGTGGTGACTCACAAGATTTTGTAATATCTTTTACTTATAAAGTAAGTAAAAGGGCATTTTGGTTATTTCGCACTCACCAAGGGTATTTTTGTCTTTTCTCCTACAATTTAAAGGGTATTTTGGACATTTCATATATATTCCATAACTTAGAATCCCTAAGTCTTTATACTTAGCTCTTGAGCTCTCGAATTAGGGTTTACAAATTCCCGATTAGGGTTTCGGATTCCCAGAACTGAAATTAGGGTTTTCGGACAAATCATTAGGGTTTCTAATTGTTCGTTAGAGTTTCCTAACTTATCAACCATATTCTTAACATAACTTTATGGTTTTGCTAAAGTTACACTTATCTTGATCAAACTTTGATCCTAAACCATAATTTTGTACACATACACAATTACTGTACACATATAATCAGTATATACAGATTCGTATACACTCATACACTTAACCTTATAAGTCTTCTCCAAAAAAAATTAAATCCATAAAAATCCTTCACAGAAATCTTTAAATCCATACACTATATCCAGTCTAGGTCTATTATTGAACATTTAATTCATCATTTTAAGATTTTAATAATTATCTAAATTCTCGGGTTGTCACAAATGTTGTATTTATTTGTTACTATGACAAAGAACATATGTAATGAATACAAAGAACCTGGGAAGGGAAATATTATTTTGTAATATATTGAAGATATTTTCACTCTTTTGAGGTATTTCAATTGAATGTATGTGTGAACAGTAGCACCGTGTAGCACCATCTGTCGGGTTAGAAGATACTCAGATTTGGGGACCTCACAGGTTGGTATCAGAGCTGTAGGTTATAACCTTAAGGGGGAAAGGACCTTAGGCCATAACCTTATGGGGGAAAGATGCATTAAATGTGATATGTGTTTCTAATGTTGCGTACTAATCAAGATAACTTGTTTTATTGTAGATGTCAGGAGATAACATGATGTATAGAGATATACATGTGGTTAGTGAAGAGTCTGTGAACCAGATAGAGATTTTATTGACACCAGTGGCTAAGTTGCCAGTGGTGGTGGTGGTTGAGTCATAAGATTAAGAGAACTTAAGATTTACATCCTTGTTCGATGGTATGTCAGAGGAGGAGGTGGAGATGGTATCGTTTAACACGGCAGTACCTACAGAGGAGATGACTCCGGGGGAGTTAATGAAGGCATTGTTCATGACGGTGTTGGATAGGAATATCTAGTTAGGGAAAGAGGTGAAAGAATTGAAAGAGGAGATCCATGACATATTGGCAGACAAGAAATACATGGAAATGTTTTGGGAGGTAGAGCATGATGAGAAGGTTTTGGTAAAGGACAAGGTCCATGAGCTGAAACATGAGGCCTTTCAACTTAGAGAGGAGCTAAAGGTCAAAAACCAGAAGATTTATAGGATGTCCTATATACATAGGAGTTCTCACAGAAATCTTTAAATCCATACACTATCTCTAGTCTAGGTCTATTATTGAACCTTTAATCCATCATTTTAAGATTTTAATAATTATCTAAATTCTCGGGTTGTCACATTCACCCCTTCTTATAAGAATTTCGTCCCTGAAATTCACCTTACACCTTACACCATTCATACTCATCACCGTATACTACCCACAACATCACTCACAAGAGTTAAAATTTTCAAATCATGCTGAGGAGTCATATAGACTACAAACTTTTATTTTTGAAAAGGTTATACAGAAATTCATCCACAAACCGTTCTGGTCTTACGGACAAGGTGGGTAATTAGCCCGTTATGCCATGTACTGATTAAGTACTGCTGGTCGGAACAATTTTCCCCTGTTCCTCTTATCCGCCTTGGGCGCACAATTTTTTTTCCCAATTTTGGAATGCTTACCTCAGTCTTTATAGGATTCCGGACCAAAACAATTCGGTTCGAGAAAATTTTGAAGAACGCTTTGAATTTTATAAATATTGGTCTAGCAAAATCAAATAGCTCAGACTCATATCAATAATTCTATTTCAATCGAAATATTAATGTATAGCCAAACCCCGTTGGCAATTTAAAATTTTAAAAATATTTTGAAAAAAAAAACGTCATGATACCGTACTGTATTAACAGCCCGTTTGAGGATGCCGTCATTGAGTGACTTTGTTATAACACATCATATAATAGTGGGACAACAATTTTTAGATCGAATTCAACACTAAGTATTCCTGTATTTACAACTCCATCATTCTTTTATCATCATTGCACCAGGTTACATGATGCATTAATGATAAATAAAATACATTTTGATATGTCAAATCATTGTCGTCTAGCTAAAACAAGTAGTATAGATGTAACAACCCGATATTTTTTACATAAATAAATAAGAAATTTTGCGTATAATTTTTTTTTTATATTAAGGATGAGGATTTGTACAAGATAATGTGTATATGTATTTATGTGGTAAATAAAAATATATTTATTGCATAAATGTTTGCAAGTAAATTTATTTTAGAATTATTGATTATTAAAAAGTATATTCTGATAATAATTAAACTATGGTAGAAATGCTTTTATTAATTATTTTTTGTGAAAATATAATCATATATTATTTAAATAATATATGAAGTGATTTTTAGAATAATTATAATAATTATTTTATTATATGAGTTTAGTACAAGTTATTAAGTGAATTATTTTACCTTAATTATTAAGGTTAAATATGAAGAATAAATCAGATATGGAATCCAAAAACCTAATTTTGGATTATTGTCAAGATATGAAAATAATAATATAATATTAATTATATTTTGATTTTTCAGTGCTATGAATATGTAATGCATTTTCGTACTGTTGATGGTTGGTCAATTATGGTATATTGATCAAACCCTAGCATTAATTGATTTAACCCTATTTATCAATTTAAATGGAAAATTTAAGATTATTTAATATTTGTGTTATATGATATTTGTTATGTGTTACTTCGTGTTATGCTAATTAGAAAACCCTAACTATATGAATTTCTATTAAACCCTAATCTGGAAACCTAGACCGGAGGTTTGATCTGTCAAGAATTGTGTTATAGTGATTAATGTCAGGTATAATAGGGTTTATATCGCTAATTTAAATAAACTTAATTAGTGATTTAAGACCATAATGATTAAAACCCTAAATTTGAAATCGAAACCTTAATCGCGAAATTAAAACTCTAACCGATATTTCTTGGAACCCTAATTGCTAATTTTAAACACTAATTGTTTAAATAGCAAAGTTAATTACGTTATAATACCCTAATGTTGCTGTATAATAAAATTATTAATTTAATCTAATTAATAATTTTAATTTTTCAAATTTTGGAAACTAAATTTAGTTTTTAATTTTACAAACCCTAGTTGCTAAATAGTATTTTTGCTTTTTGTTAAACCCTAAGGGTCAAACCCTAAGGGTTTGCCAAGTTTCATTTTTGGCCATTAAATTGAATTATTAAATGTCTTTTATGCCCTTTTTAATTCTTTAAGAAGCTTGCTTGCAAATCTAGATAAATTTTGAGTGGTTTACCAAACCAACAACTCCCTTGACCTTCAAATGACAGCAAATCATCTCTAGGTCAGCCCATACATGTATCTAATTGTCTATATATATGGATTGGAGAGAGAAATTGCATTTTGTTCACTTAATTTGTGCAAAAACCTTACTCAACTCTCTCAAGCACCACACCTCCGAAATTATCTAGAATTATAGTCCCATTATCAAGCCCCACTAACACCATAACCAAATCAGCAACACAAAATCAAAAATTTGTTCATCAAAGGTATAAACCCTAACCATAATTTTTTTCCAATGATCTGTTGTTAGATCTTGTAATTTGTTGTTAAAAGATGTTGTTTATAGTCTAATTTAATGATCTGGGTTGGTATATTACAAGTCCATAACATCTAAATGCTCAAATCAATGATTTTCAAATTTCTGGAAAAATTTCATGTTATGGGTTGGCAACGAATGTCAGACCTTGTAGATCCATTTCTGTAATTGGGTTTTGTGTTTTAAAAGTTGATACTTGTAGTATGTTATGTTGTCTGTAATCTGGAATTGATAGATAGCTCAAATCATGCTTAGAATGAAAGTTATGGGCGGTCAAACCTCGTTGACCGGCCATGACTTTCAAAATCTGGAAAAAAACCCAGAACAGCCCAGAAGCCTCTGACAGGTTCTTTGCGGGCTTAGATCTAACTGCTTGATGATGTTATGTGTTTGTTTTTGTAACCATATTATAGACTGATATTAGTACTTTAATATTATGCCTTAAAATCTCCTAAACAACAAGTAATCTGACTATAGTGGTCGGTCAAAGTAGGACAAACGGCTATGACTGCATTTTCTAGGAAAAACCCAGAAATTTTTAAACAATTTTTCTGACAAGTTTTGATCGGCTTGTACCTGCTTAATTTGTTGTTATTTTGTTGATGTTATGATATATTTATGTACATTGGTATGTTGTCTACACATTACAACTTGTAGATCACAAAATCATCAACACGATTGATAGTTATAATAGCTTAAAAGTGACTGCTCGAACTGTTCTTCATTTCTGTAAATGAAGAACAGCTTTGACAGCAACTTTGGTTGCTTAGATCTAGCTTGCGTTAGGTTTTTTGATCGTGTTGTTTGTTAGAACCTGTAATTTTGCACTTTGTCTACAAGATCTAGCTTTTGTAGTTCCCAGAAACACACTACACAAAGATTTAAAGTTGGTCAAACTAGTCCACTCGGTAATTGGGTATGAAGGTTCTGGGCAGCTCAAGAACATCTATAGCGACAGTTTCGTCGCTATAGGGCCCTTTAGCGATAGTTTTTGCAAAAATTAATTGTTTTTATTTAATAATTAGTATTAATTAGTTTTTAATTCTGAAAAATACAAAATAAATTATTAAAAATTATTTTAAAGTCCAAAAATTATATTTTAATTATTTTGAATATATTTCATAAATATTTAATATTTTTGGAATATTAAAAGTATTTAATTTATTTAATTATAATATTAAATAAATTATTTAAAAATAATTTAAATACATGAAAAATCATTAAAAGTTATATTATGATATATAAAAATATTTTAAGTTATTTTTAATGACTTTTAATATTTTATGATAATTTTCATTAATAAATTAATATTAATAATAATTAAGTTGTTTAATAAATGAATTAAATAGATAATTTAAAAATGATTTTATTATTTTAAAAATTATTTTAAATAATAATAAGATATTTAAGAATATTTTAAGTTATAAAATATAACTTTTAATATTTAAAGGTAAAATTAATTAATTAATTATTATTAATGATATTAAAGATATTTAATATTTATATTAAATAAATTAGTTTAAAAATGATTTTAATATTTGAAAAATCATTTTAAATGAAGATAAAATGTTTAAAGATATTTTAAGTTATAAAATATAACTTTTAATATTTAAAGGATAATTTCATTAATAATTTGATATTAATGATATTAATTTAACCCTAATGATATTAAATTTATTTAATAATTATATTAAGTAAATAGTTTAAAAATAGTTTTATTAATTTAAAAATCATTCAAAAAGGGATATAAATGAATTAAAAATATTCTAAGTTATAATTAATAACTTTTAATATTTAGATAAATAGTTCATTAATAATTTAATATTAATGGCAATTATTTTATAATGATTTTTAAATGTTTTAAAAATCATTTAAGGGTAATATAAATGTTTTAAAAATATTTTAAGTTATTTTTAATGACTTTTAATATTTTATGATAATTTTTATTAATAAATTAATATTAATAATAATTAAGTTGTTTAATAAATGAATTAAATAAATAATTTAAAAATGATTTTATTATTTTAAAAATTATTTTAAATAATAATAAGATATTTAAGAATATTTTAAGTTATAAAATATAACTTTTAATATTTAAAGGTAAAATTAATTAATTAATTATTATTAATGATATTAAAGATATTTAATATTTACATTAAATAAATTAGTTTAAAAATGATTTTAATATTTTAAAAATCATTTTAAATGAAGATAAAATGTTTAAAGATATTTTAAGTTATAAAATATAACTTTTAATATTTAAAGGATAATTTCATTAATAATTTGATATTAATGATATTAATTTAACCCTAATGATATTAAATTTATTTAATAATTATATTAAATAAATAGTTTTATTAATTTAAAAATCATTTAAAAAGGGATATAAATGAATTAAAAATATTCTAAGTTATAATTAATAACTTTTAATATTTAGATAAATAGTTCATTTATAATTTAATATTAATGGTAATTATTTTATAATGATTTTTAAATATTTTAAAAATCATTTAAGGGTAATATAAATGTTTTAAAAATATTTTAAGTTATTATTAATGACTTTAATATTTTGGAAATTGTTTCATTAATAGCTTAATATTAATTAAATATTAATGATAATAGAATTGTTTATTATTAAACCATTTAATAATGATTCTGATATTTCAAAATTATGATAAATGGTAATAATTATTTAAAAATTATTATAAGGCCATGAAAAATAGTGCGACGGGTGTTTAAGTTATCCAAATGAATAGTGAACTACTGTATAGAGTTTTAGACTCAATATTTACCCGATAAAGCTGTCGGTAGACTGACATATTTTAGAAATTGATTTGGACTTAGATAGGATGACTGGATAACTGTTTATTTGTGATTCAATGGTGTTAAAAGTTATGTGACAATGTGATTAGGAATGTGCTGACTGCAATAAGAAGTATTATATGATATGATATGTTATTCTAATCAGACCAATGATTTATTTAATGATAGGAATTGATAGAAAAGATAAATCTAAGTTGTGTAAGCAGCTGACAAGGCAAATATCTAACCCTTTACATTTACTTTATGCAACGGACATGCGTACGATAATATCTGAATTGTTCATATCAATTGTTCAAATATTTCAACCTTTGTATATACTTATGTAATGATTCTGTATAAGTAAGCTATTAAGCAATAATTGTTGTACAATTTCCTTTATCCTGTTAATATTGATCATGTTATTTATTTTGTTCGTTAATTTCTATAACATGGTTATACAATTGTCCCCACTCGGATAATCATTATATTTTATCACATGTTGATACATACTTATAGTTGCCTAGTATGTATACGTTGAAATAAAAGTCGTCTAAGCTATTTGATCCAGCTAGACATAAAATTTAAAGTTGTTGTTGAACAAGATAAAACTTATCCAACCGAATTGTTTTGGTATGGATTCAAGACTGTCATGAACATCCCAATCATGCGAAATTTTTATGCGCTAAGGCGGACAAAGGATGAACGATAATATCGTTCTAGCAATGTAGTATTGATCAATACAGGGCAAAACGGGCTGATCACCCCCGTGCCCGTAAGTTATGACGGTTTACAGATGAATTTCTGTTTAACCCTTTCAAAAATAAAAAATAATGTTCATAGTCTGTTAATTGATCCTCATTTATAGTCAATACGTAGTTTCTAAAAATTTGAAATAAAAATGATATGTTGTTATTTATTGGTTCAGCTTACTTCACAACTGTTGCTTCGTTGTAGAAGTATCCTTCCAAGAAAATATTTAATTCATTCAGTTAACTATTATTGTTACTATTATTTGCTGGGTACTCAAATGCTCATCCTTGCTTTAATTTAAATGTTTTCAGCTAAAGGTGAGCAACCCGAAGGATCTGCCAAGAATAAAAGGAAAGGAAAAGTTGCTGAATGACTGTTTATGATATCTTTTGTAATAATCAAACTTTATTAGGATATGGATGATAAATATTATTATTATCATGTAATGAATGTTGAAGGTTTCGTACTTGGGATTTGGGAAACTCTGATAATATGTAAATTAAATTTTATAAATCTATATTATTGTTATTATTATTAGTATTATTCCGCTCATAGAAATGGTATCGTGAAGCACCGAGTTCGGGTTTCAAGTATCCGAATTTGGGGGCGTCACAATAGACTATTCTATAACAGTTAAAAAATCATTGTAAATCAGTTTTATCATCTCAACAAGTAACGATGTATCAGTGTCCCAAAGTCCACATATACACACTGGTCACTAAGTGTTAAGAGTAAAAATTAATTTTTAAAAGGCACATAGTGCGTATTTAGCTTGACGTCAAAAATTTTGAAGTCTAGCATAGCTAGAAGATTCGAAAAACCTATGCTTCCACTACTTATCCATTGCTTAATCAGTTTATCTATTCCTATCATCCTCAATTCTCCATTCACACTTAGTTATACCCAGTTCGTCAAACATACTACACGTTATGACTTCAGGAACATGCCACAACAATATGAGTTTAAGAACTTATCCTAGTCAGACCATAGGCGTCCATTCGCTGAGGGGTTCAAAAAATATACCATATGATTATGAGTCACGAACTTACCATAAGTATGAGTTTTAAGAACTCGCAACTTAATCTTATATTTTCTAACTATACTCTATCTATCTGTTATACACATGAGAAAAGAATCACCTTCTCAACACGCATATAGCAAATAGCGTGACACAGGCATTTCAATGATTTATAGGATATCCTATGTACATAGGAGTTCTCATGAGGACTATCAGCGACAAGTTACTGAGTGTCCTGTGGAGGTAGGGCAGACTCGGCATACTATCAGCCAAGATGTGGTAGCGAGTCTCGCCAATGCAGATTATGCCAATGCCACTACGCAAATGTAATCTAGCTAGTAACTAGAGTAGGTTTAGATATGTAAATATTGTGTATATATGTAGTGACGTAAAACTCTCTTTTGTATAATCAAAGGATAGTCTTTTGTAAATCCTAATTTTTGGAAAGTAATGGCGGGAAGGTAATGTAATCAGCCAAGGCTGTGTAATGATGAACAATGTAATATTATACTACAAGGAAGAAAGCATATCAATATAAGCTCTTTATTGAACATGTTGCACAATGAGTTTGAGTTATTGTTTAAAAATGAATAATGACTAACTAATAAGAAGAAAGTAATAATGAAGTGTTATTTATTTTAACAGAAATATGCCGCCAAGAAGATGACAACAAAATCAGAAAGCTAACATGAATCAACCGGAAGGGGGACCGGTTAACCCGATGCAGGAGTTTGTTAATTTACTAACAACTACCTTCAATCGAAATTGGGCAAATATACCTGTAAATCCTGCGGTAATACGTGCTACTATGTTTAAGGATTTTAAGAGTGTAGGTCCACTAGAGTTCAAAGGAACTACGAACCATATAGAATCCCAGACTTGGGTAAAAGAGATTAAAAAGGCATTTGTAGTTGTAAATATTGAGGAGGGGTAGAAGATATTTTTTGTGACCTACATGATGAAGGGCCAACTTCTGGTGGGAGGAGAACCAGGCTAGGGCCGGAGTGGAGAATATGACGTGGACACGGTTCAAGGAGATTTTCTTTAAGAACTATTTTTCCACGAGTATGCAGGGTAGGATGGAGATGAGATTTTTAGAATTGAAACAGGTGGTTATGATTGTTCCCTAATATGCTTCCAAGTTCAATGAACTGGTGAGCATTGCTCCACATTAGGTGTATATAGAGGTTAGTGAGGCAAGGAGATTTGAGCAGGACTTGAAACCCTATCTCTATAGCCGGATATCAGTGTTTCAAGGTAACTCCTTTCGAACCATCCTGGAGAAGGCGATAATTGCTGAGGGTGGTAATGAGGTTTTAAGCCAATATCACAGAGAGAAGACGAACAAGAGTAAGGTAGACGGGGGAGTGGCAACGGGAAAAAGAGGAAGGCTTTTAACTCTTGGAATACCGGGGTAAAATAAGGAGATCCTAAGAAGAGGATGGAGGCGTGTAAGAATTATGGGAAGACTCACTTAGAAGTTTGTCTCAAAGGTAAAGCGGTGTGTTACAACTGCAGACAAGAAGGGCATATTTTGCCTAACTGTCCAAGTCCAAAGAAGAATCACAGATTCTTTGTATGTGGATCAACTGATCACATGGCGAAGAATTGCCCGAAAAAGGGATGGTAATACGGGCACTAATAGTGGTAAGTTAGCTATTAGTGGTCCAGCTCAGACGAGTAGGCCGATGGCCCACACCTTTAATATGACAGTTCAGGATGCAGTTGCATCAGGGAATGTATTTGCAGGTATTATCCCAATCAATGATATAAATGCTTATGTGTTGTTTGATTCAGGTGCTACTTATTCCTTTATAGCATGTGATTTTGCTAAACGATTAGGATTACTTCCCGAAAGATTGCCTATACCTTTGAATAGTAAGGTAGAAAATGAAGACATAATTCCTATTAAATATGTCCATAGGCATTATTGTGTGGAAATACGAGGTTATAAATTATCGGTAGATTTAATACATTCATAGGCGTAAGTCACCGGGATATTCATGTTGTCTTACCATGACACAAACTAGGAAATTGTTGAAGAAGGGATGTGAAGGTTATTTGTGTCATGTTGTTGTTAACCAGAGAGTAGGAGTAACGATGGAACAAATACCTATAGTCAAAGAATTCGTGGATGTATTTCCAAGCGAATTACCAGGTCTTCCACCGGATAGGGAGATCAAATTCGTAATAGATATTGTGTCAGGAGTGACACCAGTTTCAAGGGCACCGTATCGTATGGCGCCAGTAGAGATGAAGGAATTGATGGTTTAATTACAAGAACTGTTGGATAGAAAATACATTCAACCAAGTATTTCACCGTGGGGAGCACCAGTACTATTTGTGAGGAAGAAAGATGGATCGTGAAGACTTTGAATCGATTATCGAGAGTTGAACAAGTTAACGATAAAGAATAAATACTCATTACCTAGGATCGGCGATCTTTTTGATCAATTGAAAGGGGACAAGTAATTTTCTAAGATAGATTTGTGAACGGGGTATCATCAGTTAAAGGTTAGAAAGGAGGATGTACCTAAGACGGCGTTCAAAACTCGTTACGGCCATTACGAGTTTTTAGTAAGGTCATTTGGGTTGACAAATGCACCAGCTGCATTCATGGATATGATGAACATAGTGTTCAAATAATATTTGAACAAGTTTGTCATAGTGTTTATCGATGATATTCTAGTATATTCTAAGATGCTAGAAGATCACGCTGAACACCTAAAATTAGTGTTGGAGATACTAAAGAAGGAGAAGTTATACGCAAAATTCACTAAGTGTGAATTTTGGCTAGAAAGGGTACAGTTTTTAGGACATGTTATCGATCGAGATGGAATCTCAGTAGACCCAGCAAAGGTGGAAGTAGTAATTAATTGGGAACAACTGAAAACACCGACAGAGGTACGAAGTTTCCTAGGGTTAGCGAGATACTATAGAAGATTTATCCAAGATTTTTCTAAGATAGTTACTCTGTTGATTAATTTGAAAAGGAAGACAGTGAAGTATGTGTGGACTGAGAAGTGTGAAAATAGTTTTCAAGAACTAAAGAAAAGGTTGAGTGAAGCATATGTATTATCTTTACCCGATGATACAGGAAATTTTATAGTTTATAGCGATGCTTCACATAGAGGACTAGGTTATATGCTCATGCAGCATGGCAAGGTCATTGCGTACACATCACAACAATTAAAGGATTATGAGAAAGTTTATCCTACTCATGATCTGGAACTGTCAGTAGTAGTATTTGCCTTAAAGATTTGGAGGCATTATCTATATGGGGAAAAATGTGAGATATACACGGACCATAAGAGTCTAAAATATATATTCACACAAAAAGATTTAAATATCTAAAAGAGGAGATGGCTAGAGCTGATAAAGGATTACGATTGTGATATCCTGTATCATCCAGGAAAAGCAAATGTAGTGGCGACGCCTTAAGTAGAAAGGGTCGGGAAAAGTTATCTATGTTAACAACTCAAACTAGGTTAATAACAAAGATGGCTAGAATGGAATTAGAGATGAAGTTACCGAGTGAACCGGGGCAGAAACTATTTACAACGGAGACCAGATCTACCATTGTAGAGAGAGTCAAGGAGGTACAACTCAAAAATGATGAGTGTAACCAGATGAAGAAACGGCTAGCAGATGAAAAAGAGACAAAGTATAGTCTTGATAATGAGGGGTTATTAAGATTTGAAGGAAGAATTTGGGTTCCTAGTGAAACAGAATTAAAGGAGGAAGTATTAAAAGAGTCTCATAGTTCATGGTACTCGATTCATCCTGGTAGTACTAAGATGTATCAAGACCTTCGACAGAGTTTTTGGTGGCCAAACATGAAGAGAGAGATAGCAGAATATGTAAGTAGGTGCTTAACTTGTCAAAAAGTTAAAGCCGAACACCAACAACCAATCGACTTGTTATAGTAATTGGAATTTCTGGAATGAAAGTGGGAACATATCACGATGAATTTTATGGTGGGACTTCCAACTACCCAGAGAGGGTACGATGCTATTTGGGTAATAGTGGACCGGTTGACAAAGTCGGCTCACTTTTTTCTAATATGAGTCAAGTTTAATTTAGACCAGTTAGCTAAAATCTATGTTAAGGAAATTATTTTCAGGCATGGGGTACCAGTTTTGATAGTGTCAGATCGTGATTCACGATTCACATCAAATTTCTGGAGAAGTCTACAAGAACAAATGGGAACCCAGTTGAAGTTAAACACAACTTATCATCCACAGACAGATGGGTAGAGCGAAAGAACAATTCAAACGTTAGAAGACATGCTACGATCTTGCGTTATGGATTTCAAAGGTAGTTTGTATGATCATCTACAGCTAGTAGAGTTTGCATATAATAACAGTTTTCATGTAAGCATAGGCATGCCACCTTACAAAGCTTTATATGGAAGGAAGTGAAAAACACCATTGTGTTGGGATGAAGTAGGAGAACGCCAAATGCTAGGACCTGAATTGGTGCATCAAACAGCGGATATAGTTAAGTTGATAAGAATGCGACTGGTACTAGCTCAAGACAGATAGAAAAAGTATGCAGATCCTCATCGAATGAGAAGAGAGTTTGAAGTCGACTCGTACGTATTTCTAAAGGTATCTCCCTGAAAAGGAAAGATACGCTTTGGGATGAAGGGAAAGTTAAGTCCAAGGTTTATAAGACCTTTCGAGATATTAAAATGGGTAAGAGAGGTAGCTTATATGGTAGCATTACCTCCAGACTTAGAACGCATACAAAATGTATTTCATGTATCTATATTACGTCCTTATAAGCCAGATTATAAGCATATAATAGAGTCTGAGCCTATTCATGTTGAGAAAGATTTGATGTACGTGGGAATGCCTTTTCAAATCGTTGATAGAAAAGAGCAAGTTCTAAGGAATAAAGTTATACCTTCGGTGAAGGTAGTATGGAGAAACCACGATGCCAAAGAAGCAACGTGGGAACTTCAAGAAAAGATGAAGAAGAATTACCCTCAGTTGTTTGACTAACTCATGGCGAGATTCTGGGGAAAAAATCCTTATAAGGGTGAAGAATGTAACAACCGAGAAAAATTGGATTATATGTAAAATAATTTTATTTGAATTAATAATGAATAAAATTTTAATATATGTTATTTATAACGAGTAAGCGTGATGAAGGTTATTCTATAACCTAAAAAAGAAATAATATCGTAGTACTCTGGCTAAGTGCTAGAATTAAGGTGTTTGATTTTTCAAGACGAAAATAAAAGCTTTTCGAGAAATTCTCCGAAAAACATTATTCATCCATTTCTGCTCAAGAATTATTTTTGAACATCCGAAAAATACGTAATGATAGAATTATAAGGAAGGATGGATTAGCTAATAATAATTCAGTTATGAGAAACGCAGTTTTTCGCCGGCGTACTAAGTTCGAGAAAGTTAAGGAAAGTGAAGATTTGAATAAATAACGATCGTATAATAAGAATATTATTATACGAAGGAATGAATACGAGTATAGTACGAGGTATTGTATAAGTATATACAAAAGGTAATATAACGTATATGAGGAATGTTATACGAACTAGTATACGAAAAGAATACGAGGATTATACGTTAAAAGCTTAAGCCATTGTTAATGGGCTAGTAGGATTTGGTTATGAATTTGGCAAGCCCAAGTGAAATATGTTAAGGCCCAAATATAATTAAATGCAAGCCCAATATTAGGCCCAAAGTTAATTAAACCTAAGCCCGAACCAAGAACCCTACCCGTGGATCGAACCGATGGGTCACCGGGTGAGAAAAACCTATGGGGCAATCCATGTGGGCCCCCATGGTGGGTCATGGCTGGCCACTTGGTAGCCAAGTAAAGGAGGTGGCTTTGTTAAGTATGGAATAGTAAGGAGGTGGGTGGCCTTTTAACCATTGTGCCCTCACTTTGCAAAGCTTATAAATAGAGAGCTATGTTGGTCAATTGTTGTTTGATCAAAATCACCAACAACTTAGAGTAATATTATTGAGAGAGAAGTGAGAGCTATCTTATTAATCCAAGAAGAAGAAGAAGAAAAGTTGGAACATCAGAGGTAATGAAATGTTAACCTTTAATCTTCATCTCTTCATTTATAGTTTTGATAGAAAAGTGGATATTGGTGGAGCATGTATCATAAGGAGTAACCAGGATGGCTATTATTTGACCTTAAACATTAATACCTATGTTACAAGTGGAATGATAATCATAGAATTATGAACTAATGAAGAACACATGAAAATTTATCATATGTTGTTGATGGACAAGTTTAAAACCATCATATATAGGCTTAGATAATATATGTTTGTGTAGTATGATGGATGTAGTGATAATGAAATGAATCCATTTGGAACAGAGTAAAAATCTCAAGTAACGAAGTTATGGCGTAATTTACGAGATTAGACGATAATCGTCGAAATCGTGAAATCCTCGGAATGAAAGTCAAAAGTCGTAGAACTTTGCATTTAAGAGTTGCGGACTCAAGAATGGTCGGATTCCCACTTAAAACGAAGAAACGAGCTATGAATGTTCACGAACTCTTAACGAACGCGTAATAGAAAACTTAAACTGTGAAATTAGTGTTAACGGATTCAGAAACGTAAGTTGTTCTAATGAAATCGTAGTATACAAGATATGTGAGATAATGGGTTTTAAACGAGCCAATCCAACTTATAACGATTAAGTTACGAGCCCGGAAAGGATTGGAATTGGAAAACTTAAAAAAATCTCAAAGGCTCATAGCTGGCGCCGCAACGCCACCCAAGCCTAAGAACATGGCGCTGCAGTGCCATGCCCGGATCCCAGACACTGATGAGTCGCGTTGCACTGCGAAATATAAGAAGGAAACTAGCGCCGCAGTGCCAGTACTAGACAAGAGGCAGAGAAGAATGATAATGAATGTAAAGAAAAAGAAAGTTGATTGAAGATGAATTATGACCTTAATTAAACTTAAAGTAACACCATAAAGGATGATTAAAACCATAAGTTTAACTATTGAAAGTTAACGAAATGTTACGAAATGTAAACACGAAGTAAGTTTATTAATATGAAAATCGTACGCACGTTGAATGAATGTTGAGTTTACTTAAAATGTAATTACTTAAACATTGAATGAATAAGATTACTTATAACAACAAAACGTTATAAAGTCATAATGAACGTTAAGTAACCTAATGAATGTTAGTTAAGTAAATGAATAGTTAGACCGAGAAGAAAGAGAAGATAGGTTAATGACAATACTTGATAATTGTTTATGACCTATTGTGGTATGCTATGTAATTATGTGATGTAGAATCTATAAAGACTCAAAAAAGAAGTGAATTAACCGTAGAAGACGCTAAAAGAAAGTGTTATACACCCTTGGCTATGTTCATTTTGGACAAGCTTTACGATTCATGTATCTTACGCATGAATGGATGTACAAAGAAATCGAAGCTCATTCCTTCAGCTAGACTTAATGTATTTTGTGGATTTTATTATAATCTATCAAAATATTATTGATATTGATATCTTATGCCAACTGTTTGGTATGGATTCAAAGAAAGGTTGAGTATGAATAAATAAATGTTTTGCCATCAATCGACAGGCACGTGAGTTTACCAAAAACTTAAACGTAGATATGTTTAATGAAGTAGTGTTGTACAACATATAGTACTATAGGATGATCACCTAGACGTGCTCGTAAGAAATGTCGGACTTACGGACTTGGTGTCGGTTTGTCCTTTTTAAAGAAAGAATGAAATGCTCAAGGTCTTGGACCAAAATCAAAGTCTAACATATGTTTTTTATTGTTGAACATTTTAAAGAAAAGAGAAGTGCTATTTTGAATTATTTATAGTACTTCATAACTATTGATTCAGTTATAGAAGATATATATTCATATGATTCAAACATATTGCTCAAATGAAATCGTTATACTTGCTGAGCTAGTTATGCTCACCCTTGCTGGAACCATATGAATGCAACTAAGAATGAGCAAACCGAAGGATCCAGTAAGGATAAAGGAAAGGCTAAGGCGGACAAGTAGTTGTCTTTGTAATAGTATGGTATGAATGTTCTATTTATTTGATACTATGACGAAGAACATATGTAATGGTTACAAAGAACCTAGGAAGGGAAATATTATTTTGTAATATATAGAAGACATATTCACTCTTTTGAGGTATTTCAATTGATTATATGTGTGAATAGTAGGACCATATAGCACCATCTGTCGAGTTGGAAGATACCCGAATTTGGGGGCGTCACAACACTTGGTTAGCGTCAGCTTCATTACTATATGCATATTCCTCGGGGGTCTGTTGACATTGTTGTCTTCTCCTAGGCGTCATCTTACTGTTTAAAACTTGCACTATAATAGATCATCGTTCATTTATACATTAAAATTTTTAAGCTTATCTCAACCACTTTTAAACAACACATGATATATCTTAATAAATAATAATACTTTATTCATTTATTACTTCACCACATAACAAAATAGCGTCACTGCTATTTATATCATTTATTCTATAATAATAAAATTCCAGGATTACTTCATCATATCCCTTTATTTGTTTCAAATATTAGGATTTACATCTTATCAACTTTCATCATGATTTATATATCATCTTAATGTTTTTTTTCTCGCAATCTACTAGACCATTCAACGTTGTACAGCTTCATTGCGCTCTTGCTCCATGATACGAATCATTGTACTATGATCCATTGTATACCAAAGATAAACCTCAACCTACACAGGAAAGTGGAAGACTAAATTCAAAGTTCCATCATTCGCTCGACACTCTTTGACTTGTCTTCAACACGATCTATGCATTTAGAAGCTTTCACCCACTCGTCTGCAGCTCTCGCCCGCTTTGCTGACTCCTTTACCAAGTCATTCTTGCTCAATCTCGTTAATAACTTTCCTCTTTAATACTCTAACTGAGATAATCTCTGCTCTACACCTCTTAGTCGTATGGTAAGGTCTTGAATCATAACATTCTCTTGCGTTAGCGTGGCTTGGTGCTCTACAACATGACCTTTTAACTTCTCGACCTTAACTTATAACTCTTTGTTATGATCATACACTTCATCGAACGCTTCAGCTTCGATAAAATTAAAAAATTATCACTCAGGATCATCTTCATCTTTCTCATCTTTTATCTTTACCTTTACCTCCTCAAACTCATTCTCATGACCTAACTCAAGCTCATGCACAAGTCCTACAATGAAGTTTTTAAGTTTTATTTACTACTCATACCACCCATTACACATAATACACGCGAGCACATAGATTATTAATGTAGGGATTTCGGCACATAAAAGCAGTAGAAATTAAAATTTTCAAAAACAATTCCAAAACCCTAAAATAGGATCCATGCGAAAACATATTAATTCAGTGGTTTAGATTTTATACCGATTATAGAAAATTTTGAAACGGCTTTGAATCTCCAACGTAATCCAATGGAACTGCATCTCTACGGTATCCACACGAACGCCTCGCGAATCATCACACGATATGCAGTAAAGAGAATCGCGGTACTAGCCACCAAGGATATGAATTTTGTGAAGCTTTTCTCTTTAGTCTCTCTCTAAGAGCAACTAGGGTTTTTAGGTTAATAATCTACTTCCCAAAATGACTGATATATCATATATATAGCAGTCAAAAGAAATTAATCAAAACCTAATCTAATTAGAAAAGTAAAATTTGAATTTATATACATTATATCTTAATTAAGTCTTACTTAATTAGTATACATATATACAAATTATCCTATTAATTTAAATTCATAATTTAAATACTATCAATCATATTGACATATTTAAAACTCTACAATTTAAATTAATTCCCTTTTTAATTATGTTTTATGTGTGTGACCCTATAGGTTATTATTACGTTGGTAATAATTTTAAAATCATATTATAAAATTATAAATAGTGAGTGGCATCTAGTAATGCATCACTGCTACACAAGTAATTATAAGATTGGTGATTCGATGCAACCTTTTTGTGGCCAATGTTTCAATGTAATTTAATCCTTTTAACCTTGACATCCTAGATTAAACTCGAGCCATGGAATGTGTCATACTCTTTATAATTTAATCTGAGTTTTCTTGATCATTGAGTATACTATATGAAATAAATCACTATTTGAGCATGGCCATGCATTTCATAGTGCTACTCAATCAAGAGGCCTATGGATATCACCCCCAATATATAGGAGGGTTAAATTCCATCTAGATAACTCATATTCCTCATACGATTCACGATGTACCCAATAATCACTTTTATTGTCCACCCTATTAAAGGTGACCTTTGATGATATAAAAGTATATAAATTCTCGTGTAGTAGTATAGTTATTTCAGGTCGGAGGATCATTAAATCATTATCACTATGAGAATCGCTAATGACACTTTGCATAATCCTCCACGTAGAATTCTCATGGTGGGTCTGTCTAATACATCGTTCTCTAACATGTATCTATGCATTAACTCAATATCTCATATTTATGACCAATGAGATTTGGTCATCAGTCAATCCACATACTAGTCTCAATGTATCATTGTTGTCCCATCAACAATGATACTCGAGTATGAAAATTTAAGAGCAATGATACTAATTGTAATTATATAATCTCATGTTCAAGTCACATACTTGAAACTATATAATTTGTATCACTATTCTAAGGAATTTTATTAAGTTAACATTTATATAACGCAGTAAATAAAACCATAATAAAATCATTCATTTATTCAATCAAATATAATATCAAAATGTTAAGCAATTATATCAACTAATTGGCCTCTAGGGCATAAACTCTAGTAATTAACATATAAACGCATAAAGCCTTTTATCATTTTATCTTCAATGAATTTCCTTAGTTCATTCCTTAGAACTCGATGAGAGTTTATCCCTTTTATGTTTTCGATCTTCTAGAAGGTTATAGCCTAAGGTTTCCCCACCTAAGGTTCATAACCTAAAGCTCTGATACCAACTTATGACACCCCCAAATTCGGGTACTTCAATCCCACAGATTTGGTGTTCAATGTCCAATTAAATCATAGCGAACTATCAATAAACAAAGGATATAAACTTGCAAGCTTAAATAATAAAACTCCCATTAAAGGGTTACACAATCTCAAAATAAATCCCAGGTCATCTAACCATTATTATTACAATTATCAGTAAACTATTATTAAAACATAATCATAATCAAGTCTATTACATAAGCATCATAAATAGAAGGTAAATTAAATGTTGTCTAATCAAACACGTTGCCCTTGCCCTTGCTTGTAGATAGCTCTTCAAACTTCTTAACTTCATCTGCATTGATTTGTGCAAAAGTGAACAAGCAATTTCCCGTAAGAAGGATAGTATACAATGGCATTCTATGAATGATAATTAACTGAGCTTTCAATGGTAAAGTATTTTTTACCAGAAACAATAAGTTCTAGTTTGAATACTATGAGTTCAAGGAATAGTAAACTTTAAAATCAAATAACAGATATCAATATCAAAGGAATACACTAAGGGTCACAAGACTACGAACTATGTTATAGGTTGTCAAGTAT
Organism: Panax notoginseng; assembly: GCA_016801055.1. Lineage (NCBI taxonomy): Eukaryota > Viridiplantae > Streptophyta > Magnoliopsida > Apiales > Araliaceae > Panax > Panax notoginseng. Next base: position 153,459,579 of record CM029016.1, on the reverse strand, counting down.
TTCTACTTTAACCTTTAACGGTTTAAAAGACCATAATCATCATCTATGTCCTAGGTTAACAAGTGTTTCTACTGTAACCTTTAATAGTCTAAATGACTATATGGACCATTATCTTGTACTCCAGGTGATCAGCCTTTTGTATTATGTACTGCGCAAACATTTTAACGCAATTGCGTAACTCTAAAATAATCCCCTTTAATAGGGTTGTTCATCTCAGCTTTAATCATTAGATTCCGTACCAAAGGAAGTTTGGATTGGAATTTGTTTTAAAGAAATTCTAGATCTTTAGAACACTTATCAACTAAGTACTGGTTAAATCAAATAGGGATCAATAACTATTCAAGAGTTTGATTATGAAATTTAAGTAGGCACACTTAGAAGGGGGTAGAATAAGTGTAGGAACAAACAATGTCAAACTTTTGAACAAATAAATTTCTTTTGTTTATTCAATGCAGGACCCTGGATTCCAAATCTTTATAGACCAAAGTATTAAAACAGGATGTTGAACTGATTTTAAAACTTTACAAAATGCTTAATTTAGAAACTTAAACATTATCAAAATATAATTATGTGAATGTAGTTTACTAAATTTATTTTCTAAACTTATAGATATTGAATGTAGGTTGCTGGATTGATGATTAGCCGAATAAATGATGAGAAAGTTCAACACAATAAGCAATCACACAAACACAAGAATTTTTACGTGGTTTAACTACTACCCTCTATAATAGTAGCCTAATTCACGTCTAATACCAACTAGTATTGAAGACTCACTTTTATTAATCAACTTTAATTACAATACAAGTTTCAACCACTTGAGCACCCTTGCTCCTTGTGCACATATGCACTCTCAAGCAACTATGCTTTCCTCAAACTTGATTGTAACAATATCGTAACCCAAACCGGATTACAACACAAATTTAGATAGTATCAATTGTATGAAAAATTGAAATACAAATAGAGGTCTATTGATCAAAGCAATTAATCACTTAATAATGCAATGCTCTGGTATGCAATGATGAACAAGAAAGATATTACCAGTTAAATGCTTTAAGACCACCACAGAGTACTTATTCAATGAGAATCACAGTTAGGAGTATGAAGAAGAAGTAGTTGAAAACTATTAACTGTTGTCTATGTATTTTTAAACAAAATATGTTTCTCTTGTTCTTTCTTATCGTTAGACCCTATTCTTTTATAGGCCAACTTAGTATGTTACCGTTGCATGGTTGCCTATTTTGTAATTGGACCGTTTGAGATAGATTGAACAAATCATACATTTGATGAAAGATTAGTATTACATCCAGATTATGTGCCAATCACGATATGATCAAATCTATTACAGTCATATAGCTTATGTAGAATACTGTTATGAGTGATTAGTATATTTCGCTAAAATCATATTATATAACAGTGATTGATGAAAAATTAATCCTTATTGTGTGCCCATCACGTGATAAAATCAGATCCCTTATGATTCCCATTTTATGTAAGGCATTGTTATGAGAGAATAAAGAGGATTGCTGGAATCATGATATATAGCTATATATTAGTAACATAATTTCAGGAAGCCCAATAATAGTTTAATCACCTTTCCATTAATATCATGCAGTATCCAAAACAGACATAGCCACTAGTAGCGCACTAAGTTATTACCATATAAGATTTAACATTAAGTGGGTCGATGGGAAAAACTAATTGTTTTCCTTAGATTATGCAATTATATGAAGCATGATTTATGGCAATTACTTTAAACAACCATTTACTCCAAGATCCTGTAAAAGCTATCTCACGAATTATGATAACAACAGTTAGCTTTTTAAGATCCATTTACTCCGGATTAATATTATTTTAGAGTAATATGTTCAAAACAATTATATGTATATATGTAATTCAAATGCCCTTAAGCTGTAAGAACCCAAATTTTCATAGAATATTAAAATAAGAATTTAGTAAATAAAATTCTTAAGGCATGAGAAGGGTTCGAATAAGAATATATATATGCGTTATGAGGTATGTGGTATGGTGTTGCATGGGGTAATATAAACTATGCAATAAGTGATTTCTGTGTTTAATAAATATATTATTATTATATATTTGTTATTTATTGGAGAGGCGAGTTATTTAAAGTAAAGAAGATGGATAGAAATTTAACTATCAATATTAAATAATTTATGTGAAATTATTTTATCATAGTAAATTGGTGACATTAAATGTGACGCCCCCAAATCCGGGTTACCTGACTCCCGAGTTTGGTGCTCATGATCCACAATATAAATAACATCTAACTACCCATTAATTATGAATAGGAATTTACACCACATTAACTGATATAGATAATACATTTGTCCTAGGTTATCTAACCTTTATATTACAAACATACCCTTTAGATATACAAAAAATGTTTACAAACATAACATAATAATAATGTTATTCATAACTGTGACACCCCCAAATCCAGGTTCTCTAACCTCAGATTCGGTGCTCACGATCTATCATCATCATAAGTATTCTATAACTATTACGAAATAATAAACATACATTATTCAGTATAATAAAGTCTCATAACACGGTCCCAAGGTCTCCATAACCTTAACTTTAAATACACCATTTATCATACAAATAGTTTACTTAAGAAATTCCATCAGATAATAACTAAATTGACATTCATTCTAAATTATTCCTGGATCTTGCCCTTGCCCTTGTCCTTCGTGTGGGATCCTTCGGGCTTAACTGAAATAGATGTCATGATATAGCAAAAGTAAGCAAGTAATTTGCTTCACAAGTTTATATAGACAAGGGAGATATATCATGACTTAGAAAGAAATATTGCGTTCAATGTTCAACAATAATATAAGATTGTGAAGGAACATGAATTAATAATCAACAATTGAATATTCGATAATTGAATAACATGAACTGAGTGGTTTTGAATAACCATGAACATTTGCGAAGGTGCTCAGTGATTAAACTAGACCTCTTAATAAGTTTTGGTATTCAAGGGGATCAACCTTTCATACCTCGTGCTTTATGCATAAACACTTAATAATCCGGCATTGATATCATGCCTTAATCAAATTCGTCCTTTTCTCAGTCAAGAGTTCTTACTATATCAATTTAATAAGAACAGTTATTTAAAACACATTTGATTTAATAAATTTAGACATGCTTGATCTAGCTGATACAATTAGCATAGATCTATTTCATAAACAGTTCATAAATGAAGAACTTTAATTTAATTCATAGTTCAATAGCAGTATAACGGAATTTAATTGCACAAAGTGCGAATTTCAATAATCAATATAGACGTGAATAATCATCAATAATTATTCACTAACATGCTTTGAAAATAATAACTCGAGCTTGAGTTAGGAAACTTACCTCGATCGTAGGTTACAACTACGAAATTAAATTTCTATCCACTATGCAGTTAAATTATCTTCCTTTGAGAGACCTATAATTAATCATTCAATTAGTTAAAGCATAACATTAGATTATGTAATCTCATAGATATTATACATTACATTTAGTTCTTATAAACATTATCATGTCTAGATAGTGTTACTATTAATTAACGATTACCTTTAATTCACATAATATTATTAACTTAGATAATATTTAATTCACCTTCTAGTATTATTGGTTTACTAATAATACTTTTATTCACTTACTAATATTATTATCATCTTAGTAATATTTCAATACTTTACTAATATTATTAATCCTCTTAATAATATTTTAATCATGCATTAATATTATTACCATAATAATATCTTACTTATGTTTTAACATCATTAATAATACTTTCAATCATTTACTAATATTTTATTCACTTACTAATATTATTAATCATTTAATAATATTTTATTCCTTTACTAATGGTATTATATTTAATAACATTTTATTTAATCTCGAATATTATTATTTAATATTATTTTAATCATTTAATAATAATACTTTAATCTAATATTATTAATCTTTTAATAATATTTTACTCTAGGATTAATATCTTAATCTAATATTATTAATTATTTAATAAGATTTTAATGAAATTTTAATCTTAATATTTTTATTTAATTAACAACATCATATTATAATATTATAATAATATTCCAATGGTTTACTAAATTAATAAATAATTTATTCTAATTGTTCATCATTTATTAACCTCTTATTTAATATCCATAAAAGGTCATAAATAATATTTATTATTATAAATTACCAAAATACCCTAAAATAGTTATGATATACTCCCTCCGTCCCAAATTAACTGCTCAGTTTTGACTTTTTTAAGTCAAATTGACTATTTTTAGAATTAATAATTAAGCATATATAAATATATTTCTAAAATTATAAAAATTAGGATTAGTAATAAATTGTATATACTTTCTTTTGGTTATAATCTCTTCAACTATATTTTAGCAAAAATAGTAAAAAAATTAGTTTTAAAAATGGTCAATTTGACTTTAAAAAGTCAAAATTGAGCGGTTAATTTGGGACGGAGGGAGTAATATATTATGAGCATTCAAGCATAAAAATCATATTTTTCTCATCAAAGACATCATTTAACTATTTATTTCTTTTTATTCATAACTTAACCATTTATTTTATTTTTTTGGAAAAATAGCAAACAGATTCCAAAAATTCTCAACTTCTGAATTTTGACAGAATATGAACCAACAATGATCTCCTAATTTTTCTGGAATTTTAGAAAATGATTTACTATTTTTAAAGTGCCCAAAACACTCGGATCTTTCTCTATTTTTAATAAATTGAGTTTTGTTCAGAAAATTCTGATATTTTCAGGGTATGCTCTCTTAACATATATGAAGCCACTGTAAAAATTTTGGAATTTTCCAGTGTACACACAGTGAGATATTCGAAGGTTAATATTTCGGAGTCCTTTACGGAAATAGTCATTACGTACAATATATAACTCGAAACGTGTCCGTTCTTTTTCCTGCATGTACATAACTTCTCAAGGTACCTCTGTGATATTTTCCAAATTTTTAAAAAACAAGCAACCGACCGAAACAGTCTCATGAAAAACGGATCAGTAGCTGATTTAGGGTTTTTAAAGCCTCAACATGCAAAGTGGACTGTTTTGGGAAAAATAGTCTCAAAGATTTCAAAACTTGCTAGATTTGTATTCTATCACTTGGGTTTACTACATAACTTATGTATCTAGCACCCCCCTTTGACGGATCACAATTCCAAGTTGTAAAACTTGAGTTACACAAGATGTAGTGGAAGAAAAACAAGAGTTTTCACCCTTGGAGAACATATGCTCATTTTCTTCCTCAAAGTCTTTGATCTAACACTCAAGATACTTAGTTCCATACATGATGATATGTAGAACTAGTGTATCTTGAGTATTTGTACATAACCCCATCAAAACTCAAGCTAGCAAAACAAAGTAAAAGAAGAAGATGAAGGTAAGTTATACCTTGACTTAGTTGTTACCTTTCTTGATTTTCCAAAGTAAGTAATAAACTTAGGAGGCATGAACAACTAGCACTCTTATCTCTTTTCTCTATAGCCGAAACCCTCTCTCTCTTTTCTCTCTTTGAAGTTGGCTAGCTTGGGAGCAAAAGATAGAAGAAAAAGATGGAGAGAAAATGAGATGTTGGAAGAATGAAAATGTGTTTACAAAAATGAAATGGGCAATTCACTAATAATTCTCCCATAACTATTTTGCTATCCATTGGGTAAAAACTTTGTATTATTATTTCCATTAGGCTAGACATGATTAAATGTGCATAATGGAGTGTCAACCAATGGGAGCTTGACAACATTGTCCTTGTGTTTAATAATTTCTACTAATGGACAAGTTAGCTTAATTATTCCACTTAGGATCCTCTAGCCCATAATATCCTCCATTTAGCTTTTATTTTAAAAGCCCAATTTTGATTAATCAAATGTCTAGAATATCCCTAATCAAGTGGGCTAAGTGTTGGATTGTATTTTATTTTCTTTGGGCTTCTCCTTTAATTGTTTTGGGCTATGTACTAAACATTGTCTAGCAATTTTAATAATGTTACCCAATTTGATTATTTAGGGCTTCCATTTCCAATCATATGAAGTTTAATTACTTATACATGTGACTTTTTCTCATAACCTAATTAGATTTACAAGAATTAGGTTTAAAATTATTAGTCACTTGAAATACTAAGTTTACCCACTGAAGTTAGTATACATATTAAATACCAACTTTTCCGTATTACCATAGCCCTTAGGTTATTTAATAGTCTTACCTAATGTATAATTAGGTTACAAAGCTTTCATTTTATGAAATATGTAAATGCATGTATCCATAACTATAGTATATATGTTAATTGACCCATGCACCACTTCACATGTGTTGTCACATATTAAATCCTTATGTAATACAAGGTTAAAAAATCCATAATGTACATACATATATAGTGACTTAAAATTCACGGTTATTACATCCTCCCCCCTTATAAGAATTCCGTCCCCGGAATTACATATAAGGTTACTCAAAAAGGTGTGGATAAGTTCCTCTCATCCTTTCTTCGAGTTCCCACGTAGCTTCTTCAGCATTGTGGTTTCTCCAAAGAACTCTTACATAATGTATAACCTTATTTCGCAATTTCTGTTCCTTTCTATCTAAAATTTCGACCGGAATTTCCTCGTACGACAAATCCCTTTCGACCTAAATTGGCTCATACGATATCACGTGCTTGTAATCATGCTTATATGGTCGTAGCACTGACACATGAAACACATTATGAATATGTTCCAGTTTAGGAGGTAGAGCTACCTCGTACGCCACTTCGCCGATCTTCTTCAAGATCTCGAATGGTCCAATAAATCGCGGACTTAGTTTACCTTTCTTTCCAAACCTTATCTTCCCTTTCCAGGGAGATACTTTCAAAAATGCATAGCTTCCCACCTCAAAATCTCTCTTCTGGCGATGTAAGTCTGCATACTTCTTCTGGCGATCTTGAGCTGCTACCAGTCGGGCTCTTATCACCTTGATGGTCTCTACGGTCTGCTGCACCAGTTCTGGTCCAAACAATTGACGTTCACCTACTTCATCCCAACATAAGGGCGTTCTACATTTCCTTCCATACAGTGCTTCGTATGGCGGCATTCTGAGGCTGGCGTGATAGCTATTGTTGTATGCGAACTCTACTAATGGAAGATGATCCTCCCAGCTACCCTTGAAGTCCATCACACAACCTATGAGCATGTCTTCAAGTGTTTGAATCGTTCTCTCGCTTTGCCCATCGGTCTGCGGATGATACGCGGTGCTCATTCGTAACTGCGCCCCCATTCTTTCTTGAAGACTTTTCCAGAAGTTTGACGTGAATCGCGAATCCCTATCCGACACAATAGATACTGGTACGCCATGTCTCGAGATAATTTCCTTGATATATAATTTGGCTAGCTAGTCTAGACTATACCTGATCTTGATCGGCAAAAAATGAGCCGACTTCGTAAGACGATCTACAATCACCCATATGGTATCGTGCCCTTTTTGCGTTGCTGGAAGTCCCACCACAAAATCCATCGTGATGTGCTCCCAATTCCACTCTGGAATCTCTAAAGGCTGTAGTAATCCACTCGGTCGTTGATGTTCTGCCTTGACCCTCTAACAAGTTAGACATCTGCTGACGCATTCTGTAACCTCTCTCTTCATGTTTGGCCACCAAAAGTTTTGACGTAAGTCTTGATACATCTTTGTGCTTCCTGGGTGTATCGAGTACCTCGTATTATGCGCTTCTTGCAGAATCTCTTCTCTTAGTTCTGGTACTAACGGTACCCAAATTCGTCCTTCAAATCTTAGCAGTCCGGTGCCATCAATCTTGTATTTCAATTCATCCCCTTCAGCTAACCGCTTCTTGATGCTGTCGCAATCTTCGTCCTTCTCTTGAGCCTCTTTAACTTTATCTAATAAGGTAGGGCTCGCTGCCACTGTAAATAATTTCTCATCGATCTCCATCAGATACTTAACCTCTAAGTCAAGTCGTTCGAAATCCTTCACCAATTCCTCTTGAATGGTCAACTTCAGTAACTTCTCTCTTCCTTTTCTGCTCAGGGCATCAGCCACTACATTTGCTTTGCTTGGATGGTACAGAATCTCATAATCATAATCCTTGATCAATTCTAGCCATCGGCGCTGCCTCATATTTAGCTCCTTCTGCGTGAAGATATATTTTAGACTCTTATGATCCGTATATATCTCACACTTCTCACCATACAAATAGTGCCTCCAAATTTTCAAGGCAAAAACTACTGCTGCTAACTCCAAGTCATGAGTCGGATAATCCTTCTCATAGTTATTCAGTTGACGTGAAGCGTACGCAATGACCTTGCCATGCTGCATCAGTACACAACCAATACCCTTGTGTGACACATCACTATACACTACAAATCGTCCCGTGTTGTCCGGTGAAGCCAACACAGGTGCTTGACTGAGCCTCTTCTTCAATTCCATGAAACTCTGTTCACATTTTTCCGTCCAAACGAACTTTACTGTCTTTCTAGTAAGGTTGGTCAACGGCGATGCTATCTTTGAAAAATATTGGATGAATCTTCGATAGTATCCTGCTAATCCCAAGAAACAACTAATTTCTATCGGTCTCTTTGGTTGTTCCCAGTTGATAACCGCTTCTACTTTTGCTGGATCTACCGAAACACCATCCTTGTCGATAACGTGACCCAAAAACTTCACTCTCCGTAACCAAAATTCACACTTGGAGAACTTTGCATACAACTTCTCCCTCCTTAACATCTCCAACAATTTCCTTAGATGTTCAACGTGATCTTCCTCTGTCTCTGAATATACCAGGATGTCATCTATGAACACGACAACAAACTTATCCAAATACTATTTAAACACTCTGTTCATCAAGTCCATGAATACTGATGGTGCATTCGTCAATCCAAAAGACATTACCAGAAACTCAAAGTGTCCATACCGAGTTCTGAATGTCGTCTTTGGAACATCCTCCTGTCTCACCTTCAGTTGGTGATAACCAGTCCTCAAGTCAATTTTTGAAAAGTATTTCGCCCCCTTCAACTGATCAAACAAATCGTCGATCCTGGGCAACGGGTACTTGTTCTTAATGGTGACCTTGTTCAACTCTCGGTAGTCGATACAAAGCCTTAATGACCAATCCTTCTTCTTTACGAATAAGACTGGTGCTCTCCACGGTGATACGCTTGGTTGAATGTATCCTTTATCTAACAACTCTTGTAGTTGAAACATCAATTCCTTCATTTCTACCGGAGCCATATGATACGGCGCTTTGGATACCGGTGATGTCCCTGGTGCCAAATCGATAACAAACTCTATCTCTCTATCTGGTGGCAATCCCAGAATCTCATCTGGGAAAACGTCAACGAATTCTCTTACAATAGGTATCTGACCCAGTTCACCCTCAACTCGGTGGGTATCCACAACGTGAGCCAAATAACCTATACAACCTTCCTAAGCAACTTACTTGCTTGCATCATCGTCAGACAACAAGATTGTCTCGGTGATTTACTGCCATAAAATACCACCTTTGACTTATTCGGAGTCTTTAGGTGAACACACTTTTTCTTACTGTCATATTGAATGTTCGTGCTGTACGCTTGTTTGGCTGGGCTTGTCCTCCACTGGTTATCTTAGTGTTATTGCCCCTGTTGCCATTTCTGCCATCCGTGCTTTTCTTCTTTGGGCAATCCTTGATTCGATGTCCCACATCACCACAGTTAAAGCAACCTCCCTTCTTCACCTTAGGACAATTGGGTGAGGTATGGCCTTCTTGCCCACATGTATAACATACCATTTTTCCTTTCAAGCACTCCCCCGAGTGACCCTTTCCACAGTTCCCACACACCGATTTCTTTTGTTGCACACTTCTATGCTGCATCTCCAGATTACTACCCCCACTACTCCATTTCCGCTTCTTGTTGTTGCTACCGCCACTGCTAACATTCTGATTCCCACCTTCTGCTTTCTTATTGTTCTTCTCCCGATTGTATTTTGAGACAGCTTCACTTCCACCTTCCGCTATAAGAGCTTTCTCCAACAGAGTTGAGAATGATGTGATTTGTAAAATCGCTACCTTACTATAAATCCACGGCTTTAGTCCATTTTCAAACCTTCTCGCTTTCCTCACCTCTGTGTCCACCTGATGTGGAGCGAATCTGGCCAATTCATTGAACTTCGCAGCATACTCTGATACTGACATATTCTCCTGTTTCAGTTCCAAAAACTTGATCTCCATTCTTGCTTGAATACTCTCATGGAAGTAGTTCTCAAAGAACAACTTCTTGAATGCTTCCCAAGTCACGATTCCAGTTTCGGCTTTGTTCTGGTTGGCCTCCCACCAATAGTTAGCCTCATCCTTCATTAAGTAGGTAGCAAAAATTGTCTTCTGCTCTTCTGCTACTCTAGCAATAACGAAGGCCTTCTCGATCTCCTTTACCCACGTCTGGGCCTCTATCGGGTATGTTGTTCCTCTAAACTCCGGCGGTCCTACTGCCTTGAAGTCCTTAAAGTTGACTAGTTGGTTGCCCGCCTGATTTCCTGCAGGTTGAGCTTGATTCCTCATGGCTTCAGCCATCATGTTGATAAAATCTTGCATTGGGTTTTGTTGAGCTTTCGCTGCATTATTAACTGACTCTTCAATCTCTTAGTTCCTCAGTCCGCGTCTGGGCGGCATTATCTAGTGAAATAAAATTCTAACACGTTACTCGAGTTTATTATCATATGAATACTTAGCATGTAACACGCTATTTTATTTAAACAATCAGATGATCATTATGTGAGAGTTTTAAATTACCAAGATTTGGAAGTCTTTCTCCCTGATTAGTGGGTTAAGTTTGTTTTTAAAGAACATTTTCCAAATCAGTCTACTGGATTCGCATAACATTAAATAGATAATTTACTATTTAAAATTTTTCAACACATATCATAATAATACTGCATTTATATTCATACACCAATCTTCAGTTACTTACATGATTAATACATGTATATTTTATAAATGCTACTATCCCATTTTAAACACAAAAGATGGGATTAACTCATAATGATACCTCCCTACAACACAAATAGGGATAGTACCTAACTACTTACTACCTCACACTTGCTGAGGTTTACATCATCATAAAACCTTATTACACAAAAAGAAAAATACTAACACATCTATCTACAACTGGGTCATCACATCATCACCACTGGTGGCCCTGTCGGGTCACCTGCACAGGCTCCTAGGGAAGCAACTGCTCCAGAACTCTACGTCGAACGGATCAACTAGACTCTCCTATCTCAGAGTGGGCCCTCCTAGCCCCACTGCGCTGGCCCTCATACGCTGCGTCGAATGCCAGTCCTATAGTCTCTACCCTAACCTTCATGGTATCCAGTGCAATTTCTAATAGGTTCACCCGCTTGGCCGACACATGAAATGCCTCCTCCACCCGTATCTTATCGGCAATCTCCACGTCAAACTCATTTCGCATCGCCAGATGCTCTACGCTCAGTGCTGCGAACTTTGCCTTCTCATGCTCTAGCTGGACTCGCATCTCTACTAACTCCATCAGTGCCTGATGAGCAGCATCCTTATACTGCTGCTCCATGTGCTGATGGTTCATATTCTCCGCCTCCAACTGCAAAATCCTTTGCTCCTGAGCATGGTTTTTCTCTAATAGGTTACTGATCATCACATCCTTCGAGGTGTCCGACACCTCCTCTGGAACGACCTCCTCCTGGTCTACAGAATGGCTCCCCTAACTATCACCTGGCATCCTATAAAATAAGGATACAGCATCAGTACTACAATAAAATATATTCATTGATGAAATGAAACAATATTTTATTAAGTACAACACATACTCGATGAATTTTCATAATCCATCTCCTAACATACTCTATAAGAGTTTTCTACTAAGGTTATAACCTAGGTTTCGCATTCCTAATGTTTATAACCTACAGCTTTGATACCAACCTGTGACACCCCCAAATCCAGGTTCTCTAACCTCAAATTCGGTGCTCACGATCTATCATCATCATAAGTATTCTATAACTATTACGAAATAATAAACATACATTGTTCAGTATAATAAAGTCTCATAACACGGTCCCAAGGTCTCCATAACCTTAACTTTAAATACACTATTTATCATACAAATAGTTACTTAAGAAATTCCATCAGATAATAACTAAATTGACATTCATTCTAAATTACTCCTGGATCTTGCCCTTGCCATTGTCCTTCGTGTGGGATCCTTCGGGCTTAACTGAAATAGATGTCATGATATAGCAAGAGTAAGCAACTAATTTGCTTCAGAAGTTTATATAGACAAGGGAGATATATCATGACTTAGAAAGAAATATTGCGTTCAATGTTCAACAATAATATAAGATTGTGAAGGAACATGAATTAATAATCAACAATTGAATATTCGATAATTGAATAACATGAACTGAGTGGTTTTGAATAACCATGAACATTTGCTAAGGTGCTCAGTGATTGAACTGGACCTCTTAATAAGTTTTGGTATTCAAGGGGATCAACCTTTCATACCTCGTGATTTATGCATAAACACTTAATAATCCGGCATTGATATCATGCCTTAATCAAATTCGTCCTTTTCTCAGTCAAGAGTTCTTACTATATCAATTTAATAAGAACAGTTATTTAAAACACATTTGATTTAACAAATTTATACATGCTTGATCTAGCTGATACAATTAGCATAGATCTATTTCATAAATAGTTCATAAATGAAGAACTTTAATTTAATTCACAGTTCAATAGCAGTAGAACGGAATTCAATTGCACAAAGTGCGAATTTCAATAATCAATATAGACGTGAATAATTATCAATAATTACTCACTAACATGCTTTGAAAATAATAACTCGAGCTTGAGTTAGGAAACTTGCCTCGATCGTAGGTTACGACTACGAAAATAAATTTCTATCCACTATGCAATTAAATTATCTACCTTTGAGAGACTTATAATTAATCTTCCAATTAGTTAAAGAATAACATTAGATTATGTAATCACATAGATATTATACATTACATTTATTTCTTATAAACATTATCCTGTCTAGATAGTGTTACTATTAATTAACGACTACCTTTAATTCATATAATATTATTAACTTAGATAATATTTAATTCACCTTCTAGTATTATTGGTTTACTAATAATACTTTTATTCACTTACTAATATTATTATCATCTTAGTAATATTTCAATACTTTACTAATATTATTAATCATCTTAACAATATTTTAATCATGCATTAATATTATTACCATAATAATATCTTACTTATGCTTTAACATCATTAATAATACTTTCAATCATTTACTAATATTTTATTCACTTACTAATATTATTAATCATTTAATAATATTTTATTCCTTTACTAATGGTATTATATTTAATAACATTTTATTTAATCTCGAATATTATTATTTAATATTATTTTAATCATTTAATAATAATAATTTAATCTAATATTATTAATCTTTTAATAATATTTTACTCTAGGATTAATATCTTAATCTAATATTATTAATTATTTAATAATATTTTAATGAAATTTTAATCTTAATATTTTTATTTAATTAACAACATCATATTATAATATTATTAATATTATAATAATATTCTAATGATTTACTAAATTAATAAACAATTTATTCTAATTGTTCATCATTTATTAACCTCTTATTTAATATCCATAAAAGGTCATAAATAATATTTATTATTATAAATTTCCAAAATACCCTAAAATGGTTATGATATAATATATTATGAGCATTCAAGCATAAAAATCATATTTTTCTCATCAAAAACATCATTTAACTATTTATTTCTTTTTATTCATAACTTAACCATTTAATTTTTTTTTTGGAAAAATAGCAAACAGATTCCAAAAATTCTCAACTTCTTGATTTTGACAGAATATGAACCAACAATGATCTCCTAATTTTTCTGGAATTTTAGAAAATGATTTACTATTTTTAAAGTGCCCAAAACACTCGGATCTTGCTCTATTTTTAATAAATTGAGTTTTGCTCAGAATATTCTGAAATTTTCAGGGTATGCTCTCTTAACATATATGAAGCCACTGTAAAAATTTTGGAATTTTCCAGTATATACACAGTGAGATATTCGAAGGTTAATATTTCGGAGTCCTTTACGGAAATAGTCATTACGCACAATATATAACTCGAAACGTGTCCATTCTTTTTCCTGCATGTACATAACTTCTGAAGGTACCTCTGTGATTTTTTCCAGATTTTTAAAAGACAAGCAACTAACCGAAACAGCCTCATGAAAAACGGATCAGTAACTGATTTAGGGTTTTTAAAGCCTCAACATGCAAAGTGGACTGTTTTGGGAAAAATAGTCTTAAAGGTTTCAAAACTTGCTAGATTTGTGTTCTATCACTTGGGTTTACTACATAACTCATGTATCTAGCACCCCCCTTCGACGGATTACAATTCCAAGTTGTAAAACTTGAGTTACACAAGATGTAGTGGAAGAAAAATAAGAGTTTTCACCCTTAGAGAACATATGCTCATTTTCTTCCTCAAAGTCTTTCATCTAACACTCAAGATACTTAGTTCCATACATGATGATATGTAGAACTAGTGTATCTTGAGTATTTGTACATAACTCCATCAAAACTCAAGCTAGCAAAACAAAATAAAAGAAGAAGATGAAGGTAAGTTATACCTTGACTTAGTTGCTACCTTTCTTGATTTTCCAAAGTAAGTAATAAACTTATGAGGTATGAACAACTAACACTCTTATCTCTTCTCTCTATAGCCGAAACCCTCTCTCTCTTTTCTCTCTTTGAAGTTGGCTAGCTTGGGAGCAAAAGATAGAAGAAAAAGATGGAGAGAAAATGAGATGTTGGAAGAATGAAAATGTGTTTACAAAAATGAAATGGGCAATTCACTAATAATCCTCCCATAACTATTTTGTTGTCCATTGAGTAAAAACTTTGTATTATTATTTCCATTAGACTAGACATAATTAAATGTGCATAATGGAGTGGCAACCAATGGGAGCTTGACAACATTGTCCTTGTGTTTAATAATTTCTACTAATGGACAAGTTAGCTTAATTATTCCATTTAGGATCCTCTAGCCCATAATATCCTCCATTTAGCTTTTATTTTAAATGCCCAATTTTGATTAATAAAATGTCTAGAATACCCCTAATCAAGTGGGCTAAGTGTTGGATTGTATTTTATTTTCTTTGGGCTTCTCCTTTAATTGTTTTGGGCTATGTACTAAACATTGTCTAGCAATTTTAATAATGTTACCCAATTTGATTATTTAGGGCTTCCATTTCCAATCATATGAAGTTTAATTACTTATACATGTGACTTTATCTCATAACCTAATTAGATTTACAAGAATTAGGTTTAAAATTATTAGTCACTTGAAATACTAAGTTTACCCACTGAAGTTAGTATACATATTAAATACTAACTTTTCCGTATTACCATAACCCTTAGGTTATTTAATAGTCTTACCTAATGTATAATTAGGTTACAAAACTTTCATTTTATGAAATCTGTAAATGCATGTATCCATAACTATAGTATATGTTAATTGACCCATGCACCACTTCACATGTGTTGTCACATATTAAATCCTTATGTAACACAAGGTTAAAAAATCCATAATGTACATACATATATAGTGACTTAAAATTCACGGTTATTACAATAACTATTCCAGCACAACAGCTTTGCCTTTGTTCTTCACAGCACCTCCTGCCACTTCTTCCTTAGTTGAAATGTTTTATTTAGCAAGGATGAGTAACAAATTTGTCCAGTAAGTTAAGATATATAATGAATGTTTAATAATCAGAACAACAGACTATCCAATTTGATAGAATAACTCCAAAGTTTGGAAAACTTTGAAATAGCTGAACAATTCATTCTTCTCTAACCAATCTTCTCGCAACCTAAGCAACACATTAACGAAAGGATACAATACTTTCAAAAAATTTACGATATTTTATTGAATAACAATTTAGAAATACTCTCCAGAGTTTATGATGAACGATCTTACAAGATCTTGAAATTCTTTTCTCGAGTAACTATCAAAGATTTACTCTGATATACCCAAATAACAGGTTGAAAATATTTTTCAGAGTTTATACTGAGTGATCACAAAGGATCTAGAACTTCTCTTCTTGAGTAACTATCAAAAATTTACTTTGATATACCCAGGTGTATCAGATAACCATAAAGATTAAATCATACCCCACAGCAAGTATATAAAGTGATCAGCTTCATTATACCCTATATTATGCATAATATTCAAATGCGCGCAAAGGCCGAATATACGACCAAATATGTTCCATTTATATAAAAGGTTGTCATTCTTAGTCTTTGAATCAGAATTTGATCTAACAACGAAATATAATGATTTCAATATCTAATTACTTCTCTTCTCTTCTCAAACCTATCAAATTTTCTTTTTCGATCTAGCCAAAATTATTGGCATCGATCTATCAATAATAATTAAATTCTCTTCTCTTCTCTTCTCGAACCTATCAAGTTCTAACAAATATTCGTCTACCCAGGACAATTAGCTAAGACATTTTTCAACACGATTCAACATTAGACAGGAATTATCTGTACTACTTACAATCACTAATAGCTTCTATGAATGTGAGTATCCAATAACAATTACTCTTTAAGTATATTCTCAGAATCATTAATTTAGTTTGAATTAATAAACATGCAGTAACTGCGAATAATCAACAAAAATTCTCAGACGTGGTCTAATCAATAATAATTAACCACCATAATATTTGAAAAGTATAACTAAGGGTTGAGTTAAGGAAACTTTCCTTCTACGTTGATTACTGCTACACAATATACTTATCTGCATTTGAAAGACCTATAATGAACAATATCGGTCTCATAATTAGCACAATAAATTATAACACACAACACTGTAATTTACAGTTAATATTTCTCCTAGACACATCAACACATAGTCACATCAATGTTTATAACCTATATAAACACTTCTCAAGTCTAACTAGTTCTGTCTAGTTGGACTTCAGTCTATTCTCAGTGTACCAGTCACCTTATCCGATAATTAACCCTTGTATTGTCAAATAAACTCGGTCCCAAAGCTTTAATATTATATTAGATAAATCATATATCATTTATAATATTTTTCGAAAGCTTTTATTAATTTTCTAACAATTATTATAATTTATAATAATTTTTCAAACACCGGAATCATTTTTAAATGATTTAATTATTGTATAATACCATCATCATTAATATTTAATAATATTAAAATATTAATAACATACTTGTCAAAATATTAAAGTTATTAATAATAACTTCAAATATTTTTAATTCCACAATATTCTCTTTAAATGATTTTTAAAATAATTAAAATTATTTTTAAATCATCACCATTAATATTTAAATTTTAATGAATTTATCATCAAAATATTAAAAGTCATTAATTAAAACTTAAAATATTTTTAAATCATTTTTCTCATTTTTAAATATTTTTTAAATCAACAAAACCATTTTAAGCTCATTTATTTAATATAATAATTAAATAAATCTATTATCATTAATATTAAATTATTAATAAAAATTATTCAAAAATATTAAAAGTTATATTTTATAACTCAAAATATTTTTAAACACTTTATTCTTATATAAAATAATTTTTATAATATTAAAATCAGTTTTTTCTAATTTATTTAATATACTAATTAAATAAATTAAATACCATTAATATTCAAATAATTATAAATATTAAAGAAAAATATCTCAAATTATCAAAAGTTAAATTTTATAATTTAAAATAATTTTTAAAACTATTTTTGTAATTTTTAGAAATTTATTTCTATTTTTAACCATTTTTCGAAAATTCAGAAAATAAAAATAATAAAACCGTTGTAATAGGCTATAGTGACACTTTCTGTAGCTGTAGGTGTTCTTGAGCTCAAGAACACTGACAGCAAGCTTAGCAAAGGTCTAGGTTTGACTCGATTTGATTCTCAGCTCAGGCATGATCTGGCCTATCTAGAACATTGCTATTGTAGTAGGAATGTAACACTACAATTATCAATCCTTATCTTGGTTATACAACATCTCAACAAGGAGATCTGAGCCTCTAAACTTGCTGTCAGACACACCATCTGGGTTTTCTGGGTTACCCAGAAACCCAGACAGTTTAGACTAGGTACTTTCTAGTCCATTTAATCCGGTGTTCTGGTCATCAAACAGGTGTGTTCTTGGTTCATACATCTAGTACTCATGTCAAGGAACAACTACATAACACTATTTTAGTCCAACTATAACACATGCACCAGATCTGATTCAGTCAAACCTTGTCAGAAGGCCTCTTCTTACGGTTTCTGGGTTTTCCAGAAATTCAAAGTCAGGCTCGGATGGCTACTTTGACCATCTCCTACTTACAATCAGTTGATTGTTTAAAGGATCTAAAGGCATGGATCTGTAGTCCGTATAACATACTACAAGCTGGTTACAACAACATCGACATATCTCATAACACCTGACAGATCTATGCCTTAGAAAATCTTGTCAGACTCGGTTTAAGGATATCTGGGTTACCCAGAAATCACTTGGTCATGGTCGGTCAACCAACTTTGACAATTAATAACTTGTAATTTGGACATGGAATAACCTTGATTCCACTTCCAGATTACAGTCCTCATGTCAGACTACAAGTCTAAAACATAAAATAACCCAAATCAAAAACAGATAAGGATCTAGAGCCACTAACATTAGCTTGTCAGACCATTTTCTAGGGTTCATGGACAGTTTTGAAAACTTCACTTTTAAGGCACTTTGATGCTATAGATCTATGATATATCATCATAGATCAACATAAAATATCTTTTAGCATGAATCTAAACACATACTCTAAATAAGCATACAAGATCGAAGTTGAGTTTGGGGTTAATACCTTTCTAGTCCAATCTTTGATCCTATCTCTCCTCAACTAGTTTTGATGGGTTATAAGCTTTACTAGTGACTAAAACACTTGGCATCGTGGGTTTGGAGAGAGAAGAGGTTTGTTGAGAGTTAGAGAGCAAATGGGCAACTTTTGTGAACATTCTCTCTCATCTAACACATATATCTTTGATTCAATATTTCTACACTTGCTAGGTGGCATATATGGATCAGATTTGGAATGGATTTTCAGCACATGGTCTTAGCCACAAGTGATGAGTCATGCCATTCTAGAAAATTCTCTTAACTTAAGTTTTAAGTAAAGGGTATTTTGGTCTTTTTGCCCCTAAAAGGGTATTTTCATAATTTTCCTTACAAATTTAAGGGTATTCTAGTCATTTAACATTACTTCTCTTAATTCTCACCATTAGGGTTTGGTAATCTCAGTTAGGGTTTCCTAATTAGGGTTTAGGGTTCCCGAATATGAAATTAGGGTTTCTCAGCTTTTGTTTAGGGTTCCTAACTGTACGTTAGGGTTTCTTAATCTAAGATTAGGGTTTCTAATCCCTTATTAGGGTTTACTAATGTTATGCCATATCCGATCAATCAATGATCAAAAATTCTATACTGTACGAACACGTACTCACTGATACAGTTATAATAACTGTATTATATATCGAATCCCTATCCGAACTTATGGTTAGGAATTCTATTCTCTGTTAAACACAACTCTACTCCTAGTTCTCAGTCAATACACAAATTGACTCCTATAAAGTCGTATCACATATACTCAACTCAATATTGATAATCAATATCAACATTAATAAAAAAAATTATTCGAAAAATTCGGATTACTCGAAATCCCAGGTTATCACATTCACCCCTCCTTATAAGGATTCCGTCCTCGGCACCGCTTCCTTACTCCCTACAATCTTTTAAAGTTGTATCATCAATTCACTCTTATCAACACAATATTCATTTGTGTCTCAAAATTCTAACCTATGATTTGAATCTATAAAAGAAAATAATTCACAGCAATATCTATTCAATATTTCTCGCGTAATTTAGTTTCTAAGCGAAATCGTTACCTGTCGCTACCTCTTGAGCAGCCACTGCATCTTGCGTCGTTATATTAAATGTATGGGTTGTTGTCTCCCTGGCTGTGTAGATCCTCGAATCACCAACGTTCCACTATCAGGTCCCTTGTTGGCACTCCCTTTTTCCCTATTTCTCTTCGGACAATTTCGAACCAGATGATCTGTCGATCCACTCGCAAAATAACCTTGTATCTTCTTCAGACTGGGACAATTGGGTGACATGTGTCCCTCTTGACCACAGTTATAGCAGACTCCCTTCTTTTTCAGACATACTCTTAAATGATTCTTCCCATAAGTAGCACAAGGCTCCCCTCCTTTCTTCTTCCCTTCTGTCTTGTAACCGGAATGGGTATTCTCATTCCATTTTCTCTTGTGCGGATTACTACCAGCACTACTAGCTCCTTCATTTATCTTATTCTTCTTCTCGTGATTATAACGGGATGCAGCTTCGCTTCCCCCTTCAGCGATTATCACTTTCTCTAGCAAAGCCGCGAATGTATTGATCTGCAATACAGCTACTTTATTGAATATACCTGGCTTCAATCCATTCTCAAACCTTCTCGCCTTCTTTATCTCCGTATCCACCTGATGAGTTGCAAATCTCGCTAACTCATTAAATTTAGCAGTATATTCAGACACCGACATATTTTCCTACTTCAGTTCTAAAAACTTAACTTCCATACGAGCTTACATACTAGGCGTAAAGTAGTTCTCAAAGAGCAGCTCCTTGAATTTGGTCCAAGTCACTACCGTTGTACCAGCTCTAGTCTGATTAGTCTCCCACCAATAATTGGCTTCTCCCTTCGTCAGATGTGTTGCAAAAGCTATCTTTTGCTCTTCCGCTACTCTGGTAATAATGAATGTCTTCTCCATCTCATTCACCCAAGTTTTGGCTTCAATCGAATCCGTAGTTTCCTTAAATTTTGGTCGTCCTACCTCTTTAAAGTCTTTGAAATTCGTCAATCTATTAGCTGGATGTTCTCTTGCTCCTGCTGCTGAAGCTCTATTTCCCATAGCTTGGGCTATCATATTCGCAAAGTTTTGCATCAGGTCTACTTGACCTCCTTCATTATTCACAGACTGCTCTTCTTTTTGATTTCGGTTCTGTCGTTTAGGTGGTATTATCTGATTTTAAATAAAAAATTTATTATTTCTCTTCCTCTACACAAATTCTTATTAACAACTCAATAAGAATTTAACACAATGTTCTCATATAATCGCATATTTATTCAAAT
Organism: Panax notoginseng; assembly: GCA_016801055.1. NCBI lineage: Eukaryota > Viridiplantae > Streptophyta > Magnoliopsida > Apiales > Araliaceae > Panax > Panax notoginseng. Next base: position 153,438,288 of record CM029016.1, on the reverse strand, counting down.
AGCACATAGTACCTTTTTCATAAATATCAGGATTAACAACACAACTTTACATAAAAAATTTCAATTATCCAACTTCATACAAAAAGTTGTAATTCTCTGACTTTACACAAAAAGTTGCAATTCCCCATTCACACATAACTATTCCCAGTTCGTCAAACTTACCATACTTATGAGTTTAGAAACTTCCCACAATTATATGAGTTGATAAACTTATCCTAGTCAGACTTTTGGCGTCCATTCGCTAAGAGGTTCAAAAATTTTCATATAATCCTTAGTCACGAACTTACCATAAGTATGAGTTTTAAGAACTCACATATTAATCTTAATCTTGTATTCATATAGAAAATAAAGATTTCATTCATATAAACATATATATTTTTACATATGCTTACACCTCATTCTCGATATTACAATCTTTAATATCCCACACTATATTTCAAAAAAGGTACTATCGCTTATACTTAAGTTGTCTACCGCCCACTTCCTTCTCCGGTCTTCTTCTTATTGGGATACTTATTGAATCCGTGACCCGTTCTCCCACATGAAAAATACTTCCTCATATTCGGCTTAGGACAATGTAAAGAAATATGTCATTCCTGCTTACAGTTGAAATACACGTTCTTCTTCATCATGCACTCTCCTAAGTGAGTTTTTCCACACTTGCCACAGACTTGCTTCTTCTTCGGGTTTGAATTTTTGGAATTACTATCACTATCGTTGTCCCTCTTTCTCTTATTCTTGCCTTTCAGGTTGATTGTTCCTTCATACGATCCACCACCTCCAGTCTTCATTCTATCCACATGCGCCTTCAACTCATTCCGTTCTTTAGTCATCTCACGTAACGCTCGCTCCATTTTCCACAACTCCTCCAAGAGAAATACTTTACTCCAGAGTTCTTGTACTTCTGCTGATACTTGATCTTGTTTTTTAACTTTAGTCTTATTCTCATTCTCCACCTTAGATTCTTTGGACTCTGCCTCCTCATCACCACTCAGATACATCTCAGGATAATCATCATGATCACTCTCCAGATTCACCATGGGTTCGTCTTTTCCCACTTCTTCAATTAACTCTCTTTGCGCAGGCACCTCGGCTACTGGCACTGGTGCAACAGCCGCTGATATCTCCGTACTCATTTCATCTTCTCATGACATCCTACAGTCAGTTAAACAACTTTATTAGTACTTCACCAGTACGAACTTCTCAAACTATGTGTCCACATATCTCACTGTCGATACACTTCGGCAATCCCTCACTTAGTACTCTAAATGAGTATTCTAGATTTCACTTATGGTTATAATCCTAGGGTTTTACCCCCATTTAAGATTTATAATATATAGCTCTGATACCAACCTGTGACACACTAGTCACTACAACTTTGATACCACCTTGTGACGCCCCCAAACCCGGGTTACATGACTCCCGAGTTTGGTGCTCATGATCCACAATATAAATAACATCTAACTACCCATTAATTACGAATAGGAATTTACACCACATTAACTGATATAGTTAATACATTCGTCCCAGGTTTTCTAACCTTTATATTACAAACATACCCTTTAGATATACAAAAAGGGTTTACAAACATAACATAATGATAATGTCATTCATAACTATTCCAGCATAACACCTTTGCCTTTGTTCTTCACAACACCTTCTGCCACTTCTTCCTTAGCTGAAATGTTTTATTTAGCAAGGGTGAGCAACAAATTTGCCCCAAAAGTTAATATATACAATGAATGTATAAGAATCAGAACAACATACTATATAATTTGATAGAATAACTCCAAAGTTCAGAGAACTTTGAAATAGATGAACAATTCATTCTTCTCTTACCAATCTTCTCGAGCAACACATTAAGGAAATGATACAATACTTTCAAAATTTCTACGATATTCTATTGAATAACAATTTAGAAATACTCTCCAGAGTTTATGATGAATGATCTTACAAGATCTTGAAATTCTCTTCTCGAGTAACTATCAAAGATTTACTCTGATATACCCAAATAACAGGTTGGAAATATTTCCCAGAGTTTATGCTAAGTGAACACAAAGGATCTGGAACTTCTCTTCTCGAGTAACTATCAAAAATTTTCTTTGATATACCTATGACCAGCGTAGTTGCGCCGGTCTGTAGGATGTTCTGAGAAAGCTTTTGGAATTTAAAAAATTTAAGAAATGAATACTAAGAACTCATAGGGATAATAAAATTTTAAATGATGATTAAGTTGTCCAGGAATGGATTTGAATAAGAGTTAATTAATTAACCTGAAATAAATATGGTTAATTTAGAGACATTATAGAATATTATATTATAAAGCTTTGTGTAGTAGTGACATGATATTAAATTGAATAGAAAGGATTAATTCACTTACATAAGACGGTGAATTAGTATATGTGTTTAGTATAAGAGGGTGAAATAAATATGTTAATTAATATTTGATATTTTTAATATATTACATAGTATTGTAATATATAAAAGGGTTAATAATTGAAAGATAAGAGATTAATAAAAGAAGATAACCAATATAGTTATAAGTAATTATTGGTTAGAGGTTGATGCATTAAGTTAATACTTTATGTGGTGGTTAAAGAAAATTATTTTGGAACAAAGTATGGAAGAAATGAAATTAAAGAATTATATTATATTAATTAGTGTAGTACATACTAATTATTGTAAGGAAATGGGTATTTGGAAAAAGATGTTATGAGTATAAGTTCATAGTATATAATCATTTAAGGTAATTAAATATTAAGGTAAAGTGTGTCACACAAACTTTACATTAAATAAATATTAAAATAATGTGGAATTGAGGAAAAGTCAAATGTGGCCTAGACCCCTAATATTTTATTAAAGAGAATGAGCTTGAGTTTTATAACTCTGGTAAATGAGATAAATGAGCCTCGTGTGGCCTGAGTACTAAAGTTAAACCAGACTGAAGGTTTAACTAGAATTATTAAAAGAGAATTAATGCTAAGAGAATAAATGATTAATATTAATTAATCATTATGATATTAAAGTGTGATAGGAGATAATGGGTTAAGAGTACCCAACTAAATTATATTTAGCTCAATTAAAATATTATTTGGACTAGCCCAATGTACATGGGATATAAGATTATATTGGTGTATATATGTGCTCATAACTTAAATTAATGTAGTAATGTTAAATCATTATAATTGATTTAATAAGTTAAAAGGAATTAACTTTAGTGGAATGAGGACCATTTTACTAGTAAGGAAGTAATGTAGCTTGTCCTAAACTCAGTAACCCAAATAATAATCAGCCGTGTAATAGGCCAATGGCCTACTTCCCTATTGCTTAAGCTCAGCAAAGGCTATAAAGTTGGTAATCATGGCTATGGGAATGGAGGAAGAAAGAGTTGGTAACCAACTCCTTATTACCCTTTGATTTCTTCTTCTTCCTGGTAGATCAAAACATTGTGCAAAGCTTTGGACTGTGTAGAGAATTCTCTATAAATAGAGCACATCCTTTTCTTTTCCCGTTTGTTGAAGTGTCTGAGTTTTGCTATTGGAAGTTAGTAGAATTGGAGAGTCAGTAGAATTGGAGATATGAGGAGCTATAGTTGATAATTGCAAGCATTCAAGAGGTAATAATGCTAACCTATATGCTTTTGATTCCTAAGTTTTACAATTCCTTAGAAATGACAAGAAAAAGTTACTTTTGAGTCACAAACTTGATGGCTAAGGATATTTGTAATCCATGAATTGTTGTTAAATATTGATAATATAGTCATATGCAAAAATAATGGAAGTTAAACGGACCAATTTGGTTTAAAAACGAATTCGTAGTTTATGAATTCGCTAAATTTACCAAAACATAAAAATTTAGTATGAACATGAGTTTTGGATTAATATTTGGGTTAGTTAATGTTATTGTTAATTGATTATTATTTGGTATGTTGTAGTTTTATGAGTTAGAAACCCATAGAATCGAAAATGGACAAATTTGGATGTGTGTAACTCATGTTATGAAAATCGGAAGGAGTATGGGTCTAAAAAATAGCGAAGAACAGAACCTGAGAAGTTGTTCTGCCTCACTGGGCGCAGCTGCGCTGACCCTATGGCCATTTGGGGTGCAGCTACAATAGACATCAGTGTCGGGTAGGACTGCTTTGACCTGCTGTAGTAAATTAGGCATAACGTTTTCATAATAATTTCGATTGAGGTGATTCAGGATGATTCGAAAAGACAATGAGTAGACCTACAATATTTGTTTTTTAAGTGTTTCAATTTGAAGTCGTTAAGAGGGTAAAAATGTCTATCTTTGTGATTGTTACGTATTCGAAGGCAATCAGAGGGCGTTAGATGAGCACATTTTTCTCTCGACAATGGAATATGTTATTCTAAGTGATAAAACATAAAAATGCATGATAATAGACATGACGTATGAGATTACTTTACTCATAATGGAATGTTCTAGCATGATTTAGTATGTATTTTGAAAAGAAACTTGGAGTTTTGAAAACGAATATTGACGAACCTTGAGTCTTTGAAGTTTTGATATTTTAACAAATACATATTGTTGAGTTATAAGTATACCTAAGCATGAGAAGTGATTTAAAGTTGTTTTACTTATTATCAACTTACAATAGCTTAGTTGAAAATGATTTCTAAAGAAAACTTGAAACTTTAAGAACGAACTTAAAGTAACTGTGTACTTAAAGTTCTAAACGTGATAAAATACATACATGGCTTAGTTAGCTATGAAATGAGATTTAAAGTTGCACCTAGTTTCTTTAACTTGGCCTAGAATGACTTTTAAAAGTGAACTTGAACGCATTGCGAAACTAAGTTTTTATAAACATGGCTTACATGTGTGCTCATCTAGCTAGACACCATATAAGTCGTGCGAGTATGAATTGTAATGAGTTCTCAAATGATGAACTACACTAATGAGTTGAATAAGTGCGAGCATACGCGTTATAGGCGTTTAACGTCTTTACGTGATGAAATGGTTAAGATAGTTCATTCCTTGTACATGAACCTACTTAGCCTTGTTGGGAAATTTCAAGTAAGTCTTTAAAGTGTGGAAATAACTTAAAGTAAACACAAGAGACACCCAACTTTGGCTAAGACCTCTTAACATGTGAATAAGTTATGTGTTAGCAGTCATGGAAGCTAAGAACCTAGATGAAGCCAGAAAATAAATACTTAACCTTGGTCTGGCCAGGGAACGGCGCAGCTGCGCCCATCCCAAGCCAAATTGCAGCGCAGTTGCACCATAGGGTAGTGATGCCTGATTATTTTAACTTTGATCTAGACCTTAAAGCATATAGGTATGAATGTCTAGAGTTATAATACTTGACATAAATGATGTTTTAAGCATATGAGCATGTAATGGTTATATAAAACCTAGAGTTGTTAAATTTTTTAAGGTTTGCAAAATGCAAGAACTATGCACCTATAAGTTTTAAATGTGTAACGAATACAAAGCGAGTCAAGTGTGTGATAAATATATATGCATGTTGATGCCAATTATGAGTGGTTAAGGTATACCTATACATACCTAGCTATTCAAAGAGTATAATGAAAAAGTGAAATGTAGGTTTTACAAACCTAGTTAGGAAACAATGTAACATTATTATTATTATTATATTAAGAATGTATGAACTGTATGACTAATGGATATGAATCCATGATTATATAACTGTGTAGAAATACACGAAGTGCAGATAACTATAAGCAGTTAAGTCGTAGTTGATAAACTACGAGCCAGGCAAGTCTTTCAGTTCCTATTTGATATATGAATTCGATAACTGTTAGTTGAGCTATATTATGCTATAAAAATATTGATACATATATATGAAATGCATATGAGATATGTATGAAACTTGAAAGTTGATCTTTGATGATATGCTTGTGAAATAAATCTCTATACATGTGATGAGTAGGTTTTTAACCTACGATTTATGTTCGTTTAGCTTGTTATATTATTAGTTGTTGGTACTTCCATGTTACTTTTGATGGGTTTTATGCTTGTTGTAAGATAATCAATGTGCCTATCAGAATGCTAGCATTGGAAGGAGATTTCAAGCAATTTTTGGATATTCTTCCTACATAGCGCGGACCGCGCTGTGATGTATAGTGAAGTAGCGCGGGGCACGCCGGTTCGCAGGTTTTTCCTGGTACAGTAGCGCGGGCCGCGCTGTCGAAGAGTACTGTGTAGCGCGTGGTGCACTGTCAGTTCTGGGCGAGAAGTAATTTTGTGCTAAAAAATGGGCATTTGTGGGAGCTATTAATTCTTTATGTAATGCGATCATAATAGGATTGTGGGATGGATGTTATTTCATATTGTGGGAGTCCTTTATTAATGGTTGTTAGTATTGAAAAGGATTTGGATTTCTAATGGACTTTCTATATGAGGAGTTAGAGTTGGATTAGGATTATGATATGGAGCTGAGTTGAGACTACTCTTATGCTAATTGTTCAAATAAGGGGAGAGACAAACACACTTGAAAAACGAGATTGAAGAGCACGAACTTGGAGGAACGAAGAAGAAGAATAATTTCATGAAGATTTCAGATTTGAAGGGCGAGAAGGGTGGTGTATTACTATTCTTCTTTAATTTTAAATTATGTAATTGGGATGATGTTTTCTTTTATTTATTCAGTATTTAATTCATTAGCTATGAACTAAATTACTTATTAGGCTTATGGTCAATCCTTAAGTGAAACGATGATTTTGTAAACTTTGATTTCTAGTTCAATAAGCTATTTTTCAGTTTATCTATATTAATTTGAGCTTGAATGTATGAATTGCCTGATCAATAATTCTTTGTGGATTTGTATGGAATCGAGAGAGGATATTTCAATCTAGACTTAGTTAATATAGCGTGTGTTCATGAATTTTGTGAATAGCAGATTCTTGATGAATGTTAAGGTAGAGATATGCTTAACATCGCGTGTAATCGGATATAGAACTTAATGGTAAACCTTCTTTAATTATAATTCACATAGAGATATAGTGAGTTAGTTGATTAAGGTGTTTAACTTATTTCTATCTAATTTGTGGATTTAAGTTAGTACGATATTAGTGCATCGAGAGGTGGCTAGTACTACATTCGTGTTTTTGATTAATGAACTGGGATATTGAGTTGAATTGGAATAAAGGTGTAAAAATCAGAGTGAAGCTTAGGGTGAAATCATAAGTCTAATTCTCCATTAATTGTTTAAAATTCCAGATTTTAATATTTGTGGTTGTTTTGTGGTTGTTTATTTGTTGCTTAATTTAGTTTCTATAATTTTAATCATTGAGTTGAATAGTTTAATAAAATTAGGATTAAGAGGAAATTGATAATTGTGAGGTGTTGAATTTCTTGCTAATTTGTCTATGAGGGAACGATACTCTACTTACTATTACATTACTTGTTGACCACGTATACTTGCATGTTGTGCGTATATAGATTTTACCCAACAAGTTTTTGGCGCCGTTGCTGGGGACAATTTAGTATAGATCTTAATATTTTTACAATATCATTTTAATTAGTCCAGTTTTACTTAAACAATTTTTATTTTCGTTTTGTTCCTCTTATTTCAGGTTTTTGAAGTAGTTTATGCAAACTCGGTCCAAAAATCCAGACTTGCTTCCTTTTGAGGACGACATTGAGATACGGTTTCAGAGGTTAAGTAAGTGGATCAAGGAAACAAGGGAAGACTTTGAAAATTCTGAAAAAGAAGAGGCAATAGCTGCTGAAGATCAGGAAGCATTAAGGGACTTCGCCACACCCAAGGTGACTGAACTGCGGTCAAGCATCTCCAGGCCTGCAATTGCTGCAAATACATTCGAAATCAAGCCTGAGACGATTCAGATGATCCAGAATTCAGTTCAGTTTGGGGGATTGGTAAATGACGATCCGAATGAACATCTAGTCAGCTTTCTGGAGATTTGCGACACCTTCAGGTATAATGGGGTGTCGGATGATGCGATAAGACTTCGCTTGTTCCCATTCACCTTATGGGATAAGGCGAAGAGTTGGTTACACTCTCTACCGCCGGGATCGATAACTACGTGGGAAGACTTAGCCTAGAAATTCCTTGCCAAATTTTTTCCACCGGTAAAACTGCAAAAATGAGGAATGAGATAACAATGTATCAGCAACAACATGGGGAGTCGCTATATGAGGCATGGGAGAGATACAAGGAGTTACTCAGAAAGTGCTCGCATCATGGATTGCCTAAGTGGTTGTAAATGAATACTTTCTATAACGAACTACATGGGAATCTCAGGACCAATATTGATGCAGCGTCGGGTGGAGCATTCATGGCTAAGAGTTATGAGGAGGCCTGCAATTTGATTAAGACCTTGGCGGCTAATAACTACCAGTGACCCACAACAAGAATGACACAGGCAAAGGCAGCTGGAGTGTTAGAAGTAGATAGCGTAACAACAATACAAGTGCAGATTTCAGCACTGTCTAAGAAGTTGGATGCTATGTCAGGGACACAGACACAGACACAGACACAAACAATATGCTGACAAGATGATTAGAAGGTGTGTGCCTTATAGCAAGGTGCATAGTATAGTACATGAATGCCACTCGTCGGCGTACGGGGGACACTATGGTAGTGAGAGGATAGCAGCAAAGGTGCTTCAAGCCAGGTTCTATTGGCCTACACTATTTAAGGACGCCCATCAGTTTGTCAAAACATGTGATAGATGTCAACGGGTGGGCAACATTTTGAAAAAGATTGAGATGCCTCTACAAACAATTCTTGAAGTTAAAATTTTCGATGTATGGGGCATCGATTTCATGGGTTCATTCTGTTCCTCATTTTCCAATCAGTACATTCTGCTTGCGGTGGATTATGTGTTAAAGTGGGTTGAAGCAGTAGCACTACCGTCTAACGATGCCAAGGTGGTTCTCAAATTCTTACAGAAAAATATTTTTACGAGGTTTGGCACGCCGAGAGTCATTATAAGTGATGAAGGTAGTCACTTCTGCAACAAATTGTTTACAGCTCTCTTAGCAAAGTATGGGGTCAACCACAAGGTAGCAACGACTTATCATCCCCAAACCAGTGGGCAGGCTGAGGTGTCAAACAGGGAAGTCAAGAAAATTTTGGAAAAAGTGGTGAACCCGAATCGAAAAGATTGGTCACTCCAGTTGGATGATGCATTATGGGCATACCGAACTGCGTATAAGACACCGATTGGGATGTCACCATATCAACTACTGTACGGAAAGGCTTGTCACCTACCAGTCGAGCTATAGCACAAGGTCTACTGGGCAATTCAGAAACTGAACTTTGATCAAGCAGCTATGGGTGAAAAGAGGCTACTCCAACTAAATGAGCTCGATGAATTCTGACTTCAGGCATATGAGAACGGTAAACTATACAAGGAAAATGTCAAGAAATGGCATGACAAGAAAATTATGCGCCGAACGTTTAAGCCGGGACAATTAGTACTGTTGTTCAACTCACGATTGAGGTTATTCCCAGGAAAGCTTGAGTCAAGGTGGTCAGGACCATTCACCATCAAAACAGTGTTTCCACATAGCGCCATCAAACTCTACAGTCAAAATCCATTGGAGACGTTCAAGGTCAATGTAACGACCCCAAAAATCCATACAATTTAAATCTCAACTTCGGTCGTTAACCACACATTAAAACTCAACTTTTTACATCATTATTCGATATTAAAAACACTAAAATTGCGGAATATTTAGAACGTTTATACATTTCCTTCTTTCTTGCCCTGAATCGCAACCTTTACATTACATCTCTTTGATTCAATCTTATATCATGAATCGTTACAACAAAATGACTATACAAAGTCTTACATCATAACTAAATATCCATATACATTGGATAACTCAACTTACAATTCAACATGTTACGTTCAAAATATGAAATACATTTCTCATAAAACATAAGTAATCATCGTGAATATAGATCTCTATAACTCACTTAGTACATATCTTTATCTTAAAATCTTGACCTGCAAAAGTGGTTATTTGCAAGAGTGAGCTCGACAGCCCAGCAAAGTCTAACAGTTTTCATGCATCACATAACACATAATAACATGCTCGATATACATCTCATTAAGGTAACATGGAATACATGCTTTTAATTCATATAGCAAATATAAAGATTGAGTTCCTTACTCAATCATCATTACTTAGCCAAAATAATCCAGTCATATATTGACTTAAACATTTTATGATTTCAACATGTATAACATATCATACAATTTAAAACAGTTCATCTAGTCCACGTAACAAATAGGAACCGAAAAACTTGCCTTAATCGTTGTTTACCAATACAGTTTAACAGCTTACAGTTATCTGCACTTCACGTGCCCTACACAATTATATAATCATACACATCAACTATTAGTCACATAACAACACATAGTAATTGTAATGTAAACTCTACTCCACATCTCATAATCTTTCCTATTAATTAACACACAATGTTCAATTAGATTGTGTTAACTTTTCGACTTATGTAATATTCGAAATTCATTAAAGTGTTCAAATTTTGCTAGGAATCATTATTGGTTTTATATTAAACCCATTTCATATTTTATAATATCCATTTCATTTGACTAAAAATACTTTTTACGTTCATTAATAATTATCACGGCGTTTCGACGTTTATTCGTCACACGCCCGATTGCATCTTTTGTGTATGCTTACTATGCTTCTATAACTTATCTAATACATCATTATATTAATGTTAAGCATCATTATATTTACTAATATTCATATTTTATAACTTAGAACAACATCTTTTATCGTCAAGAGCACTACACTAGCATACGTGCATGTCTGACGCCCTCCGATTGCCTTCGAAAACACAATAGTCCTAAAGATGACCATTTTGACCCTTCATAACGATTTCAAATTGAAAACCTTAAAGAATAAAAGTTGTAGGCCTATTCGTCCTCGTTCCGAATCATCTTGAATCGCATCAATCAGAGTTCGTATGAAAAAGTTATACTCGATTTAGTAAACTATGTCCGATCAATTTTTTAATTTTTTTTTTGCAAAATTTTGTCTTGACAGAATACCCCCCCGCGGGGGCGGGGGTTTTTACACTAGGGGGGCCCACCGGGGCGGGGGTCTCTGCTGCGACTTCGAGATTTCAGCTCTAGAATATTACGGAAAGCCAAATTAGGCCTCCAAGCTCCTTTCTAACAATCATACCAACCTACCCAATGTGTTATAGATTTACAGAAACATAATCTAATGTTTTCTAACGTGTTTCTAGCCATTTAAACAACACAAACATCAAAGATTATAACCTTTAATTTTACTATTTCTCTTCTTTCTTCTTCTTTTAACATTCATAGCGAAATTATTCACCGTGAACTCGTTTTTAAACCAATTCAAGTAATTTCAATTGTGATAACTCATATTCTTAACATACTAACACAATACATGATCAATTTCAATAATAAATCATAACCAAACATCAATTTAATAGTTTAAAAAGCTATTTTTCAGAAATTATTTCATAGAAAATATTATGAACCCAATTCCTCTTGTTCATCAAAATTACATGGATTGAATTGCTAGAACAACCATATAACTCAAAATCAAACACTATGAACATGATTTCATCATGTCCATCATATCTTTGTGAATTGAAACTTTTGAACAACTATAAAACTCTAAAACTATGAAAACATAGAAGAACGTGATTTTTAAACTTGTTTTTACAACACTTGTATTGTGAAAATTCTTTCACGGCATACAATCACATATGAACACCATATATACATATAAATACATAATCATGAAAACCTAATTTTACAAAGACTAAATACATAACATCTTAATTTAGTATAAGTGTTAGTTTGATACCTTTCTAGGTTGAATTAGGAGAAAATATGGAGATGATGAAAGCTTTTCTTTTGTTTTCTCAAGGTTTCCCCTTCTTCTTCTCCTTCTTCTTCTTCTTCTTCTTCTTCTTCTTCTTCTTCTTTTCTGCATTCTCTCTTCTTCTCTCCCTTTTCTTCAACTGAGTCTTTCTTTTCTCTTCTAACATACGTAGAATAGTATAACGTATATAGTAATAATATATATTAATGATATAATATAAATATAGATATAACTTATATCAGTTATGTAAGTTTTTGAAAATCAAAAGTCATAAGGCTTGTTTGGCTAACCACTAAAAAAATAATCAATTAATCCTTATGCCTTGTTTGGTAAAACACAATTAGATTAAAGACTTAATAGGCATTAGGCTTTGTTTAGCAAAACTAAATTAAACACTTTTAATTTATTTTAATAACTCCTTTAATTTATTTTCATAAGTTATTTATAATATAGTTTATTGTCCCACATTGTTTACTTGGATTTCCATATCCAATCCTAATTAAATAACTAATTACCACATACTAAATAAATTTCCCACTTGACCAAATATCACAAAATTATAATCTCATTATAATTGAGAATATAATTGAGAATATGTAATACTCAAATATAATTGAGTCTGAGTAAAGGTTATGAAATAAAACTTACAAAAATTTATTTTGAAGAATGGTGGGAGTAGGAAATATAAAACCTATATTAAGGTAATGTGTTGAAGTTATTCAACGAAGAGATTTGACGAAAACCTGAGTAAGGTAGGGTTTCAGTGATTCCGAGGACGGAATCCTTATAAGGTGAGAAGAATGTAACAATCTAAAATTTTATTTATAATTTTAAATATTTATTGAATTAAATAAATTTTTTTAATTGACGTGTTTGTTGTTTAGTAGATATTTATTGGATTATTTATTAGTAAGTAAATAATCCATGAGTTATAGAAATTAACTTAATTAAGATAAAAGAGTGAAGAATGTGGCGATTTGATTATTTGAGTTGTGATTCTGGGGACAGAATCCTCGTAAGGAGGGAAGGATGTAACGATCCGAAATTTTAAATTGTAATATTAAATATTTATTAATATATAAATATTTATTTGATGCGCTTATTGTTGAAATTGACGAGAGAAATATTTTATTGATGTAATGGTTGCTAGTAAATATTTACTAATCTAAATTCATTAGATAATATTCTAAATTAAATTAATTTATAATTTAGAGAGTTATAATATAACATGAGATGTTATATTATTGTTTTAATTTAATAATTTAAGGTGGTATATTAAATTATTAAATAAAATTATAATGAGATTATAATTTTGTGATATTTGGTCAAGTGAGAAATTTATTTAGTATGTGGTAATTAGTTATTTAATTAGGATTGGATATGGAAATCCAAGTAAACAATGTGGAAAAATAAACTATATTATAAATAACTTATGAAAATAAATTAAAGGAGTTATTAAAATAAATTAAACGTGTTTAATTTAGTTTTGCTAAACAAAGCCTAATGCCTATTAAGTCTTTAATCTAATTGTGTTTTACCAAACAAGGCATAAGGATTAATTGATTATTTTTTTAGTGGTTAGCCAAACAAGCCTTATGGCTTTTGATTTTCAAAAACTTACATAACTGATATAAGTTATATCTATATTTATATTATATCATTAATATATATTATTACTATATACGTTATACTATTCTACGTATGTTAGAAGAGAAAAGAAAGACTCAGTTGAAGAAAAGGGAGAGAAGAAGAGAGAATGCAGAGAAGAAGAAGAATAAGAAGAAGAAGAAGGAGAAGAAGAAGAGGAAACCTTGAGAAAACAAAAGAAAAGCTTTCATCATCTCCATATTTTCTCCTAATTCAACCTAGAAAGGTATCAAACTAACACTTATACTAAATTAAGATGTTATGTATTTAGTCTTTGTAAAATTAGGTTTTCATGATTATGTATTTATATGTATATATGGTGTTCATATGTGATTGTATGCCGTGAAAGGATTTTCACAATACAAGTGTTGTAAAAACAAGTTTAAAAATCATGTTCTTCTATGTTTTCATAGTTTTAGAGTTTTATAGTTGTTCAAAAGTTTCAATTCACAAAGATATGATGAACATGATGAAATCATGTTCATAGTGTTTGATTATGAGTTATATGGTTGTTCTAGCAATTCAATCCATGTAATTTTGATGAACAAGAGGAATTGGGTTCATAATATTTTCTATGAAATAATTTCTGAAAAATAGCTTTTTAAACTATTAAATTGATGTTTGGTTATGATTTATTATTGAAATTGATCGTGTATTGTGTTAGTATGTTAAGAATATGAGTTATCACAATTGGAATTACTTGAATTGGTTTAAAAACGAGTTCACGGTGAATAATTTCGCTATGAATGTTAAAAGAAGAAGAAAGAAGAGAAATAGTGAAATTAAAGGTTATAATCTTTGATGTTTGTGTTGTTTAAATGGCTAGAAACGCGTTAGAAAACATTAGATTATGTTTCTGTAAACCTATTACACATTGGGTAGGTTGGTATGATTGTTAAAAAGGAGCTTGGAGGCCTAATTTGGCTTTCCGTAATATTCTAGAGCTGAAATCGCGAAGTCGCAGCAGAGACCCCCACCTCGGCGGGCCCCCCTAGTGTAAAAACCCCCGCCCCCGCGGGGGGGAGGGGGGTATTCTGTCAAGACAAAATTTTGGAAAAAAAAAACTGATCGGACATAGTTTACTAAAATGAGTATAACTTTTTCGTACGAACTCTGATTGATGCGATTCAAGATGATTCGGAACGAGGACGAATAGGCCTACAACTTTTATTCTTTAAGGTTTTCAATTTGAAATCGTTATGAAGGGTCAAAATTGTCATCTTTAGGACTATTGTGTTTTCGAAGGCAATCGGAGGGCGTCAGACATGCACGTATGCTAGTGTAGTGCTCTTGACGATAAAAGATGTTGTTCTAAGTTATAAAACATGAATGTTAGTAAATATAATGATGCTTAACATTAATATAATGATGTATTAGATAAGTTATAGAAGCATAGTAAGCATACACAAAAGATGCAATCGGGCGTGTGACGAATAAACGTTGAAACGCCGTGATAATTGTTAATGAACGTAAAAAGTGTTTTTAGTCAAATGAAATGGATATTATAAAGTATGAAATGGGTTTAATATAAAACCAATAATGATTCCTAGCAAAATTTGAACACTTTAATGAATTTCGAATATTACATAAGTCGAAAAGTTAACACAATCTAATTGAACATTGTGTGTTAATTAATAGGAAAGATTATGAGATGTGGAGTAGAGTTTACATTACAATTACTATGTATTGTTATGTGACTAATAGTTGATGTGTATGATTATATAATTGTGCAGGGCACGTGAAGTGCAGATAACTGTAAGCTGTTAAACTGTATTGGTAAACAACGATCAAGGCAAGTTTTTCGGTTCCTATTTGTTACGTGGACTAGATGAACTGTTTTAAATTGTATGATATGTTATACATGTTGAAATCATAAAATATTTAAGTCAATATATGACTACATTATTTTAGCTAAGTAATGATGATTGAGTAAGGAACTCAATCTTTATATTTGCTATATGAATTAAAAGCATGTATGCCATGTTACCTTAATGAGATGTATATCGAGCATGTTATTATGTGTTATGTGATGCATGAAAACTGTTAGACTTTGCTGGGCTGTCGAGCTCACTCTTGCAAATAACCACTTTTGCAGGTCAAGATTTTAAGATAAAAATATGTGCTAAGTGAGTTATAGAGATCTATATTCACGAATATTACTTATGTTTTATGAGAAATGTATTTTATATTTTGAACGTAACATGTTGAATTGTAAGTTGAGTTATCCAATGTATATGGATATTTAGTTATGATATAAGACTTTGTATAGTCATTTTGTTGTAATGATTCATGATATAAGATTGAATCAAAGAGATTTAATGTAAAGGTTGCGATTCAGGGCAAGAAAGAAGGAAATGTATAAACGTTCTAAATATTCCGCAATTTTAGTGTTTTTAATATCGAATAATGATGTAAAAAGTTGAGTTTTAATGTGTGGTTAACGATCGAAGTTGAGATTTAAATTGTATGGATTTTTGGGGTCTTTACAGTCAATGGTCAACGGATAAAACATTACTGGGGTGGAGATTCAAACTGGGATGCCATCAACATTACCCTCGCCGATGCACAGTGATATAAGAGGCACCGTCGGGCTTACGACGTTAAAACTAGCGTTACTTGGGAGGCAACCCAAGCTCTAAACTCTTTCTCCTTTAATTTTTCTTTATATTGTATATAATCTAGTAAATATGAAGCTTTTATAGAAGTTTGACTTCAGGTCTGGATGATTCGCAGGTTGAAGGAGGAAAACAGAGCCAAGAAGTCACTGACCTCACAGCACGGGCCGCGCTGCCCAAGGCATAGGACCAGCGCTAGGCGCGCTACAACCGCAGCCCCTTCCTGCCACGCCAGCATAGACCGTGCCACTTTGCCCATTTCACAGTGCTGGGCGCGCTACGGTTCATCTGCCCACTGTCTCTTTAGCGTGGATCGTGCTATCCAAGAGCTATACTCAACGCGGGGCGCACTAGCATGCCAGCACCTTCTGACCCTTTAGCACGGAGCGTGCTATCTTCAGCTTCTGCATAGCGCGGGCCGCGCTGCTCGTAAAACCCAGGCGACTACTTACTGTAATTGCCGTGGCCTAAGGCATAACCCCCCCCCCCCCACTTCTCCTTTCCTTCGTCAAATCAACTTCCCCAATTCTCCTACACCCTTTACACTTCCCATAACTCCATAACTCCTATACTAATGCCACTACACCATCACTCCTGCTCCTTTTCAACTTCTAGTCACATTAAACTCATACACCTCCCATCTCCCAACCCACGTTGAATTTCCATTCCATATATGAACTCCACCTATACATACAATTCAGTTCATATTATACATACACACTACACTCCAATCCTACATCTAATTCATGCCTTGCACAAATTCTATCAATTGGGGGCACTGTTACATAGAGGAAAACACAATTTATTCAAGGTAAGCACAACTCAATTCTTGCTCAATCGTCTTCTCTGTTATTGATAGCAAGTAAGTCAAACACATTGGATATTGGGTGCCCAAGGATTGTGTGTTTGTTTTCATAATTTGGCTAGCAAGATAACACCAAGTAAGCTATTTTGGGCAAAAAACTCAGTCCGCTTGCCAATTGTTTGACAAAAGTCCTAAACCAAGTTTCAAGCCACCACACCATCAAAATCATCACGTCTTCCCACAAAAGACAACGCCCGTCCACCTCCACTACTCGGCCTTATTATGATCATACAAGGTTTGTAGTGAAAGGGCAGCAGAACGATTCAATTCATCCATTGACAAGAAAACTTTGGTGCTCGAACGTGGATTGAAGCCAGATGCCAATTTGGATGGAGACATGGCGTTGCAAATTGTTGAGCATAATTGGTTTCAGTTAGTAGAATAACCACTTCCAGCGGCAATCAACATAGTGAAAGAATTTTACGCCAATGCAATGGAACATGTCAATCACATAGTCATGGTTCGGGGTAAATTGGTGGCATTTCATGTCGATGCTATCAACGAGTATTTTGGGTTAGAGGCACCACACACTGACCGATATGAAGATGGTTTGCCCGAGTTAGATGAGTTGATTGTCAGATTATGCAAACCAGGAACGCAATGGGTAATTCAAGCCAGAACGAATGAAAAGATAAGTTTTCCCCACTCCGCACTTAGTCGGTATGGAAAAGCTTGGTATGCATTTATGTGTGCCCGTTTAATGCCCACTCGCCACCAAAACGATGTAACTAAGACACGAGCTCAGCTATTGTATGGGATTGTTCATCACCATTTCCGTGTGAACAACTCTATTGCATTTTACAATGTCGATGTGGGGGATTATATTCAAGAGTCCATTAACTGGGTGTTACGAGGGAGTACTATGGGAGGTTTGCTGCATGGGTTCTTAATCACTGATCTGTGCCGTAAAGCTGGAGTGTAGTGGCAACCTTCCGAGCCTATCCAACAACCGATGACTATTATTAATCATGCCACAATTGAGAGGTACAAGGCATGGGATGGGGCGA
Organism: Panax notoginseng; assembly: GCA_016801055.1. Lineage (NCBI taxonomy): Eukaryota > Viridiplantae > Streptophyta > Magnoliopsida > Apiales > Araliaceae > Panax > Panax notoginseng. The sequence goes on along the minus strand of CM029016.1, from coordinate 153,420,298 downwards.
GATCACATCCACGTGGAAAAGGCTATATTATGATCCGATAGCCCTCACCACCAGTTGGAGCAAAATCCAGGTAAGAGCAACCACTTCAGACTTCACGGAATCAATTTATGTGGTTGGCCCAACGTCAAGATCTAATGCATCTATACAATGCCAATGCATTCAACACGCTTGCTGATGTGTTTTCTCGCTGTAATCCAACTGCACTTCTGGTGGTCATGCCCATTCCTCCTAACCTGCCTGCATATCCTTCGTCGGACGACGACGAGCAGTAACTCATTCTCAGGGAAGTCCTCGTACTTTTATTTGATTTATTTTGACGTAATGAGGACATTACTTGGGTTAAGTTTGGGGGATTATTTTAATGCTTGGTTAATTAGTGAAAATTTTCAAGAATCATGTTAGATAGTTTAGATAATAAATTGTTGAGTCTTTATAATTGAAAAAAAAATAAAAACAAAAACAAAAATATTTTGCATGTAGTTTGCATGAATCCAGTTATTAGATCGTAGACGTTGATTCTTGGCTAATGATGAGATTGAAATTACGTAGACAAGTACATTACTAAGTATGGGAACCTTGATGTATTTTCTGTTATGGTTTGGATCTTGTTCTGCTTTGAAATTGGTATAATACGGGTAGCACGTTAATAACATCTGTGTTAATGGATTAGTTCAAATCGTTACATAAAGATTTTCTAAAGGATAATGCTAGTATAGATAAGAGAATCACAAGAATATGCAGTGAAGACAACAAATTAGGCAAGAACCTAAGTTTGGGGGAAAACGTAGGATGTATAAGCTTCAGAAAAAAAAGGAATCGAGTTGAGTCTTGTGGTGGGTTGAGGAGAATTACTCCCCATAAACACAAGCGTGAGATGGAGCATAAAACGCACTCACCAACCATCTATCTAAAAAAAAGGGAAAGAAAAGAAAAATAAAGAGAAGACAGGAAATAAGGGCAAAGAGCCCCAGCCAATGAAAAAAAAGAGCTTGAATACCCTATTCGGACCCCTAATCTTGGCAATTATTTGATTTGAGTTGGAACTTGTTTGCTTTTGAACTTTTTGAGTTTGTGTTGTATGATTCCTTATAAGAAACTGGTTATGTATTGAATTTGAGTCGATATCAGTTAGCATGGGTGTTGAACACATACACACTATACTAGTGATAATAGTTTAAGATGCAATGATTGATAAGGAATTGCGGATTGGTTTTGATATAAAGTTTGACATGTTTATGTAGCTTTTCTGAGGCCATATAAGTAAACTATCTATACCGTCTTAATACTGGATTCATAGTTTCTAGTTGTTAGTGCATTGCATTGCATTTTGCTTGAGGACAAACAATGTTCAAGTTTGGGGGAATTTGATGAGTAGGTTTTTAACCTACGATTTATGTTCGTTTAGCTTGTTATATTGTTAGTTGTTGGTACTTTCATGTTACTTTTGATGGGTTTTATGCTTGTTGTAGGATAATCAATGTGCCTATCAGAATGCTAGCATTGGAAGGAGATTTCAAGCAATTTTTGGATATTCTGCCTACATAGCGTGGACCGCGCTGTGATGTATAGTGAAGTAACGCGGGGCGCGCTGGTTCTCGGGTTTTTCCTGGTACAGTAGCACGGGCCGCGCCGTCGAAGAGTACTGTGTAGCACGGGGCGCTGTCAGTTCTGGGCGAAAAGTAATTTTGTGCTAAAAAATGGGCATTTGTGGGAGCTATTAATTCTTTATGTAATGCGATCATAATAGGATTGTGGGATGGATGTTATTTCATATTTTGGGAGTCCTTTATTAATGGTTGTTAGTATTGAAAAGGATTTGGATTTCTAATGGACTTTCTATGTGAGGAGTTAGAGTTGTATTAGGATTATGATATGGAACTTAGTTGAGACTACTCTTATGCTAATTGTTGAAATAAGGGGAGAGACAGGCACACTTGAAAAATGAGATTGAAGAGCACGAACTTGGAGGAACGAAGAAGAAGAATAATTTCATGAAGATTTCAAATTTGAAGAGCGAGAAGGGTGGTGTATTACTATTCTTCTTTAATTTTAAATTGTGTAATTGGGATGATTTTTTCTTTAATTTATTCAGTATTTAATTCATTAGCTATGAACTAAATTACTAATTAGGCTTATGGTCGATCCTTAAGTGAAACGATGATTTTGTAAACTTTGATTTCCAGTTCAATAAGCTATTTTTCAGTTTATCTATATTAATTTGAGCTTGAATGTATGAATTGTCTGATCAATAATTCTTTGTTGATTTGTATGGAATCGAGAGAGGATATTCGAATCTAGACTTAGTTAATATAGCATGTGTTCATGAATTTTGTGAATAGCAGATTCTTGATGAATGTTAAGGTAGAGATATGCTTAATATCGCATGTAATCAGATATAGAACTTAATGTTAAACCTTCTTTAATTATATTTCACATAGAGATATAGTGAGTTAGTTGATTAAGGTGTTTAACTTGTTTCTATCTAATTTGTGGATTTAAGTTAATACGATATTAGTGCATCGAGAGGTGGCTAGTACTACATTCGTGTTCTTGATTAATGAACTGGGATCGTGAGTTGAATTTGAATGAATGTGTAAAAATCAGAGTGAAGCTTAGGGTGAAATCATAAGTCTATTTCTCCATTAATTGTTTGAAATTCCAGATTTTGATATTTGTGGTTGTTTTGTGGTAGTTTATTTATTGCTTAATTTAGTTTCTATAATTTTAATCATTGAGTTGAATAGTTTAATAAAATTAGGATTAATAAGAAATTGATAATTGTGAGGTGTTGAATTTCTTGCTAATTTGTCTCTGAGGGAACGATACTCTATTTACTATTATATTACTTGTTGACCACGTATACTTGCGTGTTGTGCGCATATAGATTTTACCCAACAACATGCTATGTGAGAAGTAACATGCATAGTAAATATTAATTGATTATGAATGCATGAACTGAGTATGTTATTATATGCTATGTGATACATGAAAACTATTAGAATTTCTAGGCTATCAAGCTCACCCTTGCAAATAACCACTTTTACAAGTTAAGGACTCATGGTAAAGTTATGTGTTACTTGATTGATAAAGTTCAATAGCATCGATGGAGATTGATTTATTTATTTAAATATATGCTCTTGAACTATGTTTAGGTTCTAGGAAATGTACATGATAGTAGTTTACGATGTGTAATATATGTTGAGTTGTAAAGTTGTACTATGTAATGCATAGAAGAATTCGAATCGAGATGTAAAAATTTATACATTAATTCAAATAGAATGAGTCATAACATAATTTGATTCAAGGATATGTAATTGATTCAAGTTAAGAAATCAATAAAAGTTTTTTTTTAAAAGGAGATTGAAAAAGTTTAAATTATTCTGCATAATTTTATAACATCGAATATGATGTAAGACACGAATGGTAAATGACCAAGATTTGAAACTTATAAAAGCTTGGGGTCATTATACAGATCCTATAAATTGAAAGAATTTATATTCTAAATTATAATAAGCAAAGTTATATTAATTAAGTTATGAATAAATGATATAAATAGTTTGACGATAATAGTATCGTGGCGGACCGGATCAGAGGTTCGAAGGGACCCGAATTTGGGGGCGTCACAGGTTGGTATCAAAGCTGTAGGTTATAAACTTTAGGTAAGAGTACTTAAGGCTATTACCTGAGAGAGAGAAAGATAAAGATTAAAATATATATAAGCGAAGATTCAAAGAAGAATCTTGAAATATCTATGAGAATGAGAATTCAGGAGTTTCTTAACTCCAGTAATAAAAATGTTAATATGATGTCTATAAGATGAAGATTTAGTTGATAATGGGAAGGAACCCTAAGGTAAACCGATGATCACGATGTGATCAGATTGAGCTATGAAATGATAAATAGTCTATAACGACTAAGTGGCTATAGCTTGATGCTATAAGAGAAGGTACTATGAAATGGTACGAGATAAACTCATGAGGAGTTGTAAATGATGAGATACGATAAATTCGTATCGAGAAAAGAGAAAGTTAAGAGTGAGATAGAGTTAAGTGAGATTTCAATTGAGGACTCATGTAAGAGCTGAGTTGTACAAACCTTTGTATGGGCGGAGGCTTTGTGCTCGCTCTCGGTTCCTCGCAATGATAATCAATGGAATGTCGGTGTCACGCTATCGATATGCTTATGGTGAGAATGTGATTCTTTTCTCATATTATATTTAATAGATAGAGACTATTAAGATTAAGATAGAGAATATTAAGATTAGGTGTGAGTTTTTAAAACTCATGCATATTGAAAGTTCGTGACTCATAATCATATGGTATGTTTCGAACTCCTCAGCGAATGGACGCCTATAGTCTGACTAGGATAAGTTCTTAAACTCATATAATTATGGCAAGTTCCTGAACTTCCAAAGTGTGGTAAGTTTGATGAACTATACTGGGTATAGAAAACTTCTGAGGTAAGAATTAAGAAATTTTTGTATAGTAAGCATTAATGGTGTTAGAGATTGATAGAATGAAGTAATGGAGTAAGGATTGAAGTTGATGGAGAAACATGGATTTTCTAAATCCTCTAGCTCTGCTAGATTTTAAAATTTTATTGACTTTATGCTGATGTTTGTACTTCTGTTTTCTTGAAAAATATTGGATCATGTAATTGAACCAATGATGTTTAAAAACAATATCGTTATTCATATGTGGATGCTAATCGTTTCGGCTAAGACAAAAATGATTTAAAAATTTTCAAAATGTATTTCTGACCATGTGCATCATTTGATATGATGTAGAAAATGGTAAACGATAGAGTCATCAATGCAGTCAAACCTAGTAATGGTTGTGATCGAAAGATCGTCAGCCCACTATGGTATGATGTAATATGACAAAGTCACATAATGGCGGAATTCTCAACGTACTATTAATTTGGTACGGTATCATGACGTCATAAAAGAATTTTTGGTTTTCTTTTAAATTATAAAGAAGGTCGATTAAGTTGGCTAAATTATTTCGATTGATGTCCGAATTGTTAAAAGTCTAAGTTATTTGATTCGGCTAGACGACTATTGAAAAATATTTATGGAATTCAAGCATTCTTGAGTATTTATTCCAAACCAGATTGCTCTGGTGCGAATTCAGATGTTGAAAAACTAAGGTGAACAACCTTATATTGGGACATGTTTTCGGGGATAATGGTTTCGAGCGTAAAGCATATAGTCGTTAAATCACACTATGTTACAACCCAACGTAGTGGTACAATAGGCCGGCCACCTAGTGTACATGTGGAGGGTGTTTTCAGTTTTTGTGATTGATAAACTCTCTGGTTTTTCAGTGTGAATAATTGTGTTGAAGCACTAGTAAACCTAGAGAAGAGTTCACGGTCTTGTGACCCCTCAACATAATTTGGAATCTAAGATTTTTAATACTACTTCCCGATTATTGAAGAATCGTGGAAGATTCTTATTCTTCTGAAGGATGAGTGAAGTAAGTAGAATGCATTTGAGAAAGTTATAATAATAAAAACTTCCAAAAAGAGAATGGACAAAATTATTCAAAAGAATATATAAGATTCGGAATAGCACTAACTAGAGGAGGTTTCGGTGATTCTGAGGACGGAATCCTTATAAGAGGGAGAGGATGTAAGAACCCGAATTTCTAGAAAATATTAAAATAAGAATTTAGTAAATAAAATTCTTAAGGCATGAGAAGGTTCGAATAATATATATATATATATATATATATATATATATATATATATATATATATATGTGTGTGTGTGTGTGTGTGTGTGTGTGTGTGTGTGTGTGTGTGTGTGTGTGTGTGTGTGTGTGTTGTGAGATATGTGGTATGGTGTTGCATGAGGTAATATAAACTATGCAATAAGTGATTTTTGTGTTTAATAAATATATTATTATTATTATATATTTGTTATTTATTGGAAAGGCGAGTTATTTAAAGAAAAGAAGATGGATAGAAATTTATCTATCAATATTAAATAATTTATGTGAAATTATTTTATCATAGTAAGTTGGTGATATTAAATATCTTTGATAATCACAAATTTCTTGAGTATATGTATGAGTAAGTATCAAGTCTAAGTCAGTGCAACCGTACCTTAAATGGTGGATGTATAGGAGCTGGGCTAAACGATTCCTTCAGAGAGCGGAGGTGTACACGAATTAGTAACCGATCTAACTCACTGTGAAAACAGTGTAGAGGAGACGAAAACTAATTTGTTTGTTATATGTGGGAAACCACTCAGTGTACTATATTGAATACTATTAAAGACTCGATGTGTGCTAGGTTTAGACTTGTATATATGTACGTTGTTGACAAGAGAAGAAAATTGATATACCTTTAAATTGATTAGAGAATTATTAAGTAATTTGATACACGACGAGAAGTGAAGATTAAAGGAATGTATATGTGTTATATTTTGAATTTTGTGTTATTAGTGGAAAGAAATACTATAAATGAGATTTATATAGTTGAGAAAAGTAGAGATTTAAAACTCAAAGTTTTATTATTAAAGAAAATAGTAATCCATGATGTGGAATCAAAGAAGAGGTTGATTTTAGATGAGTTACAATTTATGAGGTATATGTGAAGTATTTAGGAGCGTAGATTCAATTTTGGCTAAAATAGAAACTTGTTGTGTTTGAACTTGGTATGGCCCAGCTGAGCCATTTCCAAGCCTATGACCAGCGCAGTTGCGTCGGTCTGTAGGATGTTCTGAGAAAGTTTGTGGAATTTAAAAAATTTAAGAAATTGATACTAAGGACTCATAGGGATAATAAAATCTTAAATGATGATTAAGTTGTCCAGGAATGGATTTGAATAAGAGTTAATTAATTAACCCAGAATAAATATGGTTAATTAAGAGACATTATAGAATATTATATTATGAAGCTTTGTATGGTAGTGGCATGATAATAAATTGAATAGAAAGGATTAATTCACTTACATAAGACGGTGAATTAATATATGTGTTTAGCATAAGAGGATGAAAGAAATATGTTAATTAATATTTGATATTTTTAATATATTACATAATATTGTAATATATAAAACGATTAATAATTGAAAGATATGTGATTAATAAAAGAAGAGAACCAATATAGTTCTAAGTAATTATTGGTTAGAGATTGATGCATTAAGTTAATAGTTTATATGGTGGTTAAAGAAAATTGTTTTGGAACAATTTATGGAAGAAATGAAATGAAAGAATTATATTATATTAATTAGTGTAGTACGTACTAATTATTGTAAGGAAATGGCTATTTGGATAAAGATGTTATGAGTATAAGTTTATAGTATATAATCATTTAAGGTAAAGTGTGTTACACAAACTTTATATTAAATAAATATTAAAATAATGTGGAATTAGGAAAAAGTCAAACGTGGCCTAGACCCCTAATATTTTATTAAAGAGATAATGAGCTTGAGTTTTATAACTCCGGTAAATGAGATAAATGAGTCTCGTGTGGCCTGAGTACTAAAGTTAAACCAGACTGAAGGTTTAACTAGAATTATTAAAAGAGAATTAATGGTAAGAGAATAAATGATTAATATTAATTAATCATTATGATATTAAAGTGTGATAGGAGATAATGGGTTAAGAGTACCCAACTGAATTTTATTTTGCCCAATTAAAATATTATTTAGACTAGCCCAATGTACATGGGATATAAGATTATATTGGTATATATTTAAAATATAAGTATACTTCCTATATGTGGGTAGGTACATATATGTGTGTATATATGTGCCCATAACTTAAATTAATGTAGTAATGTTAAATCATTATAATCGATTTAATAAGTCAAAAGGAATTAACTTTAGTAGAATAAGGACTATTTTACTAATAAGTAAGGATGTAATGTAGCTTATCCCAAATTCAGTGACCCAAATAATAATGAGTCGTGTAATAGGCCAATGACCTACTTCTCTATTGCTTAAGCTCGACAAAGACTACAAAGCTGGTAATCATAGCTACGGGAATGGAGGAAGAAAGTGTTGGTAACCAACTCCTTATTACCTTTTGATTTCTTCTTCTTCCTGGTAGATTAAAACATTGTGCAAAGCTATGGACTGTGTAGAGAATTCTCTATTAATAGAGCTCCTCCTTTTCTTTCCCTATTTGTTGAAGTATCTAAGTTTTGCTGTTGGAAGTTAGTAGAATTGGAGAGTCAATAGAATTGGAGAATTGAGGAGCAATAGTTGATAATTGCAAGCATTCAAGAGGTAATAATGCTAACCTATATGCTTTTGATTCCTAAGTTTTACAATTCCTTATAAATGACAAGAAAAAGTTGCTTTTGAGTCACAAACTTGATGACTAAGGATTGTTGTAATCCATGAATTATTTTTAGATATTGATAATATAGTCATATGCGAAAACAACGGAAGTTAAACGGACTAATTTGGTTTAGAAACAAATTTGTAGTGAATGAATTCGCTAAATTTGTCAAAATATGAAAATTTAGTATGAACATGAGTTTTGGATTAATATTTGGGTTAGTTAATGTTTATGTTAATTGTTTATTATTTGGTATGTTGTAGTTTTATGAGTTAGAAACCCATAGAATCAAAAATGAACTAATTTGGATGTGTGTAACTCATGTTATGAAAATTGGAAGGAGTATGGGTCTAAAAAATAGCGAAGAACAGAACCTGAGAAGTTGTTCTGCCTCACTGGGCGCAGCTGCTCTTCCCCCAATGCCAATTGGGGCGCAGCTGCACCGGACAACAGTGTCGGGTAGGACTGCTTTGACCTACTATAGTAAATTAGGCATAACGTTTTCATACGAATTCCGATTGAGGTGATTCAAGACGTTTCACAAAGATAACGAGTAGACCTACAACTTTTGTTCTTTATATTTTTCGATTTAAAGTCGTTAATAGGGGTAAAAATGTCCATATTTATGATTGTTACGTATTTAAAGGCAATCGGAGGGCGTCAAATGAACACATACGCAAGTATAGTGCTCCCGACGATGGAATATGTTATTCTAAGTGATAAAACATAAAAATACATGATAATAGATATGACGTATAAGATTACCTTACTCATAATGGAATGCTTTAGCATGATTTAATATGAGTTTTGAAAAGAAACTTGGAGTTTTGAAAACAAATATCGACGAACCTTGAGTCTTTGAAGTTATGATATTTTAACATATACATATTGTTAAGTTATGAGTATACCTAAGCATGAGAAGTGATTTAAAGTTGCTTTACATATTATCAACTTACAATAGCTTAGTTAAAAATGATTTCTAAAGAAAACTTGAAACTTTAAGAACGAACTTAAAGTAACTGTGTACTTAAAGTTCTAAACGTGATAACATACATACATGGCTTAGTTAGCGATGAAATGAGATTTAATGTTGCACCTATTTGTTTTAACTTGGCCTAGAATAACTTTTAAAAGTGAACTTGAATGCCTTGCGAAAATAAGTTTTTATAAACATGGCTTAAATGTGTGCTCATCTAGCTAGACACCATATAAGTCGTGTGAGTATGAATTGTAATAAGTTCTCAAACGATGAACTATACTAATGAGTTGAATAAACGCGAGCATATGCGTTATAGGCGTTTAACATCTTTACGTGATGAAATGGTTAAGATAGTTCATTCTTTGTACATGAACCTACTTAGCCTTGTTGGGAAATTTCAAGAAAGTCTTTAAAGTGTGGAAACAACTTAAAGTAAACACAAGAGACACCGAACTTGGGCTGAGACCTCTTAACATATGGATAAGTTATGTGTTAACAATCATGCATGCCAAGAACCCAGATGAAACCAAAAAATAAATACTTAATGTGAGAGCCCCAAATCCGGGTCCCAAACCACCACGGATCCGGTACAATCATTTTATAATTATTGCGGAAGATATAAATATAAATTGTTTACACATTACATTACACACTATTTCCCCCAAGGTCGAGTAACCTTAACTTATACACAAATCATAACTTATTTGACTTTCAACAACATTAATATACAATACTTATACAAACTTAACTGCACACATAAACTTAAAGCTGGAACTATCTTTAACCTTTCCTTATATCAGACGTATTCGTCTTAATCTGCAATATTTATCATGATATAGCAAGGGTGAGCATAAGTTTGCCAAGCAAGTATAAGTTTATTTAAGGATATATCATGATTGAAAGAATTTGAATAATAAGCTGGGTATAATTCAATAATATAGTTATGAATTAGCATGAACAAATTCTTAGAACTGAGCGAACATTGAACATGAATAAATAAATCTAGACCGAATGGTAATGAAGGTGATCAACCTTTCATACCTGAAGAATACATGCAATATACATATAGTACGATTCAAAAAATCATAGACGTGATAATCATGAATAATTATTCACAAGCATATACGCAAAATTATAACTCATGGTTGAGTTAAAGAAAACTTGCATGTACCGTTGATTATCGTTACGCAAATTATCTAGCTTTGTCTAAAAACCTAATATAAATAATACTGATCTACACATTAGAATAATATCATCACATCATTTAAAATAACCTAAACACATTATCACATAATCCTATCCGTCTATAACACACCTAAGACTTAACTTCAACTCAAGCTTTTATAGTCTGAGTCGAGTTCGGTACAATTTTGACATCCCGACGGTCTAGTCAAAAAATTATCGAGTTTAAGTTCAATTAAACTCTGCCTAACACTTAACAATTATCTTAGATAGTTATATTATCAATCAAAATAATTTTTCCAAGTCTCATAATAATTTTTAAGTAATTATTTTCATTTATCATGAATTTTCAATCATTAAAATTGTATTTATATGAATTAAATACCACTATATTCTATTATCATTAATATTTATTTATTATCAAATATTAATAAAATTCATGTCATAACATTATAATATCACAAAGTATTTTTAATACTTTAAAATCATATTATATGATTTTTAAATCTTTAAATTCATTATCCGATAATTGCTATTAATATTAAAATATTAATATTTTCATGACAAAATATCAAAGGTTATATTTTATAACTTAAAATATTTTTATAACACTTAAATAATTTTTATATCATTAATTCTATTTTTCTACAATTTATTTAATATATTTATTAAATAAATTAATTATCATTAATATTAATTAATTAATGAAATTCATCACATAATATTAAAAGTTATTGAAAATAACTTAAAATATTTTCTTATACCATAATATAATTTTTCATGATTTTTCATGTATTAAAATCATTTTTAAATAATTTATTTAATATTATAATTAAATAAATTAAAACCATTATTATTCTAAAAATATTAAATATTTATGAAATATATTCAGAATAATTAAAAACTAATTTTCAGGCTTTAAAATAATTTTTAGGAATTTATTTTGTTTTTTTAATAATTAAAAATCATTTATTTCAATTTATTTATTAAAATAATTAATTTTTTAATTTATCTGTCGCTAAAGGGTCCTATAGTGACATAACTGTCGCTATAGGTGTTCTTCGTGTTCTTGAGCCCAAACCCAGAAACCCATGTCAGTGGAGCAGGTGGTAGGTTTGACCGATGCTAGATCTGTGATCCTTAGTAGTTATGGGCTGCTAAAGTGTTAGTGTTGTAGTACTACTGTAGTACTACAATTGTAAACAAGTTCCATGGTCATTCTATATCTTAACAGGGAGATCCAAGCTGCAGAAAAGATTGTCAGACGCTGTTCTTCATTTCTGGGTTTTCCAGAAATGAAGAACAGTACGAGTATGCTACTTCAAATCTTCATAGCTTGCATCCTATATTCACTTAGTGCAATCTAAAGAATCTTGATTGTAGTATTGATGTCAAAGAACAACACTAAATCATCAGATCAACAAATAAACATCAAACTTAAAAGATTTTGGCCGGTCAAAGCACTAGTCAGAAAATGCCCTTTGAAGATCTGGGTTACCCAGAATCTTTTTCCGGCGTGATGGTCAATGCTAGTTTGACCCTGATTCTCTTTCATTATGGTTATGATCTAAGTTATCTAGTGACTTTAATATATATACAATCTACATGTCAGGCTACAAAGATCAAGCAACAACTTGGCCTAAACATTAACAGACAGTAAGATCCGAGGCCACAAAAATGTTGTCAGGCTTTCTGGGCAAGATCTGGGCTGCCCAGAAACAGAATTCGTGTTCAGTCAACGGGTTTTGACTGTTTACAACTTGCGATTTACACATGATCTGACCCTGTTTCCAGTTCCAGATAATAGTCCACATGACATAGAACATATCCATAACATAAAACACACATAATACTTAACACACACTGATCTACGAGCCCTGACATTAGGCTGTCAGACAACTTTTTCAACCTTTTTCCAGATTTTTGAAAACTTGATTTTCGAGCACTTTAATATTATGGATCTACGTTCTAGCAACCCATATCACTAAATAAAACTTTTATACATGTATTTTAACAACAAATCATAACAAATAACATCAGATCACAAATTTAGGGTTTATACCTTCTAAGCTTGGATCTTTGAATCTGACCTTGTTGATATGTTATAGGCTTGCTATGAACTAATCCTAACTTTGTTTATCACTCTCTCTCACTCTAGATTTCGAAATTTGAGGAGAGAGAAGTCTTGCAGAAAATGAGAATTAAAGTAGCATTTCTCTCTCTCTCTAATCTTTATATTTTGATACAATGAATCTATATTTTGCAATGTGGCACATGTGGGCTGAGTTTGCTGAGCTAAAAGGCACAAAGGAAAAATTTAGTTGGTCAACAACTCTTATTTTGACAAGATTTGCAAGTTACCTTCAATAATTTATGAAGGGTATAATTGACATTTGGCTTTTAAACTTAATAGCTAACTTGTCATTTGCTAAATCCCTTAGGGTTTGAACCCTTAGGGTTAAAACCTAAGATTCTTAAAAATAAACTTTCTAGGATTTCCAAAATCAGGTTTTCAAAATAGAAAATTAATATTTCTAAATTATAATTAGGATTCTCTAAATATATTAAGATTTCCTAATCATAATTCAAGCTTGCTAATTAGGATTAATATTTCCTAATTAAAATTGGTAATTTAGCAATTAAGTTTCATAATCGTGCATTAGGGTTTCCTGCTGAACAATTAGGGTTTTCTAAAAATCAATTAGGGTTATCCCTAATTAAATATAATTAATAACGTTTAAACCTTATGCTAGCATTTAAATCCCCATATTAGGGTTTCAAATTTCTGAAACTGAAATTATGATTTTCAGAGCCAGTTTTAGGGTTTCTTATTAATCGATAGAATTTTCGAACTGAACGTTGACGTTCTTAATTTAATCTTAAGGTTTGCCACATATATAGCTTATCTGGTCAACCCTTGACCCTTAACCACATACTGTACACATAAAATACCCTATACACAGAGCATATTCACGTATACCCTTAATCTTGAATAATTCACCACATAAATTTTAAATTCACAAAATTCCTTCTCGAAAATCTCAAATCCATTCACTTATTTTCTGTCTAGGTTTATTATTTAACCTTAATTCAATATTTTAAATTTTAAATAATTCTCTAAATTCTCGGGTTGTCACACTTAACCTTGGTCTGGCCAGGGGAATGCGCAGCTGCGCCCATCCCAGGCCAAATTGCAGCGCAACTGCGCCACAAGGCAGTGATGCCTGATTATTTTAACTTTAATCTAGACCTTAAAGCATATAGGTATGAATGTCTAGAGTTATAATACTTGACATAAATGATGTTTTAAGCATATGAACATGTAATGGTTATATAAAACCCAGAATTGTTAAATTTTATTAAGGTTTGGAAAATGCAAGAACTATGCACCTATGAGTTTTAAATGTGTAACGAACATATAGCGAGTCAAGTATGTGATATATATATATATATATATATATATATATATATATATATATATATATATATATGAATGTTGATGTCAAGTATGAGTGGTTAAGCTATACCTATACATACCTAGTTATTCTAAGAGTATGATGAGAAAGTAAAATGTAGGTTTTACAAACCTAGTTAAGAAACAATGTAACATTATTATTATTATATTAAGAATATATGAAATGTATGACTAATGGATATGAATCCATGATTATACAACTATGTCAAAATACACGAAGTGCAGATAACTATAAGCAGTTAAGTCGTAGTTGATAAACTACGAGCCAGGCAAGTCTTTCAGTTCTTATTTGATATATGAATTTGATAACTGTTAGTTGAGCTATATTATGCTATGAGAATATTGATGCATATGAGATATGTATGAAACTTGAAAGTTGATCTTCGATAATATGCTTATGAAGTAAATCTCTATGCCTGCTATGTGAGAAGTAATGTGACGCCCCCAAAATAGGTATACTTCACCTATTCTGAGTCGTCAAATACATGGTACAAAATATAAATAAAACTTAATTATACAACTGTCGTGTAAAATACGATAAAACATATGTTGTGAGTTTTAATACAAATATTGTCATCTAGACAATATCCACACTCAATGTAGTACGCATTACATTTATTATTACACTATTTCACAGAACAGTGAGGACTACTAATGCACCATCTAGGACCATCACTCTGTTCCCCGACTAGCCCCAGCTACGTTCTCATTTCCTGAAGAGAACAATGAAAGAAAGGGTGAGCTTAACTAGCCCAGTAAGAAATATTATGACTAAGATAATGCAGAATAAATTATCGTTAGCCTTCAATAGTGTTAAACTGAAACAATATAACAAACAACAAGTTTAACTGCAGCGGAACAAACAATCCATTAGAATAGTCAAGTAGAGAATAAAATCTACTATCTTCTATGATTTAAAAGGTTTTTCATCACTTTTATCGCTGAGACTCAGCTCAATAAATAATCCACATCATTAAATCATCCTTGCACTACATGCCAATGATATTCTTTAGTATCATGACAACGAATTATCCATGCACTATGGGCCAAAGATAATCGTGTTTTTATCAACGGTCCTGATCATACCATACAACAATTCATCTTTGCACCCTTGACCAAAGAGAATCCATAGCCATAATCATACCAAAAACTGTCCATCAATGCATTACAGGCTAATGAGGACTTTTTCCACATCATTTGTAACATTACGGTCATGACTATACCGAATAATCCCTGGTCATAATCATACCAAGTCCATCTATGCACTACAGGCCACAGATGACTTTCAACATAATATAAACATGAGGATGATGATAATGACATAATAATTCAATAAAACATGTTCAAGAATGAATTTATCCAGGAACCAATAACGTCTAAATTGTCAACATGATACTTCTTTGTAGAGTAAAATTTAAGAATGTTCAGAAAAATATTTTCATGAAAAGATACTGAATGAAGCGCAAACATCATGGATATTCCACTAATTTCATAGAGTATAGAAGCCAAAACTTTAACCAACTGAGTATAATAGAATATATGAAACGGCAAATAGATTTTTGCCCCCATGCGGTAATCCACTTAGACAGATCATGTCCACAATTTAATAAGGAATGAATATAAAGGATCATTCACCATGCATGTGGTAATCCACATAGACATGTTATTCCAACAGAATAATAAAGAATAGAATAATAGAAGGATTCACCATGCGTGCGATAGACTGCACAGACAGGTTATTCCTAACAGAATAATAAATAATGGAACCAGGTCTGGCATAAACGCACATACAAGATATTCCGACAGAATAATAAATAATGGAACCAGGTCTAGCGTAAACACACGGACATGATATTCCGACAGAATAATAAAGAACGGAATAATAAATAATGGAACTAGGTCAGGCGTAATACGCACCTACAGGATATTTCGACAGAATAATAAAGAACGAAATAATAGAAGAATTTTACCATGTATGCAGTACTTCGCATAAACAGGTTTTTTCAACATAATAATAAAGAATAGAATAACAGAAGAATTTCACCAAGTATAGGGTAGTCCGCGTATACAGGTTATTCCAACAGAATAATAAAGAATGAAATTACAGAAGTTCTCTTCATGAATATAAAAGAAATAATACCCCTTACAGGTACAACAAATAATATCCCTTACCCTAGAAAGAAGAGTACTGGATATAAGAGTAGTAAAGTAGCAGAACACTTTTCTTCTTTCTCTCTATAGTTTCTCTCTCTAGAGTTTCAGTAAATTCGTAAGAAATAATGAAGGAATGAGATTCTATTTATAGAAGAATGGACTGCATAATAACTAATTCATGAACGGTCCAGATTGATTTACTTTTAATCGGACGGTACAGATTTAAAGCAAAATCTTTTAAATAAAATATAATATATTCTATTTATAATCTAATAAAACGAATAACTTTATAAAAGTATTCTGTTTTATATAAAAAGATTTTACTATGCAAAACACTATGCATGCACTATGCAATACTATACATAATAAAATATAATATATTCTATTTATAGAATAACTTTATAAAAGTATTATGTTTTATATAAAAAGATTTTACTATGCATTTTTTAATATGCATAATAGAATATAATATATTATGTTTATAGTATAACTTTATAAAAGTATTCTGTTTTATATAAAAAGTTTTTATGTTTTATTACAATAATAATATCAAAAAAACAAAACTGAGTGACTTATCACATAATCATCAATAATCAATGCCGTGTGCTAGTATGCAACCACGCATATTACTGTACTTTTAACACCGAGTGTTTCAACAGTTAACGGTAACACTTCCGCCATTATTTTCATAAAATATTTTTGTCATTTTCTCAATCCGACAATAATTCCATTGCGGGGTCCACCAATGATTGTGCCGTTGTACGAATATTTCTTGATAAAATGAATATTTCCCGACCAATCGAATATAAAATGACCACTTGCATACTTTGCAAAATTTATAAATACTACCCATAACTATAACATTATATGAAATCTACACCATAATATTAAAAAATTTTATTTTGAGAAAATTAAATCTTATTCGTAAAATTTAGAGTTTTACAATCTCCCCTCCTTGTGAAATTTTACCCTTAAAATATACGTACGTACCTAGTATGCCGAACAGGTGAGGATACCTTGACTTCAATTCAGATTCTAACTCTTGAGGTATAACCTTTGAGTGTCGAATATAATCCTTCTTATCCAAGATTTTAACACGTATCTCCTTATACGTTAAATCATCCGCTATCTCGTCCGGTTCTAAATTAATAATGTAGTTCGGGTCGTCCACATCTTTACGTAACGTCGATACGTTAAAAATATTATGAACACATGACATACTTAGCAGTAAAACGAGTCTATAAGCCACAGTTCCTACTCGATCGAGGATATCAAATGGGTCAATTAAATCGAGGGTTGAGATTTCCTCTCTTCGTCGATTCTTGCTTCTAGAATAACGCCCTCTTGAACCTTCTTAATTCTTCACATTCATCAGCTCCGGTTGTGTAGCTTGAGCGGCTTTAACTTTATCGATTAAAGTCGATTCTACTCGTATATTCGTTATCTTCACGGGGGTTCGTATATTCACACTTTTAACCGCATACGATCTTCTACTCAACGCGCTAGTTACCATGTTCGCTTTTCCTATGATGGTATTGAATGGTACGATTGTAATCTTCAACAGCTCGAGTCAACGTCTTTGGCGCATGTTACGTTTATTTTGGGTAAAGAAATATTTAAGGGTTTTAGAAATGGGTTTTGTATTGGGGTCAATACAAAATTTGATTTCACGCTCTAGGGGTAGGCTAGGAAGTCTTCAAGAATACGTTAAGAAATTTATTAACAATAAAAATATCATTCAAAACTGTGACTCTCATCTCAGACTTGGATAACACATGTAAAGAAGGTTTCTCCTAACGGAGTTTCAAACGATAAGTCAAAGTCCAACTTCTCCAGAGTTAAGTTCAAACATTGAACACAACTAGGTGAATAAAAGAGTGAGTAGAACCGGTATCTAACACGGTATAGACTTCGTAAGAATTTATAATTAACTAACCCGTGCTAACTTCGTTCGGTTACTCGCTTTTTGAGAAGTCACGAAAAATGCTCCACCGACTTTGTTTTGTTCGTATCCGCCTTTGGTGCCACCGTCCCAGCTGGACTTGACTTCACTATACTACAAAATCGAGCTAAATGACCTTCTCTTCTTGAAATTTTCACTTCTATTATCTTAGCCATGATTACCACCAAAGTGGTTACCATTCTTGGCTTGATAATTTACCCCAAGACGGTCATCATTGTCCCGATGGACGTTGCCACCGGTACGATTATTATCGTGTTGTTGGTCGTTACCTTTTGGTTGTGCTAACTCATTATCGCGCTCCAATAACTGAGCCCTATTCACAACTTCTAAATATAAACAAACTTTATGAGAAATAAGGTATTGACGTATATCGGGTTTCAAACCTCTTAGAAACATTCGCGTCATTCGCTCCTCATTATCGACCAAATGGGATGCAAATTGGGATAACTCCGCAAACTTAGCCTCGTACTGCGATACGGTCATATTATTTTACTCCATTGCTTATCTCAACATTTTCATATGCAATTTTCAAACACTATCACAAAACAAGGGTTAATTGACATATCACATATTATCCCTATACTCTGACCGACCAATTAAATACCAAATAAACTTAGGTAGGTCATACTAGCGAAGAATTTCCCATCTCTCCCCTCCTAGTTCTTGTCTCACATCTCAGCCGGGGATCATATCCCTAAGCTCTGATACCAACTGTGATGCCCCCAAAATAGGTATACATCACCTATTCTTAGTCGTCAAATACATGGTACAGAGTACAAATAAATTTTAATTATACAACTGTCGTGTAAAATACGACAAAACATATGCTGTGAGTTTTAATACAAATATTGTCATCTAGACAATATCCACACTCATTGGAGTACTCATTACATTTATTATTACACTATTTCACAGAATAGTGAGGACTACTAATTCACCATCTAGGACCATCACTCTGTTCTCCGACTAGCCCCAGCTACGTTCTCATTTCCTGAAGAGAACAATGAAAGAAAGGGTGAGCTCAACTAGCCAGTAAGAAATATTATGACTAAGATAATGCAGAATAAATTATCGTTAGCCTTCAACAGTGTTAAACTGATACAATATAACAAACATCAAGTTTAACTACAGCAGAATAAACAATCCATTAGAATAGTCAAGTAGAAAATAAAATCTACTAACTTCTATGATTTAAAAGGTTTTTCATCACTTTTATCGCTGAGACTCAGCTTAATAAATAATCCACATCATTAAATCATCCTTGCACTACAGCCCAAGGATATTCTTTAGTATTATGACCATGAATTATCCATGCACTATGGGCCAAAGATAATCGTATTTTCATCAACGGTCCTGATCATGTCATAAAACAATTCACCTTTGCACCCTTGGCCAAAGAGGATCCATAGCCATAATCATACCAAAAACTGTCCATCAATGCATTACAGGCTAATGAGGACTTTTTCCACATCATTTGTAATATTACGGTCATGATTATACCGAATAATCCCTAGTCATAATCATACCAACTCCATCTATGCACTACAGGCCACAGATGACTTTCAACATAATATAAACTTGAGGATGATGACAATGACATAAAAATTCAATAAAACAAGTTCAAGAATTAATTTATCTAGGAACCAATAACGTCCAAATTGTCAACATGAAACTTCTTTATAGAGTAAAATTCAAGAATGTTCAGAAGAATATTTCCATGAAAAGATACTGGATGAAGCGCAAATATCAAGGATATTCAACTAATTTCATGGGGTATAAAAGCCAAAACTTTAACCAATTGGGTATAATAGAATATATGAAACTGCAAATAGATTTTCGCCGCCATGCGGTAATCCACTTAGATAGATCATGTCCACAATTTAATAAGAAATGAATACAAATGATCATTCACCATGCATGTGGTAATCCATAAAGACAGGTTATTCCAACAGAATAATAAAGAATGGAATAACAGAAGGATTCATCATGCGTGCGATAGACTGCACGGACAGGTTATTCCTAACAGAATAATAAATAATGGAACCAGGTCCGGCGTAAATGCAAAGACAGAATATTTCGACAGAATAATAAATAATAGAACCAGGTCCGGCGTAAACGCACGGACAGGATATTCTGACAGAATAATAAAGAACGAAATAATAAATAATGGAACCAGGTCAGGCGTAATACGCACCGACAAGATATTCCGACAGAATAATAAAGAACGAAATAATAGAAGAATTTTACCATGTATGCGGTACTTCGCATAAACAGGTTATTCCAGCATAATAATAAAGAATAGAATAATAGAAGAATTTCACCAAGTATAGGGTAGTCCGCGTATACATGTTACTCCAATAGAATAAAAAAGAATGGAATAACAGAAATTCTCTTCATGAATACAAAAGAAATAATACCCCTTACGAGTACAATAAATAATATTCCTTACATTAGAAAGAAGAGTACTGGATATAGGAGTAGTGAAGTAGCAGAACACTTTTCTTCTTTCTCTCTATAATTTTTCTATCTAGAGTCTCAATGAATTCGTAAGAAATAATGAAGGAATGAGCTTCTATTTATAGAAGAATGGACTACATAGTAACTAATTCATGAACGGTCCAGATTGATTTACTTTTAATCGGACGGTCCAGATTTAAAGCAAAATTTTTTAAATAAAATATAATATATTCTATTTATAATATAATAAAAAGAATAACTTTATAAAAGTATTCTATTTTATATAAAAAGATTTTACTATGCAAAATACTATGCATGCACTATGCAATACTATGCATAATAAAATATAATATATTCTATTTATAGAATAACTTTATAAAAGTATTCTGTTTTATATAAAAAGATTTTACTATGCAAAATACTATGCATAATAGAATATAATATATTCTATTTATAGCATAACTTTATAAAAGTATTCTGTTTTATATAAAAAGTTTTTCTGTTTTATTACATTAATAATATCAATAAAACAAAACTGACTGACTTATCACTTAAGCATCAATAATCAATATCGTGTGCTACTATGCAACCACGCGTATTACTTTACTTTTAACACTGAGTGTTTCAACAGTTAACGGTAACACTTTTACCGTTATTTTCATAAAATATTTTTATCGTTTTCTCAATCCGACAATAATTTTGTTGCGGGATCCACCAATGATTATGCCGTTGTACGAATATTCCCTGATAAAATGAATATTCCCCGATCAATCGAATATAAAATGACCACTTGCATACTTTACAAAATGTATAAATACTACCTACAACTATAACATTATATCAAATCCACACCATAATATTAAAAAAATTTATTTCGAGAAAATTAAATCTTATTAGTAAAATTTGGAGTTTTACAAGTAACGTGCGTAGTAACTATTAATTGATTATGAATGCATGAACTGAGTATGTTATTATATGCTATGTGATACATGAAAACTGTTAAAATTGTTGGGCTATCGAGCTCACCCTTGCAAATAACCACCTTTGCAGGTTAAGAACTCACGGTAAAGTTACGTGCTACTTGATTGATAAAGTTCAATAGCATCGATGGAGATTGATTTATTTATTTAAATATATGCTCTTGAACCATGTTTAGGTTCTAGGAGATGTACATGATAGTAGTTTATAATGTGTAATATATGTTGAGTTGTAAAGTTGTACTATGTGATGCATAGAAGAATTCGAATCGAGATGTAAAAATTTATACAATAATTCAAATAGAATGAGTCATAACATAATTTGATTCAAGCATATGTAATTAATTCAAGTTAAGAAATCAATAAAAGTTTTTTTTAAAGGAGATTGAAAAAGTTTAAATTATTCCGCATATTTTTATAACATCGAATATGATGTAAGACATGAATGGTAAATGACCAAGATTTGAAACTTATAAAAGTTTGGGGTCATTATACAGATCTTGAAAATTGAAAGAATTTATATTCTAAATTGTAATAAGTAAAGTTATATTCATTAAGTTATGAATAAAAGATATAATTAGTTTGACGATAGTAGTATCGTGGCGGACCGGATTTGAGGTTCGAAGGAACCCGAATTTGGGGGCGTTACAAAAGCCTTGTATTGAAAAGTAATTAATGCAAAGATCGTACGTTTATCTCCTAGGACTCAAAATGACTTTCATCCTTCAAAGACTTCATGTCTTTATGTTTTCCTCCTTAATGTTCCTTTAATGCCATTTCTTTTCCTAAAATTTCTTTGAGCATTATTAGAAATATAATGTGGTCATCATCAAAACATTTAGGATGGAGTATGACATAAGTCAACATTCTCTCCCTTTTTGATATGACAACAAAACAATTATGACTCCCCCTAAATTAATGCATATCTCAAAAATGGAAAATATAGAATCAATCACTTGATTTATACTTTCTGCATATTTACAGGTTTAATGTACCTGCAATAAACCATTAAAATAATCCACAATAATATTCAAACTGCAGTAGTAGCATTAAACTGTTAACCATAAATGAAATCATCCCAATAACAGAAACTTAAAACATAGTCTGTAATCATGCATAGAGAAATTTAAAGAAATTAGTCATGAAATGTCAAAATTCATCTCCCCCTTTGGCATCTATCAAAAAGAGGACTTATAGAGCAAAAGGGGAAAGAATGGGCAAAGGCCTAGGCATCCTCCTCATCAATATGAACATTGTTAGCCTCCCGAGCAGTAAAATACGGGCAGAGCAGCCGACGATGTTCAATTTCCTCCAAGGACATAGCGTCGGCAAATCGTGGAGGACGAGGAATGAAGGTAGGAGGAGGTAGAGGGAGGTACAGAAAGTCTCCTTAGTATTCAGCCATCCAGTTGCATTGGGATCACTCAGGAATGTGAGAATTAACTATGTCAGCCTGCAGTTCTTGTGACACCCCCAAATTCGGGTACTTCAATTCTCACGTGTTTCGGTGTTCACTACACAATCATCATATGTCTATCTACCCATAATAAATGAAACCATAAAATAGATAGAAATAAATCCTCTCCTTAAGGAGTTACAATATCTGAAATTAAATACATCAATCCCAAGTCATACTAACTATAAATCTCAAATGTGGAATCATAAAAAAATATTAAGTCTTACACAATTTAAACATAAGTTTGAAACATAACATAAACAATAAACAAAAAGTCTTCATCACTTGTTAATATTTCCCTTGCCTTTGCTAGTAGAAGGCTTATCTGACCTTTCGTTCTTAACTTCAATGTTATTATTATGCAAGAGTGAGCACGATTTCCCACAAGTATAATAATGTAACAACAATATAATAATATGCGAGTGAATCAAAGACTTCTGAAAAAAGAAACTTGACTTTTTAATCAAGAATGAATAACAAGAATCAAAATAACTTCTGAGGGTCATAAGACCTTGAACTATGTCCTAGGTTGTCAATAGTTATACTTGAAACCTTTAACAGTCATAAGACTATGGACTCTTCTTCTCGTACTTAGGAGGATCAACCCTTAGTACCATACTGTGTACAATATCTTAACGCTAAAGCATAAGTAATCCCCTATAATTGGGTTGTTCATCTCAGTTTGACATTAGAGTCCATCCCAAAAGAAGTTTGGTTTGGATAAACTTAACAAGGGTTCTGAAATATAGAATGTTTATCAACTATGGACTAGTCGAATCAATAAAGGGTCTAGTCTTACGAGGTTCAATAATAATTGATATTCAATTTGAATAATAACTCAAGAGGTATACAATGGAATAAGTATTGTATAATTGGAATCATGCTTTTAAAGATTGATAACCTTTAATATAGCATATTAAACTTGATCAATAAATAACAAGAACTTGCTCGATACATAATATAAGTCTAGAATTAGCACAATGTAAAGAGGTAAGGTTTATAAACTTGCATAACGATAACAAGTAGGGTTAGGAAACTTGTCTCGTGCGTAGGTTACACGTTAATTATACACGTTCCTCGATTTAATCCTACATACCATTTACATTCACAATACTAGTCAATTATAACGTAACTGACATCACAAGTTCATTCTCTTTTGTCTAAACTCTGATTATGAATATACTTAGTCAAATCACAACACTTGTTTCACATAATATTAGACTTCATAAACGACAGTTAACTACACGTTCAACAAATAAATCAAACATATAATTACCTATTTGACATGTTAAAGATCTACTTTAACATCTCACTATATGTCTAACACATTTTTATGTTCATTAGATTAGTTTACTATTACATTCCCTTAAATAAAACAATTAAAATTCTCATTCTTGGACACACTGCATAGTGGCGCTGCGGCGCCACCATCTAGCCTATCCATGGCGCTGCGGCGCGGCTGTTGCTACAGCTTGGTCTGTTGCGCTGCGGTTCAGCTGGCGCTACGGCGCGTCCCTTAAGGCGTGGGGTTGGCGCTGCGACGAGACATACCAGTTTTTGATTCTGAGCTTCGCAAAAAACATAGACCATGACCAAATACATCCAATTACATTATTCACACATGAATTTAAGTATACCCAGACACTAGAATTCGTACATGATCCCTACTCAACCTTTCTAGCATAATTTAACAAGTTAAAACATACAATGACTTGAATCAAACCATAAAATTTAACTGTTCATGGTGTTTTTGAAAGTTTTGAAAATAAAACATGAAAATTTGATATTACAATTCGTTATAACTTCGAATCTGTCCGTTCAAAGTTTATTTTCTTCATTTTGACATGTGATAACATAATCTACCATTAAATTTCAAGTTAAACAACAATTCATAGCATACCATTTCCCATAAGGGCCATATATATGAAACTTTATATTCTGTAACTTCAAAAATCTATTTACACCACATTTTTATTAAATTAATGTTATGAAAACGTACGTATATGGTAAAAATATGTTATGATAACATATTGTCACATATATATATATACACACAAATTATTTATCTTTTCAATTACAGAGACTTGAACTTATAATTACAGAGACTTGAAATAATTTTTCATAGAAATATTAATAATGTAAATTATAAGTTGGGTTGAAGAGATTACTCTATTGTAGATTTTCTGATTCTTCAATCACACAATTTCCCTCTAACTCTCTCTGAATTTTCTAAGTTAAGTCTAATAAATGAAATACGTAAGAGAGACCAGACTGATTAATGCGCACAGTTGTGGTCAGTTAATCCATACGTGGTTTAACTGTTCCCAACTCCTCATAGGGCCTTGTTTGGCTAGCATCATAAGTATCCCTTCTAATTATTTTAATTAATCTCTTATAATATAGTTTAATAATGTCACACCCAATTAAATAATAAATCAAATATCTTATTTAATTTAATTTAAATAAAAGATAATAATTTCTCATTAATTCACATAGTCACATAATTAAATTTCTCATTTATTAATTATGTCAAATTATTAAATCTCCAATTAATTATTAAATTAATTATAATAACATTATGCTTATTAAATAATTCATTTAATCCAATAAGCTCAATTAAATACATACTTTGAATAATAAAATTCTTCACATTAATTTAATCAATATAACACATATAATTAAATTAATCTACCACAAATTTCACAATTAATTATTTAATTCAATAATTAAATCATCGAAAAAACATTTATTTAATTCAATAAATATTCAAATTAAATTACACAAATCTTGTTCGTCAAATCTTTCACCCCTTAAAAGGATTTTATCCCAAGAATCACGACTTAAACAATTCGTCCCGTTACATTCTCCCCCCTTACAAAGATTATGTCCCCCAAATCATTTACACATAAGTTAAGTAAATAAATGAGTATAATTCTTCATCATATGCTCTTCGAGTTCCCACGTTGCTTCTTCAGCGTTGTGGTTCCTCCAGATTACCTTAACAGAAGGTATTACTTTATTCCTGAGTACTTGCTTTTTCATGTCAACAATCTGAACAGGAATTTCTTCGTAAGATAAATCTTTTTCAAATTGTAGGGGTTCATATTCAATAACGTGCTTATAATCGGGTTTGTATGGTCATAAAACTGAAACATAGAAGACGTTGTGAATATTCTCGAGTGCTGGAGGTAAGGCTACCTCATACGCAACTTCTCCAATCCTTCGCAGTACTTCAAAGGGTCCAATGAACCTTGGGCTTAATTTCCCTTTCTTTCCTAACCTGATTTTTCCTTTCCAAGGCTACCCGATTCAAACTCAATAGTTTTACGATGTGGATCTGCGTATTTCTTCTGCCTATCGTGAGCTGCTACCAGTTTTGTTCGGATCACTTTGACTATCTCTGCAGTCTGTTGTACCAGTTCTAGACCTAATAATTGTCTCTCGCCAACTTCATCCCAGTATAGCGGAGTTCTGCACCTTCTGCCGTACAAAGCTTCATAAGGTGGCATGCCTATACTAGCGTGGTAACTGTTGTTGTAGCCGAACTCTATGAGCGGTAGATGATCATCCTATTTTCCTTTAAAGTCCATTATACAAGCTCTTAACATATCTTCTAATGTCTGAATCGTTCATTCACTCTGCCCGTCAGTTTGAGGGTGATATGATGTACTCATTCTCAACTGCGTACCCATACATTCCTGCAGTCGTTTCCAAAGGTTCGATGTAAAGCGCAGATCTCTATCGAAAACAATTGACACCGAAACTCCGTGTCTCAAAACAGTCTCTTTGATATATAATTTTGCCAACTGGCCTAAGTTAAATTTGATTCTGATCGGAAGAAAGTGTGCGGGATAGCCTTTTTGAGTTGTCGGAAGGCCAACCACAAAATCCATCGTAATATGTTCCCATTTCCATTATGGGATCTCTAACGGTTGTAGTAACTCACTCGACCTCGGATGTTCTGCTTTCACTTTCTAATATGTCAAACACTTGGCAACATGTGACACCCCCAAAATCGGTTTACATCACTCATTCCGAGTCGCCAAATACATGGTACAAAATTTAAATACAACTTAATTATACAACTGTCATGTAAAATACGAAAAAACATAACCTCAGAGTTTTAATACGAATATTATCTTCTAAACAGTATTCAAACTCAAATAGAGTCCTCATTACATTTATTATCACACTATTTCACTGAATAGTGAGGACTACTAATGCAAACATCTGGAACGTCACTCCGTTCCCCGACTAGTCCGAACTATATTCTCATTTCCTGAAGAGAACAATGAAAACAAAGGGTGAGATCAATTAGCCCAGTAAGAAATATTATGACTAAGATAATGCAGAATAAATTATCATTAGCCTTCAACAGTGTTAAACTGAGAAAATATAATAAAAATCAAGTTTAACTGCAGCGGAGCAAGCAATCTATTTGAAGAGTCAAGTAGAGCATGATATCTACTATCTTCTACGATTTAAAAAGTTTATCATCAATTTTATCGCTGAGACTCAGCTTAATAAATAAACTACATCATCGAATCATCCCTGCACTACGGCCAAGGATATTTATTAATATCTCGCCCACGAATTATCCATGCACTACGGGCCAAGGATATTCGTGTTTTCAGCAGTGGTCATGATCATGCCAACAACTGTCCATCAATGCACTGCAGGCCAATGAGGACTTTTACCACATCATTTGTAACATTACAGTCATGATTATACCGAATAATCCCTAGTCATAATCATACCAAGTCCATCTATGCACTACGGGCCATATATGACTTTCATCATAATATAAACATGAGGATGATGACAATGATATAAAAATTTAATAATGTCCAAATTCTCAACACGATACTACTTTGTGGAGTAAAATTCAAGAATAATATTGTAGCAAAAATGATTTGGATCGAAAAGAAATCAATTTTGGTCATAAATATTACCCCGACATGAAAAAGTTAAAACTTATAAAGAATGCTCAGAATAATATTTTCATGAAAATATACTGGATTAAGTGCAAATATCAATGATATTCTACTAATTTCATGGAGTATAGATGCCAAAACTTTAGCAAAACAAGTGTAGAATTCGTAATCTGAAATGAAATAATTTTACTTACATACTATAGAGTATGGATGAAAATATTATTTCTTACGAATATTGAACAAAAATAATATCCCTTACCTTAAAAAGGAGAGTATTCCAATTGGTATAGAGGGGATATTCTTGAAGAAAACTTGAACAGTTTTCTACGCTCAAAAGCTTCCTTAAACTCTAAAGAAATACGCTCAATATTATGGAAGAAGAATTCTCTGATTCTGGTGTGATTTTTAATTCTAACTAAGCATCTTATTTATAAGGGAATGGAAGGAGTACTGTTAAGGAAAAAAACTCACGGACGAAATAATTTGAAATTCACGGATGCAATATGCAAGGTCACGGACTGACTGCTGCTGACCATCAGACGCCTACTATCAAATTAATACACCAACTTTATAACATATATATATATATATATATATATATATATATATATATGTGTGTGTGTGTGTGTGTATAACCATCATTTTCATTCCCCCCACCAACACAAATCTTCCACCACACACACACATGCCTTTCCCCCACCCCCTTTTCATTCCATCACATATACACACATACTTCCTTTTTTTCTCCCGGGTATCCTCCACCACCCACCACATTAATATTACAAACACACACACACACACACGCACACACACACACACACTCATCACTTTCACCACACTCATCTTACACTCTAACACACATTTCACTATCACTCACACACATACACACACTTTCTCTTCTTTTTTTCTCCCCACCACCACATTTCTTCTACCTATCACTTTCACTCTTTTTCCACCACTTTTCACTCACACACACATTATACATATATATATATATATATATATATATATATATATATATATATATATATATACATATATTCCACCCGCCACACACATCACAAACTTTTATATATATATTCCCTCCTCTTTACATATACTCTCCCCCCCATTTCCAATATCATTTCTTCCACACGTGGGCCCCACATATGGCCCCCACCTTTATTAAAATTTTTTGTCGATTATTTTGAAAAATGGGTAAATGGGGGTCCAAATAATACACCAAAATTTACAACAAATACTTCATAAAATCCCCTCAATATTTTTAATAACATTTATTCATCACTATTATTATTCGTAATATTTAACAACCAGATTGTTCCCAGAAAAGAGGGGGCTTTCCGATAAGGATTTCTCCCTATTGGCGCGCAATTAGGTGACCAAACCTCTCCTTAACAGAACTTTTTAGACATCGTCAATATTACAAATAATAATATGAATAGCTTTGTCGTCTCAATTATTGATTTAATAATATATAAAATATTGACAATAATTTAATCAAATAACATGAGATATTATGCAGCAATTACTATAGCAATAATTAAATAAAATTGAGTGACTTCTCGCATAAGCATCAACAATCAATACCGTGTGCTACTATGCAACCACGCGTATTACTGTACTTTTCATCACCGGGTATTTAAATAGTTAACGGTAAAACTTTCGCCGTTATTTTTATAAAAAGAAATTTTTGTCGTTTTCTCTTTTCGATAATAATTTCGTTGTGGGGTCCACTAATGATTGTGTCATCGTACTAATATTCTCTATTAAAACGAATATTTCACGACCAATTGAATATTATATAACAACTTGCATACTTTGCAAAATTTGTAAATATTTCCCACAACAATAATATTATAACAATTTTACACCTTTAATATTTAAAAATGATATTTATAGGAAAAAAATTCATCTTTATTCATACAAGTTGGGGTCTTACAACCTCCCAATCTTATGAAATTTTTCCCTCAAAATTAGGATACGTACATGGTATGTCGAAGACGTGAGGATACATTGATTTCATTTCAGATTCTAACTCCAAGGTCATTTTCGCAACATCGTAGTTTCTCCACAAAACTTAGACTTGAGATATAACCTTGGAGCGTCGAATATGTTCCTTCTTATCTAAGATTTTAACAGGTACCTCTTCATACGTTAAATCGTTCGCTATCTCGTCCGGTTCTAACTCAATAATGTGGTTTGGGTCTTTTACATATTTACGTAACATAGATATGTGAAAAACGTTATGAACACGAGACATACTTAGCGGTAAAACGAGTCTATAGGCCACAGTTCCTACTCGATCGAGGATTTTGAATGGGTCAATGAATCGAGGATTGATCTTTCCTCTCTTTCCAAATCTTTTCACTCCTTTCCATAGAGCAACACGTAACAACACATGATCACCAACATTGAATTCTACGTCCTTTCGATGAAGATCAACATAACTCTTTTGTCGATCTTGTGAGGTGTTAATACGTTGCCAAATCAGTTGAATCTTGTCCGTAGTCATTTGTAACAATTCTTGTCCCAACAATATTGCTTCACCCACCTCATCCCAGCATACTGGAGAATGATAATTGCGTCCATACAACGCTTTGAATGGAGCCATGCCAATACTTGCTTGATAACTGTTATTGTAGGAGAATTCCACTAATGGCAAGAACTTGTCCCAACTTCCTTTGAAGTCAAGGACACAGAGTCTTAATAGATCCTCCAGAGTTTGAATAGTCCTCTCCGACTGCCCGTCTATCTGAGGATGATATGCCAAACAGAATCTCAAATTCGTGCCAATAGCATTCTGCAAACTGACCCAAAACTGTGAAGTGAATCTTGGGTCTCGATTAGAAACTATTGATATTGGCATACCATGCAGTCTTACAATCTCGTTTATGTACGTATGAGCAAGACGTTCAAGTGAATAAGTTTCTTGTATAGGTAAGAAATGAGCAGACTTGGTCAATCTATCAATAATGACCTAAATTACATCTATGCCTTGAGAAACCTTGGGAAGACCAGTAACAAAATCTATGGTAATGTGCTCCCACTTCCATTCTAGAATTTCAAGTGGTTGTAATGGACCTTTTGACACTTGATGCTCTGCCTTGAATTGTTGACAAGTTATACACCTTGAGATAAACTCCGCAATCTCTCTCTTCATATTGCTCTACCAAATTGTATGTCGAAGATCACGATACATTTTGGTACTCTTGGGATGGATTGCAAACGGTGTGTTGTGTGCCTCCATCATGATCTTATACTTTAAATCAGGGTCATTAGGAACACAAAGTCTGGAGTTAACTCTAAGTATTCCTTCTTCATCGATTCTTATTTCTGGGATAGCACCTTCTTGCACTTTCTTCTTCATACGCATCAGCTTCAGGTCTGTAGCTTGAGCAGCTTTAACTTTATCGATTAAAGTCGATTCTACTCGTATATTTGTTATCATCACGTGGGTCCCTAGAATCTTTAACTCTATCTCCACCCTTTGCAAGTCATATAAAATGGGCCTTTGCGTTGACAATATCGCATTCGTACCCGCATATGATCTTCTACTCAATGCGTCAGCTACCACGTTTGCTTTTCCATTATGGTATTGAATGGTATGATCATAATCTTTTAACAGTTCATGTAACAACCCGATATTTTCTATATAATTAAATCAGAAATTTTGCGTATAATTTTTTTTTAAAAGATGAAGATTTGTACAAGATAATGTGTATATGTATTTATGTGGTAAATAAAAATATATTTATTACATGAATATTTACAAATAATTTTATTTTAAAATTATTGAATATTATAAATTGTATTCTTATAATAATTAATTTTATAGTAGAAATATTTTATTAATTATTTTCCATGAAAATATGATTATATTTTATTTAAATAATATATGAAATGATTATAGAATTATTATAATAACTATTTTATTATATGAATTTATTTCAGAATTAATTGAGCTAATTATTTAACTTAATTAATAATGTTATATATGACAGATAAATCAGATATAGAATCCAAACCCTAATTTTAGATTTTTTTTCAAGGAATAAGAATAATAATATAATATTAATTATATTTTGATTTTTCAGTGCTATAAATAGGTACTATATATGTGTGGACTGATAATGGTTGTTCAATTATGTTGTATCATGACCAAACCCTAATTTTAAGCTGTTAAACCCTGATTCAAAAGTTGAATGCCAGTTTAGGAATGTTATGTAATCATGGTAATGTGATTAACTACCGGTGTTATAGATATTAACCCTAATTAGGGAGAACCCTAATTTTCAAAACCCTAATTTCTTATATTACAAACCTTAAACAATAATTAACTGATTGATAAAAGGAAACCCTAGTTTGAAACTCAATTATGAGTTCGAGAATGTTTTGTAATTGTATTATTATGATTAAGGATAAATATTATGGAATTTAACATTAATTAGGAAAACCCTAATTAATATTTATAAATCCTAATAATTATACTACAAACCCTAATTTGCTAATTGGTGCCCTAATTACTAAATTAGCGAGATTAATTATAATTAGTAAATTCTTAATTTAATTTTCAAGTTTAGATAATTAGAAATCTAATTTAATTAAGGAAAACCCTAATTTATTTTTTAGAAACTAAAATTTTGCACAAACCCTAAATAAAAATCTTAGAATTTCAAGTTTGTGCTAACGGGTTTGTCATGTTTACAAGATTGCCATTAAAAATAAAAACGAAAAGACCAAATTGCCCCTCTTACATAATTGAAGCTAACCTGTAGGTTTTGACCTTAGGAGAGTTGGTGACTAAATCCAAGCACCCCAGGTGACAAATACCAACTGATCAGCAGCAAATCCCAGCCAAATCCATTGCATCCATGAATTATATAAGGAGCAAGAGAGAGAAAAGTCCATTATTTAGCCATTTGTTCATCATATGCTCAAGCAACTCTCTCTCTTCAAACCCACGAAAATTAAAACTATACCAGTCCTATATTCAAGCCCCACTATCACCATAATAGATCTAGAAGCCCAGAATCATGAATCAAAGCATAAAGGTATAAACCCTAGAATTTAAAATTTTTATGATATGATGTTAGATCTCGCTGTTTGTGGTTTATTGTTGTGTTATAAGATGTTATTTAGTGATCTGAGTTGTTAGATATCAGATCCATAACATTAAAGTTATCGAAATTGACGATTTTGAAAATCTGGAAAAATTTTAAAATGAGTTTGACAACCAAATGTCAAGCCCTTTAAATCTTTGGTTGTTAATGATTTTGGGTGTTTTATATTTTGTATTTGTAGTATGCTAGGAGGACTTTGATCTGGAATTAAAACCATACTTATATCAAGTTTAGATTGCAAGTTATGGAAGGTCAAACTGCTTTGACCGACCATGACTTTGCATTTTTTGGGAAACCCAGAACTTGTTCATCAGTGTCTGACAACAAGTTCATGGGCCCAGATCTTGCGTTTGTTTGAAGTTTTGATGTTGTTAGTGTATCAGGGTTATTTCTGGTTATGTGTTCTACAGATTCATGCTCCTAGATCTCTTAGATAAACAAGATATTGAAAGTAACTGATAGTCAAAGTAGCAATCTCGATCAGATTTTTAAGTTTCTGGAATTTCCAGAAACCGAATGAATGTTCTTTCTAACATAGTTTGACTCGGAAATATCTAGCGATCGTGTTGTTGTTTTCTTGGTTTTATGTTTTTTATCTCTACCGTTACATATTGTTTACAAACTGAAACCTTCAGATCACATATACAGTTCATGTGTTGCAAGTTATGAAGATCATAAGTGGTCAACTCGAACTGTTCTTCATTTCAGGAAAACCCAGAAATGAAGAACAACCTCTGACAAGATTTTCTGAAGCCAGATCTCGTTCGTTTTATGTAGTATGGTCATGATTGTTGTTGTATCATGAAATGTTACACTAGAACTACAACATTCAATCAATAACTTTCCCAAAAACACATCGAGCAAAGATTTAAGCTTGGTCAAGCCCAGTACCTTGCTAACTGTCTATGAATTTCTGGGTAGCTCAAGAACAACTCAAGAACACATTTAGCGACAGTTTCGTCGCTATAGGGTCCTTTAGTGGCATTTTATTTCTAAATTCATTATTTTTATTTAATAAATAGAAAAATTAGTTTTTAATTATTGAAAATAAAAAATAAATTATTAAAATTTATTTTAAAATCCAAAAATTAGTTTTTAATTATTTTGAATATATTTCATAAATATTTAATATTTTTGGAATATTAAAAGTATTTAATTTATTTAATTATAATATTAAATAAATTATTTAAAAATAATTTTAATACATAAAAATTCATTTAAAATTATATTATGGTATATGAAAATAATTTAAGTTATTTTTGATAACTTTTAATATTTTGTGATGAATTTTATTAATTAATTAATATTAATGATAGTTAAGTTATTTAATAAATGTATTAAATAAATTATGAAAAATAGAATTCATGATTTAAAAATTATTTAAAGGTTATAAAAATATGTTAAGTTATAAAATATGACTTTTGATATTTTGTCATGAAAAATATTAATATTTTAATATTAATAATATTAGATTTATTTAATAATTATATTAAATAAACTAGTTTAAAAGTGATTTTAATATCAGAAAATTCATTTTAAATGAAAATAAATAGTTTAAAAGTATTTTAAGTTATAAAATATAACTTTCAATATTTAAAGGTAAATTTTATTAATTATTTAATATTAATGACATTAGAATTATTTAATAATTATATTAAATAAATTAGTTTAAAAATGATTTTATTATTATAAAAATCATTTTAAATGATAATAAATTGTTTAAAGGTATTTTAAGTTATAAAATATAACTTTTAATTTTTAAAGGATAATTTCATTCATAATTTAATATTAATGATTATTAATTCAATATTAATGA
Source organism: Panax notoginseng (assembly GCA_016801055.1). NCBI lineage: Eukaryota > Viridiplantae > Streptophyta > Magnoliopsida > Apiales > Araliaceae > Panax > Panax notoginseng. The sequence continues at coordinate 153,385,493 of CM029016.1, read as the reverse complement.
TATTAAATTTATTTAATAATTATATTAAATAAATAGTTTTAAAATAGTTTTATTACTTTAAAAATCATTTAAAAAGGATATAAATGAATTAAAAATATTTTAAGTTATAATTAATGACTTTTAATATTTTGATAAATAATATATTAATATTTTAGTATTAATGATAATTATTTAAAAATGATTTTAATTCTTTTAAAAATCATTTATGGGTAATATTAATACTTTAAAAGTATTTTGAATAACTTTAACCTTTTGGCAATAATTTCATTAATAGTTTAATATTAATTAAATATTAATGATAATAGAATTGTTTAATATTTAAATCATTTAATAGTGATTTCGGTGTTTGAAAATTCATGATAAATTATAATAAATATTTAAAAATTATTGTAAGTCATTTAAAAATAATATGACTGATACTTATAGATGTTGAACTACAGGATAGAGTCTTAGACTCGATAATTACCGACGTACACCGATATATTTCAGAAATTGATCTAGACTTAGATATTTTGACTGTATTAATGTTTGTTTGTGATTCAATGACTGTGGAATATGTGATTGACAATGTGATTAGGTTGTGTGCTGACTGCAATAAGCAGTATTATATGTTATAGTGTGTTATTCTAATCGATCAAATGATATTATCAATGATAGGTTTCGGTGTAAAAGATAAAACTAAGTTGCGTATTTGTTGGTCGGAATACCGATCACTAAACACGCACAAGTATACGCGGTCTAAAAGTAATATAGTGATAAGGAGTGTGTCGTACCCACGAGGAACTATGACTAATATTTATCAAGTACCGATTGTATATCGCTAAAGTCTTATTCGAACAGCAGTAAATAGAAGAGTGATTTATCTAATTATGCTAATTAACAAAGCAAGTAAATGGATAACGAATGGAATTCTAAGGAATTACAGGCTAAGGTCACAACTTCAACCCCACATAGGCATTCTGTCGAACACCTGGCGTGTTATGTTTCATCAAACTAGCTACCTTTTCTCTCTTTGGTCTTAATGGTCACGATAATTTGCCGATCGAGAACGCACAGGTGCCTATGCACCTCTGCCGAGGTATGCACAAACATATCCTCTCTAGATCCATCCTAAAGGGAATAGAACAGAAAAGAACGTCCAAGCTAGATGCAATACTACATATGTCTATGCGAATCAATTATAACAAGGATTTAAGCATAAGTTCTCTATCAGGTCGTACGTGGCGCACAAAGATATGTCTATTCTACGCACAACTTATGCAGTCGAAACCCACAATCACATGCCAATATATTTAGGTGTAAATCTACAATTCTTCTGTCGATATCATGCAGATTACCAAAATCATCACTAATGTCTTAGCAAGAATCATTAAGCACAAATATATCAATCCAAAACATATGGTGCCAACCAAAGAGATAAAGACAGTCAATTCAAATAACAAAGGGATCCATTATAACCTTAGAACCAATAATCAGTTTATATTTAATAAACTAAATACAAGTAGCAAATAAGACCACATTTATGGATTACAATAATAGAGGAATTAAATGGATAAGAAGGAACTCTGTGAAGGCCCTTCAGTCACCAAGCAATCCGCTCCTTTCAAGCTTTCCAATCCGTGTCGCTCGTTGCTCTTGTGCTCCAAAGAAAAACCAACTTCTCCCTAAATCTATCTAATCTATATTTACAGACATCTACTAAAGGAAAGGAAGAGAAATTACAAAGAAAAACTAAAACCTAAGCTAAGCTATATGATATATCGTGAGTTAGTTAGAATGCAGAGGCTGGGTCTTTGTTATATATGTTTTCCTTCCTTCGATAGGTCAAAATCGCTTGGTCTCTACCTGGGCAACGGGGGTGGCGCTACGGCGCGGGCTTTAAGCCTATGAGTGGCGCTGCGGCGCCACGTGAGCTTGCAAAACACGGAGCTTGCGCTGCGGTGCGAGTCGACATAGGGTCAGTGGCGCTGCGGCGCCATGATGACGTCAGGCTGAACTAGGGATGTGGCACTGCTGTGCGAGATTAACATTAGGCATTGGCGCTGTGGCGCCAGTGTATAGAAAATTACCATTTTGCCCCTGAAAGCTGAAAAACACCTGATAAGCTCTGCATTGCGTCAATTAAGCATAATAACACTATAATCATATAAAAACATATAAACTCTACGAGAACAGGTAACTATTTAAGTCATAAAGTATTTGATTAGCGGGTATAAATCCCACTCATCAAATACCCCCAAACTTAAGTCTTTGCTTGTCCTCGAGCAAACTATCAAAGATAACACTACTAATAAAACACACGCGAAAGAAAACTAAAACAATAAAGTAGTACCATGGCTTCAAAGCTCGATCATAGCCACTCCCAGATAATAGGGCAAACACATAAATGAATAAGGGTTCATTCAATTTCAAGCATAAGACTGTATTCGATCCATTCTATGTGTGTGTGTGGAGACCAACCATCTTAACTAATCATAACTCAAATAAGCTCGCATTAGTCGATTGCTAAGATCAATAAGAAAACTTCGCAACTTAAACATTTCACAAGCATTAAGAATAAGACGCAAATGCAGGAAAAGATCAAAAGGCTCTACCATGACGATAGTAAAATCTGACTCGGACAATACTTAATTACCTTAGGCTATTCAGAACTACCCATGAAAGAGCTTTTGATCAGTGACTCCCAAGCCAGACGACTTTAGGGCACTAGGTGTAGAACACCCCTATGAATCTAATAACTTGAGTAGTAAAGGCCACATAATCAACATAAGCCATTGAGATTTTACAACAAAAATGAAGATTATTTAGCGAGTACATTTTATGCTCCATCTCGATATCGGTTCTGCGTTTATGGCCGAGTGCGTTTTACGCTCCATCTCGAACCACCGCAAAACTTTCGATATAAACTCTTCTTTTAAATTTTTATATTCGTTTCATTCATTTTTATTTATTTATTATTATTTTTTTAATATGTCAACATGCCAGAAACCAAGATCCAAAACTGTATAAACGCCTAAGTCTTTTATTACCTCGTAAAGATGAAAGTTTATAAAAATGAACAAACTCTCAAAGCAATAAACAAGCGAACTCAATTCGAAAAATAACGAGTTAACACAGTTGGTCGGTGCTTGCTAAGGAAGACGAATCAATAACAGTCTAAACTTATCAATTGAACAACCCCTAGCTCTTACATGCTTGACACGACTCTAAGAGATAGGCATAAATACTTGACGCTTGTCATCAGCCACAATCAAAAATCAATGATAACTATAACCCTTGCTAAATAGCAACTCAAAATAGGGTAGAAAGGCCATTCATATGGCACAAGCATCTAATCTGTATAAGCCCCAAAAATATGGCTATAAACTACAATCATGCTGGTAATAATCAAAGAATTAAATAATAAAAACCAAAAAACAGTTCTTGGTCACGTGATTGATAAAAACGGGATTTCGGTAGATCCATCCAAAGTAGAAGCCGTGATTAACTGGGATCAGCCGAGAACGCCATCAGAAGTAAGAAGTTTTCTTGGATTGGCGGGGTATTATAGAAGATTTATTCAAGATTTTTCCAAGATTGCAACTCCGTTAATGAATTTAACTCGAAAAGCTGTGAAATTTGTTTGGACGGAGAAGTGTGAGGAGAGCTTTCAAGAATTAAAGAAGAAGTTGAGTACGGCACCTGTGTTATCTCTTCCAGATGATATAGGCAATTTTATTATTTTTAGTGATGCGTCGCATAAAGGACTTGGTTGTGTGCTAATGCAAAACGGTAAAGTCATCGCGTATGCATCACGACAGTTGAAGGATTACGAGAAGGGATACCCGACCCATGATTTGGAGTTAGCTGCAGTTGTTTTTGCTTTAAAAATTTGGAGGCACTATCTCTACGGGGAGAAGTGTGAAATATATACGGACCACAAGAGTCTGAAATATATTTTTACACAGAAGGACTTAAATATGCGTCAGAGAAGATGGTTGGAATTAATCAAAGTTTACGACTATTAGATTTTATACCATCTGGGTAAGGCGAATGTGGTTGCCGATGCCTTAAGTAGAAAGGGTCGTGAGAAATTGATGATGTTAATTGCTCAGGAAGAGCTAATTGTGGAAATGGAGAAACTGGAATTGGAAGTGAAGTATCCAATGGAGATTGATGAGAAGCTATTTCATATGCAATCTGGTACAACTCTACTAGATAAAGTGAAGGAGGCTCAGCTTCAGGATGATGAATGCAAAAAGGTGACAAAGAAGATATCTGAAGGAACCGAACCGAGATTTAAGATGGGTAAGGAAGAAATACTGAGATTTGAAAGTAGAATTTGGGTACCGCCAGTACAAGAGATTAAGGATGATATTTTAAGCGAGGCTCATAGTTCACGATATTCGATTCACCCTGGCAGTACCAAATTGTACCAAGATCTTCAACAACATTTTTGGTGGCCGAATTTGAAACGTGATGTTGCAGAATGTGTTGCCAAGTGTCTGACCTATAAGAAAGTAAAAGCAGAACATCAAAGACCAAGTGGTTTAATTCAACCGTTAGAGATCCCAGAATGGAAATGGGAACACATTACAATGGACTTCGTGGTTGGCCTTCCAACGACTCAGAAAGGCTATGACGCAGTATGGGTTATCGTTGACCGACTGACGAAATCTGCACACTTCCTTCCAATTAAAGTAAGATTCAACTTAGATTAGTTGGCCAGGCTATACGTAAATGAGATTGTTTCGAGGCACAGAGTACCGGTATCAATTGTTTTAGATAGGGATCCGCGCTTCACATTAAATTTCTGGAAACGTCTTCAGGAATTGCATAGGTACGCAATTGCGAATGAGTACAACTTACTACCCTCAAACAGACGGACAGAGTGAGAGAACGATTCAGATATTAGAAGATATGCTAAGAGCCTGTGTGATGGACTTTAAAGGAAATTGGGATGATCACCTACCATTAGTAGAGTTCAGCTACAACAGCAGTTACCACGCTAGCATAGGCATGCCGCCTTACGAAGCGTTATACGACCGAAAGTGCAGAACTCCACTTTACTGAGATGAAGTTGGTGAAAGACAATTGCTAGGGCCAGAATTGGTACAGCAGACAACAGAAATAGTCAAAGTAATCCGAGCACGACTGATAGCAGCTCAAGACTGACAGAAGAAATACGCTGATCCATATCGTAAAACTATCGAGTTTAAATAAGGTAGTTATGTTTTCTTGAGGTCTCTCCCTGGAAAGGAAAGATCAGATTCGAAAAGAAAGGGAAATTGAGCCCAAGATTCATTGGACCCTTTGAAGTACTGAGAAGAATCGTAGAAGTTGCGTATGAGGTAGCCTTACCTCCAGCACTCGAGAATATCCATAACGTCTTCCATGTTTCTGTATTGCGACCCTACAAGCCTGATTACAAGCATGTAATTGAATACGAACCCCTACATTTTGAGAAAGACTTATCTTACGAAGAAATTCCTGTCCAAATTGTCGACCTAAAAGAACAAGTTCTGAGAAATAAAGTTATACCTTCAGTTAAGGTAATTTGGAGGAACCACAATGCTGAATAAGCTACGTGGGAACTCGAAGAGAATATGATGAAGAATTACCCTCATTTATTTACTTAATTATTTGTAAGTGATTCTGGGGACAGAATCTTTGTAAGGGGGGAGAATGTAACGGGTCAAAATTTATTGAGTCATGATTCTGGGGAGAGAATCCTTTTAAGGGGGGAAAGATGTGACGAACGAGAATTTTGTAAATTAATTTTTAATATTTATTGAATTAAATAAATATTTTCGATGATTTAATTATTAGATTAAATAATTAATTGATGCAATTGTAGTAGATTAATTTAATTATATGTGTTACATTTATTAAATTAATGTAAAGAAATGTTATTATCAAAGTATGTAATTATGTGAGCTTATTGAATTAAATAAAATATTTAATTAAGCATGATGTTATTAGATTAATTTAATTATTAGTTAGAGAATTAATAATTTGACATTTATTATTAATGAGAAAATTAATTATGTGACTATGTGAATTTATGAGGAATTATTATATTTTATTTAAAATAAATTAAATAAGATATTGAATTTATTTATGAAGGAGTGTGACATTTATTAAAGTATATTGTAAAGGTTTTATTAAATTAAATAAGTTTAAACTTTTTAAGGATAGCCAAACATGGCTTTAGTAGTGGTTTCTAGCAGTTGCCCATGATTGGGTTAACTGGCCATTTTTGTGCGTCCGTTTTCTCTTCCTTTATTATACGTATTCTTTCCTTTATTTTTACTAAGTCCAATAAAACTAATCAGAGAGAAAGCCAGAGAGAAATTAGAGAATTTTCATAGAATTGTGAATGCTGTGATTGAAGTAGAGAGATATTGTCATCCTTAATCATCTACGCTTTGGGTAATTTTATCCAACCCAATTTTTATTTTACGTCTTTTAAAGTTTTCCATAACTATGGCTTAAGTCCTTTGTAAAGTTTCTGTAGTTGAATAGGGTAACAATTATGAGTATATATGTAATAATTCGAGTGGCATAACATGATTTATATATATATATATATATATATATATATATATATATATATATTGCATGATTCCATATCCTAAGTGTTGTTAATCTGATGACTTGCTATTTCAAAAATATATAGAGTTTCAGTTTTTGGCCTTATGTCCTTATACGTGATTTTAGTATGTCAAACATAAATGTTTTCGTAGATTTTACACTCGTATATTATTGTGCATGTTAATACGAAGAGACCAAGCTTTAAATGAACGGATTTGGCTTTATAACGAATCCGTGGCATTGAATTTTAGGAATTTATGTTAAAAATTTCAAGAACATCAAGAACTGAGGAAAATTTTATATTTTAATTATGTGATTATATGTTTTAATGGGCTAAAATCACTTTATAGATGTTGTATTATGATTATACATGAATTATAACAAGTGGGAATGTCTAATTTCGAGTAGAAAATAAGAAATTGGGAGAAATTGGCATGTTCTGCGATTTTTTGCCAAACTGCCATTTCTGTGTCTGGTATGCCACGCCGCAGCGCCGGCTACCTGTGTATTTTCCGCGCCGCAGCGCCACCGCGACCCAGCACCAAGTTTCCGGCCGCAGCGCCACCGTGCCGCAGCGCGAATACCACGTGTAACAATGGCGCCGCAGCGCCACTCTCCAAAAAATTCAGAAATGAGATTTTTTTTAAATATTAAAGTCTAACAAGTGTTAGTGGATTTATGTAATGAACATGTAAACATGTTAGAAGTATAATGTGATGATAAAATAGATGTTTAACATGTAAATAACATAATTACATGTGGATTGAATTAATAAATACATGATTAGATTATTATTTATGAAGTGATATTATGTGACAGTTAATGTGATAAATTGATTAAGTATAGTCAATAATTAAACTAGACAAAGAGAACGAGTTTATGATGATTAATTAAGTTATAATTAACTGGTATTGTGTATGTGAATGGTATGTAGGATTTAATTCAAAGAACGAGTTTAGTTAAAGTGTAACCTATGCACGAGGCAAGTTTCCTAAACTTAAACTCTTAAATTTGAGCAAGTTCCCTAACCCTATTTGTCATTATTGTTCAAGCTTATTATTTACCTTAAATAAGCTACCGTTACTATTATTCAAGTTCAAATGATTTATTAAAGATTGATTATCTTTCCAAAGTATGATTTAGTTATACAATAATTGTTCTATTGTATACTTCTTGAGATTATTATTCAAATTGAATATCATTATTGTTGAACCTTATTAGACTAGTGAAACCTTAATGATTCAACTAGTCCATAGTTGATGAGCGTTCTAAATTTTAGAACCCTTGAAGAATTATCCAAACCAAACTTCCTTTGGTGCGGACTCAAATGTCAAACTGAGATGAACAACCCTGTATAGGGGATTATTTACGCTTAGCGTTAAGATATTGTGCACAATATGGTACTAATGGCTGATCCCCCTAAGTACGAGAAGAAGATCCATAGTCTTATGACTGTTAAAGGTTTCAAGTATAACTCTTGTTAACCTAGGACATAGTTCAAGGTCTTATGACCCTCAGAATTCTTTTGATTCTTGTTATTCACTCTTGATTCAAAAGTTCAGCTTTTATTCAGATGTCTTTGATTTATTCGCATGTTATTATACTGCTATTTCATTTTTATACTTGTGGGCATTTGTGCTCACTCTTGCTTAATAATAACATTGCCGTTAAGAACGAAAGAACTGATGAACCTTCCACTAGTAAAGGCAAGGGCAAAGTTAGCAAGTGACGAAGATATGACGCCCCCAAAATTAGGTATACATCACCCATCTCGGGTCATCAGATACATAGTACAGAATACAAATACAACTGATTAATACATCTGTCGTGTACAATACGACAAAACATAAACTGTGAGTTTGAATACAAATATTATCTTCTAGAGAGTATTCATACTCAAAAGGAGTCCTCATTACATTTATTAACACACCATTACATAGAATAGTGAGGACTACTAACTAATACTATCATTAGAACCATCACTCCGTACCCCGACTTGTCCCAGCTACGTTCTCATTTCCTGAAGAGAACTGTGAAAGAAAGGGTGAGCTCAACTAGCCCAGTAAGAAATATTATGACTAAGATAATGCAGAATAAATTATCATTAGCCTTCAACAATGTTAAACTGATAAAATATAATAGACATCAAGTTTAACTGTAGCGGAACAAGCAATCCATTAAAAGAGTCAAGTAGAAAATAAACTCTACTATCTTTTATGATTTAAAAAGTTTTTCAACACTGTAATCGCTGAGACTCAGCTTAATAAAATAATCCACATCATCGAATCACCCCTGCACTACGGCCAAGGATATTCGTGTATTCATTAATGGTCATGATCATGCCAACAACTGTCCATCAATGCACTACGGCCAATGAGGACTTTTACCACATCATTTGTAACATTACGGTCATGATTATACCGAATAATCCCTGGTCATAATCATACCAAGTCCATCTATGCAATACAGGCCACAGATGACTTTCAACATTTTATAAACATGAGGATGATGACAATGATATAAGAATTCAATAAAACAAGTTCAAGAATTAATTTATCCAGGAATTAACAACGTCCAAATTGTCAACATGATACTGCATTGTGGAGTAAAATTCAAGAATGCTTAGAAGAATATTTTCATGAAAAGATACTGGATGAAACGCAATTATCAAGGATATTCACAAATTTCATGGAGTATAGAAGTCAAAACTTAACCAACTGAGTATAATAAAGAATGGAATAACAAAAGAAATCACCATGCATGCGATAGACCGCACAGACAGGTTATTCCAACAGAATAATAAATAATGGAACCAGGTCCGGCGTAAACGCACAGACAGGATATTCCGACAGAATAATAAATAATGGAACCAGGTCCGGTGTAAAACACACAGACAGGATATTCCAACAGAATAATAATAAAACGGAACCAGGTCCGGTGTAAAACACACAGACAGGATGTTCCAACAGAATAATAAACGGAACCAGGTCCGGTGTAAAACACACAGACAGGATGTTCCAACAGAATAATAGAAGAATGTCACCAAGTATAGGGTAGACCGCGTATACTGGTTATTCCAACAGAATAATAACAAATGGAATAACAGAAGTTCTCTTCATGAATATAAAAGAAATAATATTCCCTACCTTAAAAGAACTGGATATTAGAAAAGTGATGTAGCAGAATACTTTTAGTCTCTCTCTCTCTTATTCTCTCTATACTTTCTCTCTCTATAGCTTGAATGAATTCGTGAAAAATAATGAAGCCCTAGGCCTCTATTTATAGAAAAACTGAGGGTGGCTCTTGGTCTTAACGAAGGGTCAAATGACTCTTGGTCTTAACGAAGGGTCAAATGACTCTTGGTAATATTGAAGGGACAACTACTATTGACGAAAGTAATTACTATTGACCAAGGTAAATACTATTGACGAAGGTAATTACTATTGACCAAGGTAAATACTATTGACCAAGGTAAATACTATTGACGAAGGTAATTACTATTGACCAAGGTAAATACTATTGACGACGGTAATTACTATTGACGACGGTAATTACTATTGACGAAGAGACTCTTAGATGATGACATATGGCCCCCATAAAATAACCAAACTTACCACAACGTCTCAATAATATAACAGATGATACTATGACAATAATTTAAGAGATATGATGCAGCAATTACTGTAGCAATAATTGAGTATAGCTGAGTGACTTCTCACGTAAGCATCAATAATCAATACCGTGTGCTACTATGCAACCACGCGTATTACTGTACTTTTACTACCAAGTAGTTCAACAGTTTTAACGATTTTAACGTAATACCTCAGCTGTTATTTTTATAGAAAGATAATTTTGTCGTTTTCTCAATCCGACAATAATTCCGTTGTGGGGTCCACCAATGATTGTGCCGTCGTACGAATATTCCCCGACAAAAAGAATATTCCCCGACCAAACGAATATTTTATAACAACTTGCTTACTTTGCAAAATTTATAAATATTACCCACAACTATAACATTATATCAAATTAACTCCATAATATTCAAAAATGATATTTATAGAAAATTCATCTTTATTTATAAAAGTTGGGGTCTTACAACCTCCCCTTCTTATGAAATTTCGCCCTCGAAATTAGGGTACGTACCTGGTATGTCGAAGAGGTAAGGATACCTTGATTTCATTTCTGATTCTAACTCCCAAGTCATTTCCTCAACATCGTGGTTTCTCCACAAAACTTTAACTTGAGGTATAACCTTGGAGCGTAGAATATGTTCCTTCTTATCCAAGATTTGAACAGGAACTTCTTCATACGTCAAATCCTCCGCTATTTCGTCCGGTTCTAACTCAATAATGTGGTTCGGGTCTTCCACATATTTGCGTAACATGGATATGTGGAAAACGTTATGAACACGAGACATACTTGGCGGTAAAGCGAGTCTATAAGCCACAGTTCCTACTCGATCGAGGATTAAAAATGGACCGATGAATCGAGGATTGAGCTTTCCTCTCTTTCCAAATCTCGTAACTCCTTTCCATGGAGCAACACGTAAGAACACATGATCTCCTACATCAAATTCCACGTCCTTTCGATGAAGATCAGCATAACTCTTTTGTCGATCTTGTGAGGTTTTTATACGTTGTCGGATCGTTTGAATCTTTTCTGTAGTCATACGTACCAACTCCGGTCCCAACAACGTTGCTTCGCCCACCTCATCCCAGCATACTGGAGAACGACATTTTCTTCCATACAATGCTTCGAATGGAGCCATGCCAATACTTGCTTGATAACTGTTGTTGTAGGAAAACTCCACCAATGGTAAGAACTTGTCCCAACTTCCTTTGAAGTCAAAGACACAGAGTCTTAATAGATCTTCAAGAGTTTGAATAGTCCTCTCTGATTGTCCGTCCGTCTGAGGATGATATGCTGAACTAAATCGTAACTCCGTGCCCATAGCTTTTTGTAAACTAACCCAAAATCGTGAAGTGAATCTTGGGTCTCGGTCAGAAACTATGGATACTGGCATACCATGCAGTCTTACAATCTCGTTTATGTACATACGAGCAAGACGTTCAAGTGTATAAGTTTCTCGTATCGGTAAGAAATGAGCAGACTTGGTCAATCTATCAACAATGACCCAAATCGCATCAATACCTTGAGAAACCCTAGGAAGACCGGTAACGAAATCCATGGTAATGTGCTCCCACTTCCATTCTGGAATTTCAAGTGGTTGCAATGGACCTTTTGGTACTTGATGCTCCGCTTTGACTCGTTGACAAGTTAGACACCTTGAGATAAACAACGCTATCTCTCTCTTCATATTGCTCCACCAAAATGTATGACGAAGATCATGATACATTTTGGTACTTCCAGGATGGATTGCAAACGGTGTGTTGTGCGCCTCCATCATGATTTCATACTTTAAATCAGGGTTGTTAGGAACACAAAGTCTGGAGTTGACTCGAAGTATTCCTTCTTCATCGATTCTTGCTTCCGGCATAGCACCTTCTTGCACTTTCTTCTTCATACGCATCAGCTCCAGGTCTGTAGCTTGAGCAGCTTTAACTTTATCGATTAAAGTCGGTTCTACTCGTATATTCGCCATCATCACATGGGTCCCTGGAGTCTTTAACTCTATCTCCATCCTTTGCAAATCACACAAAATGGGTCTTTGTGTTGACAATATCGCACTCGTACTTGCATATGATCTTCTACTCAATGCGTCAGCTACCACGTTCGCTTTTCCAGGATGGTATTGAATGGTATGATCATAATCTTTCAACAGTTCAAGCCAACGTCGTTGTCGCATGTTGAGTTCCTTTTGAGTGAAGAAATATTTGAGGCTTTTATGATCCGTAAAGATCTCCACCTTCTCCCCATACAAGTAATGCCTCCAAATTTTAAGTGCAAAGACAACAGCTGCCAACTCTAGATCATGAGTAGGATAATTCCTCTCATATTCCTTGAGTTGTCTTGATGCATAGGCTATGACTTTTCCATGTTGCATGAGAACACATCCCAACCCTTTGCTCGAAGCATCACTGTAGATGACAAATCCCTCCGAGCCAGATGGTATTGTTAGAACAGGTGCTGAAATGAGTCTCCTCTTGAGTTCTTGAAAACTCTGCTCACATTCTTCGCTCCAACCGAACTTTGTATCTTTTCGAGTCAGCTGAGTTAATGGAGTAGCGATTCGAGAAAATCCTTCCACGAATCTCCGATAATAACCAGCTAAACCAAGAAAGCTACGTACTTCGGTCACTGATTTAGGTTGCTCCCAGCTTTGAATAGCTTCAATCTTTGCCGGGTCAACCGATATTCCACGACTTGATACTACGTGCCCAAGGAATGCTACCTCTTCCAGCCAGAACTCGCATTTCTTCAACTTGGCATAAAGTTTGTATTCACGAAGCTTTTGGAGTACCAGCCTCAAGTGTTGCTCATGATCTTCACGGCTTTTGGAATAAACAAGGATGTCATCGATAAAGACGACCACAAAGTGATCCAAATATTCCTTAAATACCCTGTTCATCATATCCATGAAGGCAGCAGGAGCATTAGTCAATCCAAAAGACATAACTAAGAATTCATAATGCCCATACCGAGTTCTGAAGGCAGTCTTTGGAATATCCTCAGTTCTAACCTTCAGCTGATGATATCCAGAACGAAGATCGATCTTTGAAAAGAATTGTGCTCCTTGCAACTGGTCAAACAGGTCATCAATACGTGGCAATGGGTACCTATTTTTGATGGTGACATGATTCAACTCCCGATAATCAATACAAAGTCGCATACTCCCATCTTTCTTCTTCACGAACAGAACAGGAGCACCCCAAGGAGAAGTACTAGGACGAATAAAACCAATGTCTAACAATTCCTGCAGTTGGGTCTTTAACTCCTGAAGTTCAATAGGAGCCATTCGATATGGGGCTTTGGAAATGGGTTTTGTACCGGGTTCAAGGTCGATACAAAATTCAATTTCACGCTCTGGGGGTAGGCCAGGAAGTTCTTCGGGAAATACGTCAGGAAATTTATTAACAACAGAAATATCATTCAAAGCTGACGTATTTTTGTTTAGATCTGTGACATGAGCTAAGAAAGCTTGACATCCGTTTTTCAATAAACGAATAGCTTTATGGCTTGAGATGACAGCGATTGATTTTAATGGTTTGGTTGCTTGAATTCGCATAATAGGTCGATTAGGAATATGAAAGCTAACAACCTTACGAAAACAATCAATTTTTGCATAATGAGTAGTTAACCAATCAATCCCTAGAATCACGTCAAATGCAAGTATTTTTAATGAAATCAGATCGATAGGTAATGTGTGGGTACCAACTTGAACCAAACAAGACTTATAACCAGTGGAGGTAATGAAGGTTTCTCCCAACGGAGTTTTCACAGATAAGTCAAAGTCTAATTTCTCCGGAATCAAATTTAATCGATGAGCGCAAGTAGGAGAAATAAAAGAATGGGTTGAACCGGTATCAAATAAAGTATAAACTTCTTTAGAGTTTATGATAAGCTTACCCGTGATGACCTCATTCGGGTTCCTTGCTCTCTGGGAGTTCACAACAAACGCTCTCCCTTGCACAACCGGTTTTGACTTTTCTGGGACGGCTTTTGGTGCCTCCATCCTAGCTGAATTTGTTTTCGGTAAACGACAAAATCGGGCTAAATGACCTTCTCTTCCACAATTATAACATGCTTTGGACGGCATCGCGCAGTTTGGACTGATGTGCCCTCCCCTCCGCATTTGAAACATATGATAGGTGGTCGTTCTCCTTCCTTAACGACAGGTGCTGGTGCTGACGTCTTTCCATCATTGTTGAATCTCCTCTTCTTGAAATGTCCATTCTTATTGTTTTGGCCCTGATTACCACCGAAGTGGTTACCATTTCTGGCCTGTTGATTCCCTCCACGCTTGTTGTCACCGCTTCGATGACTGCTCTCACTGGTATTATCATTTTGCCGGCTGCTCTCTTTTGGTTGCGTTGTCTCGTTATCGCGCTCCACCAACTGAGCCCTATTTACAACATCTGAATACAAACACAGTTTATGAGAAACAAGATGTTGACGTATCTCCGGCTTCAAACCTCTTAAAAACATCCGCGTCATTCTTTCTTCATTATCCACCAGGTGGGACGCAAACCGGGATAACTCCGCAAATTTTGCCTCGTACTGCGACACGGTCATATTATTCTGCTCCAATTTGATGAACTCCACCTCCTTCATGTGACGAATACTCTCGGGAAAGTATTTGTCGTTAAACAGATCTTGAAACTTCTCCCAAGACATCTTCAGTGCGGCAGGTTGAGTACGCTTTATCGATTCCCACCAGTAATCTGCCTCTCCTCGCAACATAAAGGCGGCAAAGGGAACCTTTTGCTCCTCGGAGCAACCCAAGACATCAAATATCTTGGTGATCTGCTTTATCCATGTTTCAGCTACAAGTGGTTTGGGTTCTCCCTTAAACTCCGGTGGTCCCAGCTCCTTAAACTGTTTAGCGGTGACCGCCTGAGAGTTTCCAGTATTTCCACCTACGTTGTGGACAGGAGCCGCTTTCACCTGTTGTTGCATGAATTGCATAAAGCCTCTGAACATTTGATCATTCATCATTTGGTCAGTGTTGTTGTTTGCATGAGGATTGACACCTTCCTGATGCACATTATCCTGATTATTGATATGTGGTGAATCAACAGTCGTCTGTGCTCCATTGCTATTCTCAACATTCTCAGATGCCATTTTCAGATACTGTCACAAAAAAAATTAATTGATATGTCATATATTATCCTTATATTATGACCGACCAATTAAATACCATGCAAATAAACTTAGGTATGTCATACTAGCGAAGGAATTCCCCGTCTCTCCCCTCCTAGTTCTATTCTCACATCTTAGCCAGGGATCATATCCCTAAGCTCTGATACCAACTGTGACGCCCCCAAAATTAGGTATACATCACCCATCTTGGGTCGTCAGATACATAGTACAGAATACAAATACAACTGATTAATACATCTGTCGTGTACAATACGACAAAACATAAACTGTGAGTTTGAATACAAATATTATCTTCTAGAGAGTATTCATACTCAAAAGGAGTCCTCATTACATTTATTAACACACCATTACATAGAATAGTGAGGACTACTAACTAATACTATCATTCGGACCATCACTCCGTACCCCGACTTGTCCCAGCTACGTTCTCATTTCCTGAAGAGAACAGTGAAAGAAAGGGTGAGCTCAACTAGCCCAGTAAGAAATATTATGACTAAGATAATGCAGAATAAATTATCATTAGCCTTCAACAATGTTAAACTGATAAAATATAATAGACATCAAGTTTAACTGTAGCGGAACAAGCAATCCATTAAAAGAGTCAAGTAGAAAATAAACTCTACTATCTTTTATGATTTAAAAAGTTTTTCAACACTGTAATCGCTGAGACTCAGCTTAATAAAATAATCCACATCATCGAATCACCCCTGCACTACGGCCAAGGATATTCGTGTATTCATTAATGGTCATGATCATGCCAACAACTGTCCATCAATGCACTACGGCCAATGAGGACTTTTACCACATCATTTGTAACATTACGGTCATGATTATACCGAATAATCCCTGGTCATAATCATACCAAGTCCATCTATGCAATACAGGCCACAGATGACTTTCAACATTTTATAAACATGAGGATGATGACAATGATATAAGAATTCAATAAAACAAGTTCAAGAATTAATTTATCCAGGAATTAACAACGTCCAAATTGTCAACATGATACTGCATTGTGGAGTAAAATTCATGAATGCTTAGAAGAATATTTTCATGAAAGATACTGGATGAAACGCAATTATCAAGGATATTTCACAAATTTCATGGAGTATAGAAGTCAAAACTTAACCAACTGAGTATAATAAAGAATGGAATAACAAAAGAAATCACCATGCATGCGATAGACCGCACAGACAGGTTATTCCAACAGAATAATAAATAATGGAACCAGGTCCGGCGTAAACGCACAGACAGGATATTCCGACAGAATAATAAATAATGGAACCAGGTCCGGTGTAAAACACACAGACAGGATATTCCAACAGAATAATAATAAAACAGAACCAGGTCCGGTGTAAAACACACAGACAGGATGTTCCAACAGAATAATAAACGGAACCAGGTCCGGTGTAAAACACACAGACAGGATGTTCCAACAGAATAATAGAAGAATGTCACCAAGTATAGGGTAGACCGCGTATACTGGTTATTCCAACAGAATAATAACAAATGGAATAACAGAAGTTCTCTTCATGAATATAAAAGAAATAATATTCCCTACCTTAAAAGAACTGGATATTAGAAAAGTGATGTAGCAGAATACTTTTAGTCTCTCTCTCTCTTATTCTCTCTATACTTTCTCTCTCTATAGCTTGAATGAATTCGTGAAAAATAATGAAGCCCTAGGCCTCTATTTATAGAAAAACTGAGGGTGGCTCTTGGTCTTAACGAAGGGTCAAATGACTCTTGGTCTTAACGAAGGGTCAAATGACTCTTGGTAATATTGAAGGGACAACTACTATTGACGAAAGTAATTACTATTGACCAAGGTAAATACTATTGACGAAGGTAATTACTATTGACCAAGGTAAATACTATTGACCAAGGTAAATACTATTGACGAAGGTAATTACTATTGACCAAGGTAAATACTATTGACGAAGGTAATTACTATTGACCAAGGTAAATACTATTGACGACGGTAATTACTATTGACGACGGTAATTACTATTGACGAAGAGACTCTTAGATGATGACATATGGCCCCTCATAAAATAACCAAACTTACCACAACGTCTCAATAATATAACAGATGATACTATGACAATAATTTAAGAGATATGATGCAGCAATTACTGTAGCAATAATTGAGTATAGCTGAGTGACTTCTCACGTAAGCATCAATAATCAATACCGTGTGCTACTATGCAACCACGCGTATTACTGCACTTTTACTACCAAGTAGTTCAACAGTTTTAACGATTTTAACGTAATACCTCAGCTGTTATTTTTATAGAAAGATAATTTTGTCGTTTTCTCAATCCGACAATAATTTCGCTGTGGGGTCCACCAATAATTGTGCCGTCGTACGAATATTCCCCGACAAAAAGAATATTCCCCGACCAAACGAATATTTTATAACAACTTACTTACTTTGCAAAATTTATAAATATTACCCACAACTATAACATTATATCAAATTAACTTCATAATATTCAAAAATGATATTTATAGAAAATTCATCTTTATTTATAAAAGTTGGGGTCTTACAGAAGACCTGTTGTTTTATTTGACGATATATTTGTTTAAGACTTGAATTAATGTTATTGTTTAAGACTTATTTGTTAGAATTCCGCCTAGATGTTTTAAGGTTAGTTTAACCTGGGATTGTATTTATTATTCGGATGATGTAATCCTTTTAAGGAGAAGATTTTAATTCTATCTATTGTATGGTTTGCATTTTTATTGGTAGATAGATAGATGATATTTGTGCAGTGAACACCAAATCCCGTGCAATCGAAGTACCCGGATTTGGGGGTGTCACAGGTTGGTATCAGAGCTGTAGGTTATGAACCTTAGGTGGGGTAACAACCTTTGGTAGTAACCTTATAGAAAAAATATAATAAAGGAAAACTCTTATCGAGTCTTAAGAAATGAATTTTTGGGTAATTCATTGAAGATAATAAAATACATTATGTGTTTATGTGTTAATTTATGTGCTCGTTAGTACGACTTAGTAACTAAAACTTAGAATTTTGTTGTCAGGATGATGAATGTTGGAGAAGCTAGTCAAGCTGGGGAGGAAGAACCCCGATTACCTATAGTACCTACAGAGGAGGAGCCCCGAGACATACATGTTATTAGGGAACATTTAGTTTAGAGGGAGTCATCTCCATTGATCACCGTTGTTGGCCAGGAGCATGAGCCCGAGACTAATCCTGAGGAGGATCCTGAGGAGAAGTTTGATGAGGAAGAGGAAGAAGAGGAGTTACCACGGTACACCGTTGATGCAGAGATGTATGACACGTTATACGACCGTAACGTGGAATTACAAGACGAGATTCAGGAATTGACTGAGCGAGCGACTGTTCAACAGTCTACTTTAGAGGAGAAGGAGAGGGAGATTTTGACTCTTCACACACGATTGGGAAATGTAGAATGGGATTTGGTCCATGAAAAGGGTCAAACCGAAGATAAGACCGGGGAGATAGAGAAGCTGAAAAAGGAACTGAAAGAAACCTCCGGAAGACTTAAAATAGTAGAGGAAGGATGGGTAAGAGAATCACGTCGAGCTGATCGTGCAGAAGATGATAGTCGCGCAAAGAAGGTAAAGCTTAAAGAGACATACTCCACACTTAATCATGCAATGGATGAGGCTCAGAAACGAGTTTTGAGATACCCCATCTAGTTCGAAGGACTTCCGTCGTATATGCTGGATCGCAGGATGATGTCTCGTATCTTGGATGAGGAGTGTGGCAAGGCTATTGAGCACCTTGATAGACAGGAGTAGAATCCGTTTAATTATGTGAAAGACTTAGTTTTTATATGTAAATTCCGATGTGTTTATGACCGAAGGAATATGTTAATATTTTAAGTCCTATGGATTCTTTATTCCAGGATAGTTGATGTAAATAGTAGTTATGCTATAGTTTGATGTTAAAACTTTGAGTTGAATTAAATATATTAAGTTGTTTGAGATGATGTGTTAAATTGTTGAGTAATGCCTTAACTATTTAGAGAAATAAATAAAGTCCTAATAAGCATTTATTTTATCAGAAATATGCCGCCAAGGAGAAGGCAACAACGTCAACCGACTCAGGAAGAGTCAACCAATAATAACAATAACGCCAACGCTAATCCTGTTCAGCAGTTGGTGAACTTATTGATGGGAGCAATGAACAATCAACCTCAAGCTCCACCAAACACAACGTTTAAAGACTTCAAGGTGGTGGGCCGCCAGAGTTCAAAGGTTCCAGGAACCCAATCGAGGCTCAAATGTGGGTCATGGAAATGGAGAAAGTATTCGACGTTGTTAGGGTTAGAGAAGACCAGAAGACCTCTTTCACAACGTTTATTCTGAAGTCTGAGGCTAGCTACTGGTGGCAAGCAAACAAAGTACGAGGAGGTGAAGGTGTAATTATGTGGGAGAGATTTAAAGAAATGTTTTTCGAAATGTACTTCCCAACTAGTTCGCAGAATCAGATGGAAATTCAATTTCTGGAACTGAAGCAAGGAAACATGAGCGTACCTGAATACGCAGCTAAATTCGATGAGTTGGCAAGGTTTGCCCCGTACCAAGTACACACTGACGAAAGAAAGGCCAGAAGATTTGAACAAGGACTAAAGCCTTGGGTTTACAGTAAGGTGTCAATGTTTCAGATAAACACATTTGCCGGAGTACTGGAAAAGGCCATCCTCACTGAAGGTGGGAGCGATGCGGTGACCAAGTACAATCAAGAGCAGAAGAAGAAGAAGAGTGAAGGTGAAGGAAATAACAAGACTGGTGGGAGTAACATTGGGGGTACTCATAATCAGAAGAGGAAGTGGATGGATAATTCGTCAGCTGGAAGTCAACAAGGTGGGCAGAAGAAGAAAATTGAAGCGTGCTCAAACTCTGGAAAAGCTCATCTGGGAGTTTGCATGAAAGGGAAGCGAGTGTGCTACAATTGTGGTCAGGAAGGCCATATAGCACCAAACTGTCCAAACCCAAAGAAGGGTGCTTGTTTTAACTGTGGTTCTAAGGATCATCTAGCAAGAGATTGCCCCAAGAAGGGATCAGGAGGAGCAGTGCAAGGAGGTAACCGTGGAAATAACAGTGGAAATACCTTAACCATTACTGGACCACCTGCAAAAAATCGACCAACCGCCAGAACTTTCAATATGACAGTACAGGACACAATTCAGTCTCGTGAGGTGGTGTCAGGTATCATTCCGGTCAATAAAATTAATGCTTATATTTTATTTGATTTGGGTGCTACTTGTTCCTTTATATCCGAAGACTTTGCTAATAGTTTAGATTTGCTTATGGATGAGTTGGAATATCCCATGAATATAGAAATTGCGAATAGAGAGATAATTCCTGTTAAGTATGTGTTTAAGAACTGTAGGGTAGACATTAAGGGTAGTATCATGAACGTAGATCTTATCCCTATTCGCCTTGGGGAATTTTATGTTATTTTGGGTATGGATTGGTTATCCAATTACGGGGCAGTAATTGACTGCCAGAAGAAGCGTATTAACCTTATGACTCCGTCAAAGGTTGTGTTTTATGGTAGCAAGTCGCCTAGACAAGCGAGTTGTCTGACGGTGATGTAGGCCAGGAGGTTGTTAAGACAAGGCTATGTAGGATATCTAGCTTACATAGTCGACAGTCGAAAAGAGAATTTGAAGGTAGAAGAGATACCGATTGTTAGGGACTTCGTCGATGTATTTCCAGACGATTTGCCAGGACTTCCACCAGATAGAGAGGTAGATTTCGTGATCGATTTGGCGCCCAAAACCGCTCCAATACCGAAGGCACCATACCGAATGGCACCAGTAGAGATGAAAGAACTGATGGTCCAACTACAAGAATTGCTAGACAAGAAGTACATTCAACCGAGCGTATCACCGTGGGGAGCGTCGGTATTATTCGTGAAAAAGAAGGACGGATCGATGCGGCTCTACATTGACTATAGAGAACTGAACAAGGTCACGATTAAGAATAGATATCCATTACCAAGAATTGACGATTTGTTTGATCAATTAAAGGGAGCAAGATACTTTTCCAAGATAGACTTGGGGAGTGGTTATCACCAACTGAAGGTGAGGCCAGAGGATGTACCGAAGACAGCATTCAAAACGCGATACGGTCACTACAAATTCTTAGTAATGTCGTTTGGTCCAACGAATGCTCCTGCAGCATTTATGGGACTAATGAATGGTGTGTTCAAGCTATTTTTTGACAAATTCGTGGTGGTATTTATAGACGACATTCTGGTATATTCCAAAACTAAAGAAGAACACGAAGAACATTTGAGGTTAACATTGGAAGTATTGAGAAGGGAGAAGTTGTACGCTAAATTTTTGAAATCCGAATTCTGGATCGAGTGAGTACAATTTCTTGGTCACGTGATTGATAAAAAAGGGATTTCGGTAGATCCATCCAAAGTAGAAGCCGTGATTAACTGGGATCAGCTGAGAACGCCGTCAGAAGTGAGAAGTTTTCTTGGATTGGCGTGATATTATAGAAGATTCATTCAAGATTTTTCCAAAATTGCAACTTCGTTAACGAATTTAACTCGAAAAGCTGTGAAATTTGTTTGGACGAAGAAGTGTGAGGAGAGATTTCAAGAATTAAAGAAGAAGTTGAGTACGGCACCTGTGTTATCTCTTCCGGATGATACATGCAATTTTGTTGTTTTTAATGATGCGTCGCATAAAAGACTTGGCTGTGTGCTAATGCAAAACGGTAAAGTCTTCGCGTATGCATCACGACAGTTGAAGGATTACGAGAAGGGATACCTGACCCATGATTTGGAGTTAGCTGTAGTTGTTTTTGCTTTAAAAATTTGGAGGCACTATCTCTACGGGGAGAAGTGTGAAATATATACGGACCACAAGAGTCTGAAATATATTTTCACACAGAAGGACTTAAATATGCTTCAGAGAAGATGGTTGGAATTAATCAAGGATTACGACTGTGAGATTTTATACCATCCGGTAAGGCAAATGTGGTTGCCGATGCCTTAAGTAGAAAGGGTCGTGAGAAATTGATGATGTTAACTGCTCAGGAAGAGCTAATTATGGAAATGGAGAAACTGGAATTAGAAGTGAAGTATCCAATGGAGATTGGTGAGAAGCTATTTCATATGCAATCTGGTACAACTCTACTAGATAAAGTGAAGGAGGCTCAGCTTCAGGATGATGAATGCAAAAAGGTGACAAAGAAGATATCTGAAGGAACCGAACCGAGATTTAAGATGGATAAGGAAGGAATACTGAGATTTGAAAGTAGAATTTGGGTACCGCCAGTACAAGAGATTAAGGATGATATTTTAAGCGAGACTCATAGTTCACGATATTCGATTCACCCTGGTAGTACCAAATTGTACCAAGATCTTCGACAATATTTTTGGTGGCCGAATTTGAAACGTGATATTGCAGAATGTGTTGCCAAGTGTCTGACCTGTAAGAAAGTAAAAGCAAAACATCAGAGACCAAGTGGTTTAATTCAACCGTTAGAGATCCCAGAATGGAAATGGGAACACATTACAATGGACTTCGTGGTTGGCCTTCCAACGACTCAGAAAGGCTATGACGCAGTATGGGTTATCGTTGACCGACTGACGAAATCTGCACACTTCCTTCCAATCAAAGTAAGATTCAACTTAGATCAGTTGGCCAGGCTATACGTAAAAGAGATTGTTTCGAGGCACGGAGTACCGGTATCAATTGTTTCAGATAGGGATCCGCGCTTCACATCAAATTTCTAGAAACGTCTTCAAGAATGCATGGGTACGCAATTGCGAATGAGTACATCTTACCACCCTCAAACAGACGGACAGAGTGAGAGAACGATTCAGACATTAGAAGATATGCTAAGAGCCTGTGTGATGGACTTTAAAGGAAATTAGGATGATCACCTACCATTAGTAGAGTTCGGCTACAACAACAGTTACCACGCTAGTATAGGCATGCTGCCTTACGAAGCGTTATACGGTCGAAAGTGCAGAACTCCGCTTTACTGGGATGAAATCGGTGAAAGACAATTGCTAGGGCCATAATTGGTACAACAGACAGTAGAAATAGTCAAAGTAATCCGAGCACGACTGGTAGCGGCTCAAGACTGACAGAAGAAATACGCTGATCCACATTGTAAAACTATCGAGTTTGAATCAGGTAGTTATATTTTCTTGAAGGTCTCTCCCTAGAAAGGAAAGATCAGATTCGGAAAGAAAGGGAAATTGAGCCCAAGATTCATTGGACCCTTTGAAGTACTAAGAAGAATCGGAGAAGTTGCGTATGAGGTAGCCTTACCTCCAGCACTAGAGAATATCCATAACGTCTTCCATGTTTATGTATTGCGACCCTACAAGCCTGATTACAAGCATGTAATTGAATACGAACCCCTACATTTTGAGAAAGACTTATCTTACGAAGAAATTCCTGTCCAAATTGTCAACCGAAAAGAACAAGTTCTGAGAAATAAAGTTATACCTTCAGTTAAGGTAATTTGGAGGAACCACAATACTGAAGAAGCTACGTGGGAACTCGAAGAGAATATGATGAAGAATTACCCTCATTTATTTACTTAATTATTTGTAAGTGATTCTGGGGAAAAAATCTTTGTAAGGGGGGGAGAATGTAACGGGTCGAAATTTATTGAGTCGTGATTCTGGGGACATAATCCTTTTAAGGGGGGAAAGATGTGATGAACGAGAATTTTGTAAATTAATTTTGAATATTTATTGAATTAAATAAATATTTTCGATGATTTAATTATTAGATTAAATAATTAATTGATGCAATTGTAGTAGATTAATTTAATTATATGTGTTACATTTATTAAATTAATGTAGAGAAATGTTATTATCAAAGTATGTAATTATGGCTTAAGTCCTTTGTAAAGTTTCTGTAGTTGAATAGGGTAACAATTATGAGTATATATGTAATAATTCGAGTGGCATAACATGTCATAACATGTTATATATATATATATATATATATATATATATATATATATATATATATATATATATATATTGCATGATTCCATATCCTAAGTGTTATTAATCTGATGACTTGCTATTTCAAAAATATACAGAGTTTCGGTTTTTTGCCTTATGGCCTTATACGTGATTTTAGTATGTCAAACGTAAATGTTTTCGTAGATTTTACACTCGTATATTATTGTACATGTTAATACGAAGAGACCAAGCTTTAAATGAACGGATTTGGCTTTATAACGAATTCGTGGCGTTGAATTTTAGGAATTTATGTTAAAAACTTCAAGAACATCAAGAACAGAGGAAAATTTTATGTTTAAATTATGTGATTATATGTTTTAATGGGCTAAAATTACTTTATAGATGTTGTATTATGATTATACATGAATTATAACATGTGGGTATGTCTAATTTTGAGTAGAAAATAAGAAATTGGGAGAAATTGGCATGTTCTGCGATTTTTCGCGAAACTGCCATTTCTGTGTCTGGTATGCCGCGCTGCAGCGCCGGCTACCTGTTTATTTCCCACGCCGCAGCGCCACCGTGACCCAGCGCTAAGTTTTCGGCCGCAGCGCGAATACCACGTGTAACAATGGCGTCGCAGCGCCACTCTCCAGAAAATTCAGAAATGAGATTTTTTTTTAAATATTAAAGTCTAACAAGTGTTAGTGGATTTATGTAATGAACATGTAAACATGTTAGAAGTATAATGTGATGATAAAATAGATGTTTAACATGTATATAACATAATTACATGTGGATTGAATTAATAAATACATGATTAGATTATTATTTATGAAGTGATATTATGTGACAGTTAATGTGATAAATTGATTAAGTATAGTCAATAATTAAACTAGACAAAGAGAATGAGTTTACGATGATTAATTAAGTTATAATTAACTGGTATTGTGTATGTGAATGGTGTGTAGGATTTAATTCAAAGAACGAGTTTAGTTAAAGTGTAACCTACGCACGAGGCAAGTTTCCTAAACTTAAACTCTTAAATTTGAGCAAGTTCCCTAACCCTATTTGTCATTATTGTTCAAGCTTATTATTTACCTTGAATAAGCTATCATTACTATTATTCAAGTTCAAATGATTTATTAAAGATTGATTATCTTTCCAAAGTATGATTTAGTTATACAATAATTGTTCTATTATATACTTCTTGAGATTATTATTCAAATTGAATATCATTATTGTTGAACCTTATTAGACTAGTGAAACCTTAATGATTCAACTAGTCCATAGTTGATGAGCGTTCTAAATTTCAGAACCCTTGAAGAATTATCCAAACCAAACTTCCTTTGGTGCGGACTCAAATGTCAAACTGAGATGAACAACCCTGTATAGGGGATTATTTACGCTTAGCGTTAAGATATTATGCACAATATGGTACTAAGGGCTGATCCCCCTAAGTACGAGAAGAAGGTCCATAGTCTTATGACTGTTAAAGGTTTCAAGTATAACTCTTGTTAACCTAGGACATAGTTCAATGTCTTATGACCCTCAGAATTCTTTTGATTCTTGTTATTCACTCCTGATTCAAAAGTTGAGCTTTTATTCAGATGTCTTTGATTTATTCGCATGTTATTATACTGCTATTTCATTTTTATACTTGTGGGCATTTGTGCTCACTCTTGCTTAATAATAACATTGCAGTTAAGAATGAAAGAACTGATGAACCTTCCACTAGTAAAGGCAAGGGAAAAGTTAACAAGTGACGAAGACCTGTTGTTTTATTTGACGATGTATTTGTTTAAGACTTGAATTAATGTTATTGTTTAAGACTTATTTGTTAGAATTCCGCACAAATGTTTTAAGGTTAGTTTAACCTGGGATTGTATTTATTATTCGGATGATGTAATCCTTTTAAGGAGAAGATTTTAATTCTATCTATTATATGGTTTGCATTTTTATGGGTAGATAGATAGATGATATTTGTGCAGTGAACACCAAATCCCGTGCAATCGAAGTACCCGGATTTGGGGGTGTCATAGCTCTGGCTCTTCTGTAGGAGGTCACGCTGTAGGAGGTCCGTAGCCTTCGCCTCTACTATTCGACTTTGCCCCGTCCCACACAACAAAGAGTGAGATAGTCTGATGGTCAATGACTAACATGGGTGGTAGAGTTATCTCTTCAGGGCCCCACTGGATACCTGCCCTCTTGCATAGCCAGGTGACCATGGATGGGTGAGGGAGTCCTGAAACAACTGTGCTTTTGATCGCTTTAATGATGGACTCGTGTATGAGAACCCCGATGTCCACTTTCACGCCCGTAACAATGGCAAATAACAAGATCGCTCTATCCTTCATCACATCGCTTAGGTGACGGGTCGAAATCATATTAGCACAGATGAAGCTAAACCACGCCTTCTCATAGCGACTGAGCACTGAAGACGGGAAACTGGTCTTTTCCCCCGTGTTGTCGTTCTGTTTCCATGAAGTCCCGGGCTTGCAGAGCCTCCTGATAATGTCCTCTAAATTAATGCTACGGAGCCCCAGCTCCATATAGTCCTTGCCCTCATAGTTGGGCGTAGCAAACAGTTCGTTAATAGCTAAGCCTCCAAAATCTACTGCTTTCCCCCTGACTTGGACAACCGTCAGACCTTCGGCACTAGCATTGCTGTAGAACTCCTGAACTACAGATACAACAGCCGATTCGGGTGACCTCATGAATTGGATCCACCGACGTCCCGAGATCATGGTCACCAACTTGCCATCATTTTTGCTTGGCCTCAAACCCCGCTCGGGAATCAAGTTTCGCAGGCCAAAAGAGCTTTTATACCTTTTCCAGGCCTCCTTACTCACAAATTTTGCTCTGTCCCATGCCGCTGGTGGTGCCGCGGACGATGATCCTCCCTTACTAAGTCGTTGATGCTTTTGTGCCATTTTAAAAATAGCAGCAATTTGTATGAACCCAAATAGAAAACTGAAGCACACACTTCCCCAAACTTAATGCAGATAGTCCCCAATGAAAGTCAAGTGAATCCAAGCCAAAATAGACCCAATTCAGTCAACTTTTTGGTTCAAGCAATTTATCGAACACCTAGAGTGCACTTCTCAAGACTGACTTGGACAACCTTTGTATGTAAATGTCTAACTAGATTTCTGGCAGAGGAAATCACACCAATACCCAGCAAGAAGAACAAAACAATCCCACAAATTATATCAATCAATTTTACTTGAACGAAATCTAACAATAATACCTTGAGTGTGAAAACCCTAATAATAATCGTGTGGGCTTGAACTGATGGAGACTTCGGTTTGTGTTGGTGGAATTTGAATTTCTGCAGATTCTTTAGATTGGTCTATGTAGTTGATGGGAGACTTGGTGGACAAGAGGATATGTTGGAATGCTTGCTGCCGAGAGGTGTCGAGAGATATGGGCGAACGGTTTGATTTCTGCCCAAAAACTGCTCTTTTAAACTCAAAAACAAGCTTCCGGCGCCGCGGCGCGAGTTGCCCTTTGTTACTCGGCGCTGCGGCGCGATTTAATAGGGGGGCGTGCTGACTTTAGCGCCGCGGCTTGATTTTGACTTTGTTATTCGGCGCTGCGACGCGGAGGAGATAGATTTTCCCATTACACACTGGCGCTGGAGCGCGAAACTTGGCGCTGGGGCGTGAAGCCGGCGCCGCGGCGCGGAGTGTAGTACAAATGATGGCGCCGCGGCGAGAGATGCCAATCTCTGAAAATTTTTCTACTGCTATCTGCACATGCCAAGGCAACAACAAAAACTGTATAGAGCAAATATGTATTATTCAAAACAATATAATGACTAACTACAAAGTAAACTAAATACAACTACAGGAAAACATATAAAGTTTATACCGAGATGGGGGTGCCTCCCCACCAAGCGCTTGTTTTAAAGTCATCGGCTTGACTATACCGACGCCGTTCAATCTGGCTCATAAGCGAAGATGACCTTTTCATGCCGCCTATTCGTCAATTCCTTTGGACTCTTGGCAGACATGGATGATTGGTCATTCGTGCTTTCTTCATCTTTCGGCACAAAGAATCTTTCACCACTAGAATTATCCACTAATTCTCCTTGTTCATTAATTTGAAAGCGTTCTTTGTGCGCTATTGGGCCCTCACTGATTTCCACAGTTGGGAGCGTGGGTACAGGTTGTTGATCAGTCTTGACAGTGTACCCACTCGTGATCCTATCGTCTCCAACTTTAGAGTCCACCGGTTGGCCAGTCTGCACTATGACGTCTCCCTCAACAACTGTTTGAGACTCATTGCATTTTCCTTGCGTATCCACCGTGCCATACTCAAATGCTTCATCTTCGAGATCAGTTATGACCAGTAGATGGCATTTCGGTGGATTTGTGATGGCATTGACGAGTTGCCCCAATTGATTCTCAAGGCTGTGCAATGCAGCTTCTTGGCTTGCCATCCGAACCTCAGTTCTCTCAATAAAGTCGGCGAGAAACTCTTCAAGCCTGTTCTCTTCTTCTTGCGTTGAGGTCTCATAGAAGCTCTCATTGGGTTGAGACGTCAACTCATAATGCGGCGAAAACTGATAGTCAAACTGAGAGACATGATACAGATCATGATATGGCTCTTGACTATAGTCCCATGAGTTTAGATAACCCTGGCAGTTTGGATGATAGGAGATCGGTTCAAAGTCAGCTTGATTATGACAGTAGGCATTCTGAGTGGACTGACACTCAAGATTATCAGAAAAACTCAAGGCATTGGAAATTTGAAGTTGTAATCTCTCGAGTCCTTCTTCCGAGCTTTGTTGTGTTGTACCCTCGTAGGGCCATTCATAACATTGATCGTCCATAATCTACAAACTTAAAAACAAAACGAAAGGAAGATCAAACAAATAAAAGAAAACAATATATACAAGTTCAAAGTAAGACTAAATTTATTTAAATCAATATTGGACAATATTAGAATAATAGTTCCCCGGCAGCAGCGCCAAAAACTTGTTGGTTGGAATACCGATCACTAAACACGCACAAGTATACGCGGTCTAACAAGTAATATAGTGATAAGGAGTGTGTCGTACCCACGAGGAACTATGACTAATATTTACTAAGTACCGATTGTATATCGCTAAAGTCTTATTCGAACAGCAGTAAATAGAAGGGTGATTTATCTAATTATGATAATTAACAAAGCAAGTAAATGGATAACGAATGGAATTCTAAGGAATTACAAGCTAAGGTCACAACTTCACCCCCACGCAGGCATTCTGTCGAACACCTGGCGTGTTATGTTTCATCAAACTGGCGTGCCTATGCACCTTTGTCGAGGTATGCACAAACATATCCTCTCCAGATCCACCCTAAAGGGAATAAAACAGAAAAGAATGTCCAAGCTAGATGCAATCCTACATATATCTATGCGAATTAATCATAACAAGGATTTAAGCATAAGTTCTCTATCAGGTCGCACGTGGCACACAGAGATATGTCTATTCTACTCACAACTTATGCAGTCGAAACCCACAATCACATGCCAATATATTTAGGTGTAAATCTACAATTCTTTTGTCGATATCATGCAGATTACCAAAATTATCACTAATGTCTTAGCAAGAATCATTAAGCACAAATATATCAATCCAAAACATATGGTGCCAACCAAAGAGATAAAGACAGTCAATTCAAATAACAAAGGGATCCATTATAACCTTAGAACCAATAATCAGTTTATATTTAATAAACCAAATACAACTAGCAAATAAGACCACATTTATAGATTACAATAATAGAGGAATTAAATGGATAAGAAGTGACTCTGTCAAGGCCCTTCAGTCACCAAGAAATCCGCTCCTTTCAAGCTTTCCAATCTGTGTCGCTCGTTGCTCTTGTGCTCCAAAGAAAAACCAACTTCTCCCTAAATCTACCTAATCTGTATTTACAGACATCTACTAAGGGAAAGGAAGAGAAATTACAAAGAAAAACTAAAACCTAAGCTAAGCTATATGATATATGGTGAGTTAGTTAGAATGCAGAGGCTGGGTCTTTGTTATATATGTTTTACTTCCTTCGCTAGGTCAAAATCGCTTGGTCTCTACCTGGGCACCGGAGGTGGCGCTGCAGCGCGGGCCTATGAGTGGCGCTGCGGCGCCATGTGAGCTTGGAAAACACGGAACTCGCGCTGCGGCGTGAGTCGAAATAGGGTCAGTGGCGCTGCGACGCCATGATGACGTCAGGCTAGACTAGGGATGTGGTGCTACGGCGCGAGAGTAACATTAGGCATTGGCACTGCGGCGCTAGTGTATAGAAAATTACCGTTTTACCCCTGAAAGCTGGAAAACATCTGATAAGCTCTGCATTGCGTCAATTAAGCACAATAACATTATAATAATATAAAAACATATAAACTCTACGAGATCAGGCAACTATTTAAGTCATAAAGTATTCGATTCGAGGGTATAAATCCCACTCATCAGTATTGTAAGCAGCAGACCAGGCAAGTATCTTACCTTTACATTTTCTTTATGCAATGGACATGAGGAAGAAGTTTAAGAATTATATTATTATTGTACAAAAATATTAACCATGTTGTCGTATATATTATATCCGATCTTTGTTTATCAACATGATATTATATTATATAACTCATATATATATTCTGTTCGTTAATTTCGAAATATGGTTATACAAGTGTCCTCACTTGGATAATCATTGTAGTTAAACATATATATATATATATATATATATATATATATATATATATATATATATATATATATATATATATAAGCCGTCTAAGCTATTTGACCAACTAGACAAAGATTTAGAAATATCGTCGAATATGATAAAACTTCTTTGTATCCAATCAAATTATTTTGGTTCGGATTCCAGACTAGTATGAATATTCCGATCAAGGGAAAACTTTTATGCGCCCAAGGCAGACAGAGTGAACGATTACATTATTCTTGTAATGTAGTATTGATCAATACAGGGCCCATGTGATTTACACCCTCGCGCCCGTAAGTTATGACGGTTTGCGGATGAAGTTCTGCTAAACCTATTCGAAAATTGAAAATAATATTTATAGTATGTCAACTAAACGCCATATATAGTCAATATGTAGTTTCAAAATTTTTTTGATATAGAATTGTTATGTTATGATTATCGGTTCAGTTTACTTCACAACTATTAATTCGTTGTAGATATGATGTATAAAGAAAACATTTATTCTTTCAGATAATTATATTTATAAATGTTATTACTTGCTGGGCACTTAAATGCTCACCCTTGTTTAATTTAAATGTTTTCAGCTAAATGTGAACAGCTAGAAGATTCGGCCAAGAACAAGTGAAAAGGAAAGCAAATAGATTATGTTTAATGGTATCTTTTGTAATAATTAAATTTTATTAAGACAATGATATGTATTATCTATCATGTAAGGAATTATAGTAAAGGTTGCGTACTTGGGATTAGACTCTCATATATGTAAATTAAGTTTGATTTTTATATTATTGTTATTATTATTAGTATTTTTTCGCTCATAGAAATGGTATCGTGAAGCACCGAGTTCGGGTTTTAAGTACCTGAATTTGGGGGCGTCACAGTTCAAGCCAACACCGTTGCCGCATGTTGAGTTCCTTTTGAGTGAAGAAATATTTGAGGCTTTTATGATCCGTATAGATCTCCACTTTCTCCCTATACAGGTAATGCCTCCTGATCTTTAGCGCAAAAACGACTGCTGCCAATTCTAGATCATGAGTAGGATAATTCTTCTCATATTCTTTGAGTTGTCGTGAGGTGTAGGCTATAACTTTCTCATGTTGCATGAGAACACATCCTAACCCTTTGCCTGAGGCATCACTGTAGATGACAAATCCCTCCGAGCCAGATGGTATTGTCAGAACAGGTGCTGAAATGAGTCTCCTCTTGAGTTCTTAAAAACTCTTCTCACATTCTTCTCTCTAACCGAATTTTGTATTTTTCGGAGTCAGCTAAGTTAATGGAGTAACGATTTGAGGAAACCCTTCTACGAATCTTCGATAATAACCAGTTAAGCCGAGAAAGCTACGTACTTCGGTCACTGACTTAGGTTGCTCCCAGCTTTGAATTGCTTCAACCTTTGCCGGGTCAACAGATATTCCATGATTTGATATCACGTGCCTAAGGAATGCTACTTCCTCAAGCTAGAACTCGTATTTCTTCAACTTGGCATAAATCTTATTTTCACGAAGCTTTTGGAGTATCAGCCTCAAGTGTTGCTCATGATCTTCACGGCTTTTAAAGTAAATGAGGATGTCATCAATAAAGACGACCACAAAGTGAACCAAATATTCATTGAATACTCGGTTCATCATATCCATGAAGGCAGCAGGAGCATTAGTTAATCCAAAAGACATGACTAGGAATTCGTAATGCCCGTACCGTGTTCTAAAAGCAGTCTTTGGGATGTCATCGGTTTTAATTTTTAACTGATGATATCCGGAACGAAGATCGATCTTTGAAAAGAATTTGGTGTCTTGCAACTGGTCAAACATGTCATCAATGCGAGGTAATGGGTACCTATTTTTGATGGTGACATGATTCAACTCCTGATAGTCAATACAAAGTTGCATACTTCCATATTTCTTCTTTACGAATAGAATAGGAGCACCCCAAGGAGACGTACTAGGAAAAATGAAACCGATGTCTAATAATTCTTGCAGTTGGGTTTTTAACTCCTGAAGTTCAATAGGAGCCATTCGATATGGGGCTTTGGAAATGGGTTTTGTACTTGGTTCAAGGTCGATACAAAATTCAATTTCACGCTCTAGGGGTAGGCCAGGAAGTTCTTCAGGGAATACGTCAGGAAATTTATTAACAATAGAAATATCATTCAAATCTGTCGTATTTTTATTTAAATCCGTGACATGGGCTAAGAAAGCTTGACATCCGTTTTTCTATTAACAAATAGCTTTATGGCTTGATATGACAGTGATTGACTTTAGTGGTTTTGTTGCTTAAATTCGTATAATAGGTTGGTTAGGAATATGAAAGCTAACAACCTTACGAAAATAATCAATTTTAGCATGATGAGTAGTTAACCAATTAATTCCTAAAATTATATCAAATGCAAGTATTTTTAAAGAGATAAGATCAACAGGTAATGTGAGGGTACCGATTTGAATCAAACAAGACTTATAAAGAGTATATGTAATGAAGGTTTCTTTCAACGGAGTTTCAACAGATAAGTCAAAGTCTAATTTCTCTAGAGTTAAATTTAAACGTTTAGTGCAAGTAGGAGAAATAAAAGAATGGGTAGAACCGGTATCAAATAAGGTATAGACTTTGCTAGAGTTTATGATTAGCTTACCCATGATGACCTCGTTTGGGTTCCTCACTTTTTGGGAGGTCACGACAAACGCTCTCTCTTGAACAACTAGTTTTGACTTGTCTGGGATGGCATTTTGGTGTCACCATCCCAACTGGACCTGGCTTCACTACAAGATAAAATCGAGCTAGGTTACCTTTTTTTCCACAATTGTAACTTATTTTGGACTACTACATGCAATTTGGACTAATATGTCCCTCCCCTCCGCATTTGAAGCATATGATAGGTGGTCGTTCTCCTTCCTTAACAACGGGTGCTGGTGTTGACGTCTTTCCATCATTATTGAATCTTCTCTTCTTGAAATTTTCACCCCTATTGTCTTGGACATGATTAGCACCAAAGTGGTTACCATTTTTGGCATGTTGATTTCCTCCACGTTTGTTGTCATCGCTTCGATGACTGCTAACACTGGTATTATCATTTTGTCAGCTGCTCTCTCTTGGTTGGGTTGACTCATTATCGCGCTCTAATAACTGAGCCCTATTTACAACATCTGAATAGAAACACAGTTTGTGAGAAATGAGGTATTGACGTATTTCGGGTTTCAAACCTCTTAGAAACATCCACGTCATTCTCTCTTCATTATCAACTAAGTGGGATACAAACCGGGACAACTCGGCAAACTTAACTTCGTATTGCGTCACGGTCATATTGTTTTGCTCCAGCTTGATGAACTCTACCTCCTTCATGTGACTATTACTTTCGGGAAAGTACTTGTCGTTGAAAAGTTCTTGGAACTTCTCCCAAGATATCTTCAATGCGGTAGGTTGAGTACGCTTTATAGATTCCCACCAGTAATATGCCTCTCCTCGGAACATGAAAGTGGCAAAGGAAACCTTTTTCTCCTCGGAGCATCCCAAGACATCAAATATCTTGGTGATCTACTTTATCCATGTCTCCGCCTTAAGTGGTTTTGTCTATCCCAAAAACTCCGGTGGTCCCAGCTCCTTGAACTGCTTAGCGGTGACCAACCGAGAGTTGCCAGTATTTCTACCTGCATTTTGAACATGTGTCGTTTTCTCCTGATGTTGCATGAAATGCATAAAGCCTCTAAACATCCCATTATTCATCATTTCGTCAATGTTGTTGTTCACCTGAGGATTATTGCCTTCCTGATGCACATTATCCTGGGTATTGATCAGTGGTGACTCAACGGTCTCATGTGCTCCATTGCTTAACTCGACATTTTTGGATGCCATTTTCAAACACTTCCATAAAATAAGGGTTAATTGACATGCCACATATTATCCCTATATTCTGACCGACCAAATAAATAACAAATAAACTTAGGTAGGTCATACTAGCGAAGGATTTTCCCGTCTCTCCCCCCAAGTTCTAGTCTCACATCTCAGCCAAGGATCATATCCCTAAGCTTTGATACCAACTATGACGCCCCCAGAATAGGTATACACCACCCATTTTGAGTCGCTAAATACATGGTACAAAATTTAAATACAACTTAATTATACAACTACGTGTAAAATACGACAAAACATAAGCTGAGTGTTTTAATATGAATATTGTCTTTTAGATAGTATTCAAACTTAAATGGAGTCCTTATTACATTTATTATCACACTATTTCATTGAATAGTGAGGACTACTTATGTAAACATCTAGACCGTCACTCTATTCTCCGACTAGTCCCAGCTATATTCTCATTTCCTAAAGAGAACAATGAAAACAAATGGTGAGCTCAACTAGCCCAGTAAGAAATATTATAACTAAGATAATGCAGAATAAATTATCGTTAGCCTTCGACAATGTTAAACTGATAAAATATAATAAACATCAAGTTTAACTGTAGCGGAGCAAGCAATCTATTAGAAGAGTCAAGTAGAGCATGATATCTACTATTTTTTATGATTTAAAAAGTTTATCATCAATTTTATCATTGAGACTCAGCTTAATAAATAAAGCACATCATCGAATCATCCCTGCACTACGGCCAAGGATATTCATTAGTATCACGACCATGAATTATCCATGCACTACGGGCCAAGGATATTCGTGTTTTCATCGATGGTCATGATCATGCCAACAACTGTCCATCAATGCACTGCGGGCCAATTAGGACTTTTACCACATCATTTTTAACATTACGGTCATGATTGTACCTTATAATCCATGGTCATAATCATACCAAGTCCATCTATGCACTACGGGCCACAGATGACTTTCATCATAATATAAACATAAGGATGATGAAAATGATATTCAAATTTAATAATGTTCAAATTGTCAGCATGATACTACTTTGTGGAGTAAAATTCAAGAATAATATTGTAGCAAAAATAATTTGGATCGAAAAGAAATCAATTTTGGTCATAAATAGTACCCCGGCATGAAAAAGTTAAAACTTATCAAGAATGCTCAGAATAATATTTCCATTAAAAGATACTGGATGAAGCACAAATATCAATGATATTCTACTAATTTCATTGAGTATAGAAGCCAAAACATTAACAAAACGAGTGTAGAATTCGAAATCTGAAACGAAATAATATTACTTACATACTACAGAGTACGGAAGAAAATATTATTTCTTACGAATATTGAACAAAAATAATATCCCTTACCTTAAAAATGAGAGTATTCCAACTGGTATAGCGGGGATATTCTTGAAGAAAACTTGAACTGTTTTCTACGCTCAAAGCTTCCTTATACTCTAAAGAAATATGCTCAATATTTTAGAAGAAGAATTTTCTGATTCTGGTGTGATTTTTAATTCTAACTAAGCATCCTATTTATAGGGGAATGGAAAGAGTACTGTTAAGAAAAAAACTCACGGACGAAATAATTTGAAATTCACGGATGCAGTACGTAAGGTCACGGATTGACTACTGCTGACCATCAGACGCCTACTAACAAATTAATACACCACCTTTATAACATATATATATATATATATATATATATATATATATATATATATATATATATATATATATATAACTATCATTTTTATTCCCTTCACCAACACAAATCTTCCACCACACACACACACATGCCCTTCCCCCAAAGGCATCTTCCCCCACCACTTTTTTCATTCCATCACATATACACACATACTTCCTTTTTCTTCTCCCGGGTATCCTCCACCACCCACCACATTAATATTACAAACACACACACACACACACACATCACTTTTACCACACTCATCTTACACTCTCACACACATTTCACTATCACCCACACACATATCACTATCACTCACACACACAAACACACACACACACACTTTCTCTTCTTGTTTTTGCCACCACCACATTTATTCTACCTATCACTTTCACTCCTTTTCCACCACTTTCCACTTACACACATTATATATATATATATATATATATATATATATATATATATATATATATATATTCCACCCACCACACATCACATAGTACCCCCGTGAATAGTACTTCGAGAATAGTATCCCGACACGAAAAGTGTCCCAAATACCCGAGTGAATAATACTAGAGTAAATAGTAATCGGGTGAATAGTAACTCGTGAATAGTACTCCGACACGTAAAGTGTCCCAAATACCCGAGTGAACAATACTAGAGTGAATAGTAACTAGGTCAATAATAACCTATGAATAGTAACCCGTGAATAGTACTTCGACACGAAAAGTGCCCCGAATACCCTATTGGTCAATATAACCTCCAGACATCAATTATGATCGAAATAAATATCGATTTCTACTAACACTAATAATTTCCGCATAATGGAACTATCAATTTCATCTTTAATCGACACGAACTTATTCATCATTAATATTATAATTCACAATATTTAACAACCAGGTCATTTCCAGGAAAGAGGGGGCTTTCCGATAAGGATTTCTCCTTATTGGCGAGCAATTAAGTGACCAAACCTCTCCTTGATAGAACTTCTAGACATTGTTAATATTGTAAATAATAATATGAATAACTTTGCCGTCTCAATTATTGATTTAATAATATATCATATTATGCAGATGATACTATGACAATAATTGAATCAATAATATGAGAGATATGATAAAGCAATTACTGTACTAATAATTGAGTATAACTGAGTGACTTCTCACATAAGCATCAATAATCAATACTGCGTGCTCCAATGCAACCACGCGTATTACTGTACTTTTACTACCGGGTAGTTCAACAGTTTTAACGGTAACACTTTCGCCGTTATTTTTATAAAATGATAATTCTGTCGTTTTTTAACTACGACAATACTTTCATTGTGGGGTCCACCAATGATTGTGCCGTCGTACGAATATTTTCCGACGAAAAGAATATTTCCTGACCAATCGAATATTATATAACAACTTTCTTACTTTGCAAAATTTATAAATATTACCCACAACTATAACATTATATCAAATCCACCCCATAATATTCAAAAAAAATATTTCGAGAAATTTAAATCTTTATTCATAAAATTTGGGGTCTCACAATCTCCCCTCCTTATGAAATTTTGCCCTCGAAATTTACGTACGTACTTGGTATGCCGAAGAGGTGAGGATACCTTGACTTCATTTCAGATTCTAACTCTTGAGGTATAACCTTTGAGTGTCGAATTAGATCCTTCTTATCCAAAATTTTAACATGTATCTCCTTATACATTAAATCTTCTGCTTTCTCGTCTAGTTCCAATTTAATAATGTGGTTGGGGTCGTCCACATATTTACGTAACATCGATACGTGAAAAAAGGTATGAACACGCGACATACTTGGCGGTAAAACGAGTCTATAGGTCACAGTTCCTACTCGATCGAGGATTAAAAATGGGCCAATGAATCAAGGATTGAGCTTTCCTCTCTTTCTAAATCACGTAACTCCTTTCCATGGAGCAACACGTAACAACACATAATGGAGCGATGTCAATACTTGCTTGATAACTATTGTTGTAGGAAAA
Organism: Panax notoginseng; assembly: GCA_016801055.1. Lineage (NCBI taxonomy): Eukaryota > Viridiplantae > Streptophyta > Magnoliopsida > Apiales > Araliaceae > Panax > Panax notoginseng. The sequence goes on along the minus strand of CM029016.1, from coordinate 153,346,941 downwards.
CTCCACCAATGGTAAGAACCTGTCCCAACTTCCCTTAAAGTCAAGGACATAAAGTCTTAATAAATCTTCAAGAGTTTGAATAGTCCTTTCCGACTGCACATCCGTTTGAGGATGATATGTCGAACTAAATAGTAAATCCGTGCCCATAGCTTTTTGCAAACTAACCCAAAATCTTGAAGTGAATCTTGGGTCTCGATCAGAAACTATGGATACTGGCATACCATGCAATCTTACAATCTCGTTTATGTACCTAATAGCAAGACGTTCAAGTGTATAAGTTTCTCACATTAGTAAAAAATGAGCAGACTTGGTCAATCTATGAACAATGACCCAAATCGCATCTATGCTTTGAGAAACCTTGGGAAGACCAGTAACGAAATTCATGGTAATGTGCTCCCACTTCCATTCTGGAATTTCAAGTGGTTGTAATGGACCTTTTGCACTTAATGCCCCACCTTGACTTGTTGACAAGTTAGACACCTTGAGATAAACTTCACTATCTCTAACTTCATATTGCTCCACCAAAATGTATGTCAAAGATCACGATATATTTTGGTACTCCGAGGATGGATTGCAAACGGTGTGTTGTGCGCCTCCATCATGATTTTATACTTCAAGTCAAAATCGTTAGGAACACAAAGTCTGGAGTTGACTCGAAGTATTCCTTCTTCATCGATTCTTGCTTCTGGAATAGCACCTTCTTGTACTTTCTTCCTTATACGCATCAGTTCCAGGTCTGTAGCTTGAGTAGCTTTAACTTTATCGATTAAAGTTAATTCTAATCGTATATTCGTTATCTGCACGTGGGTCCCTAGAGTCATTAACTCTATCTTCATCATTTGTAAGTTATACGAAATGGGATTTTGTGTTAACAACGTCACACTCGTAACCGCATACGATCTTCTACTCAATGCGTCAGCTACCACGTTCACTCTTCCATGATGATATTGAATGGTATGGTAGTAATCTTCAACAACTTGGGCCAACATCTTTGGCGCATTATACGTTCGTTTTAGGTAAAGAAATATTTGAGGGTTTTAGAAATGGGTTTTGTATTGGGGTCAATATAAAATTTGATTTCACGCTCTAGGAGTAGGCTAAGAAGTCTTCAAGAATACGTCAAGAAATTTATTAACAGTAGAAATATTATTCAAAACTGTGACTCTCATCCAAGACTTGGATAGCACGTCACATTAATACCTATCAACTTGCCACCGTTATTCACGACGTCCCCTACGAAAAGTTTGGCTTCGGTGTATTCCAAGACTTGGAAGTCACTAGCAAAAGGTTCGGGGCTCTTTACTTATGGCTTGATATGACAGTGATTGACTTTAGTGGTTTGGTTGTTTGAATTCACATAACAGGTTGGTTAGAAATATGAAAGCTAATAACCTTACGAAAAGCATGATGAGTAGTTAACCAATCGATTACTAAAATCACATCAAAGGCAAGTATTTTCAAAGAGATAAGATCGACAGGTAACGTGAAAGTGTCAATTTGAATCAACAAGATTTATAAACAGTGGAGGTAACGAAGGTTTCTACTAACTAAGTTTTAACCAATAAGTCAAAGTCTAACTTCTCTGGGTCAAATTTAAACGTTGAGTGCAAGCAAGAGAGATAAAAGAATGGGTAGAACCGGTATCTAATAAAGTATAGACTTTCACAAAAATTTATAATTAACTAACCCGTGCTAACTTCGTTTAGGTTATTCGCTTTTTTGAGAAGTTGCGAAAAATGCTCTTCCTGAAACCACCGACTTTGTTTTGTCCGTATCCGCCTTTGGTGCCACCGTCTCAATTGGACTTAACTTTGCTATGGAGTACATTCCACCCTCAATGGCTTCGTTGTATTCCTGATCCATGATTTGAATCATTACTCTCCGATCCATATTGAATTGGGGTTGCGCGCTATACATAGGGTAGTTCGAACTCAATGTTGGATTCTCCCAATTATTGTCCAAAAAGAGAAATTCATTTCATCTATCTTGGCCTTATTGGATCGGACGTCTTTTTCTACAATATCAGCATGTCGTGCAGCTTTTACCTATGCATCCTCCATTCTCATTCATTCAGTTGTTTCTTCTTTCATCAGAATTTTGATCATAGAATTCTCAGATTCCAACTCTAATATCTTATACTCTGCCAAAGAGTGCTTCTATTCAATCATCGCACATCGGGTAACACAATTTTGAATTGCTCCATCCATTTGCTCCACTACCGTCTGCCGTTCTTTAACCTGTTCTTCTAACTCATGAATACGATTTTGCAATTCTACATTTTGATCATAAAGTTCTTCTAATAAATTCTCCTCAGGTTCCTCTTCTTCCTCACTCTCAGCTGCTACCTCTGCAACTAGCTCGGGTGCAACTATTAATTCTTCACTCATCATATGAATATCTCTAATTCCTTCTTCGCCTGATATCACATTATCCTGGTTGGTGATTAGAGGCGTCTCCACGGTCTCATTCACTCCATTGTTAACATTTTCAGCTGCCATTTTCAAACACTGCCACAAAACAAGGGTTAATTGACATGTCACTTATTATCTATATACTCTGACCGACCAATTAAATATCAAATAAACTTAGGTAAGTCATATTAGCGAAGGAATTCCCCGTCTCTCCCCTCCTAGTTCTTGTATCACATCTCAGCTAGGGATCATATCCCTAAGCTTTGATACCAACTGTGACGCCCCCAAAATAGGTATACATCACCCATCTTGGGTTGCCAGATACAAGGTACTGAATACAAATACAAACTAATTATACAACAGTCGTGTAAAATACGACAAAACATATGTTGTGAGTTTTAATACAAATATTATCATCTAGACAATATCCACACACAATGGAGTCCTCATTACATTTATTATCACACTATTTCACAGAATAGTGAGGACTACTAATGCACCATCTAGGACCATCACTCTGCTCCCCGACTAGTTCCAGCTACGTTCTCATTTCCTGAAGAGAACAATGAAAGCAAAACGGTGAGCTCAACTAGCCCAGTAAGAAATATTATGACTAAGATAATGCAGAATAAGTTATCATTAGCCTTCAACAGTATAACAACTGATAGAATATAATAGACAACAAGTTTTAGATCAAAAACTCCAGCTGAATAAGCAATCCATTAGAAGAGTCAAGTAAAGTATAAAATCCACTATCTTCTATGATTTAAAAAGTTTTTCATCAACTTTATCGCTAAGACTCAGCTTAATAAACAAAATCAAATCATCCATGCTCCATGAACAAGGATATTCATGTAATCATCAATGGTCATGACTATACCGAATAATCCCTGGTCATAATCATAACAACAACTGTCCACCAATGAACTACATGCCAATGAGGACTTTTACCACAGCATTCGTCACATTATGATCATAATCATACCGAATAATTCCTAGTCATAATCATACCAAGTCCATCTTTACACGTAAGCCAAAGATGACTTTCATCACAATATAAGCATGAGGATGATGACATTGACATAATAATTCAATAAAACAAGTTCAAGAATAAATTTTAAAAATTTATAAATTAATTTTTCCAGGAACCAATAACGTCCAAATTGTCAACATGATACTGCTTTGTAGAGTAAAATTTAAGAATGCTCAGAAGAATATTTTTATGAAAAGATACTGGATGAAGCACAAATATCAAGGGTATTCCACTAATTTTATGGAGTATAGAAGCCAAAGTTTTAACCAACTGAGTATAATAGAATATATGAAATTGCAAATGGATTTTTGCCCGCCATGCGGTAATCCACGTAGACAGATCATTTCCACAATTTAGTAAGAAATGAATACAAAGGATCATTCACCATGCATTTGGTAATTCACATAGACATGTTATTCCAACAGAATAATAAAGAATGGAATAACAGAAGAATTCACCATACATGTGATAGACCGCACAGACAGGTTATTCCAACAGAATAATAAAGAATGGAATAACAGAAGAATTTCACCATGTATGCGGTACTTTAAATAAATAGGTTATTCCAACATAATAATAAAGAATGGAATAACAGAAGCTCTCTTCATGAATACGAAAGAAATAATACCTCTTACGAGTACAACAAATAATATCCCTTACGAGTACAATAAATAATATCCCTTACCTTAGAAAAACTGAATACTAGAGTAGTGAAGTAGCAGAATACTTTTCTTCTTTCTCTCTATAGTTTCTCTCTCTAGAGTTTTAGTGAATTCGTAGGAAATAATGAAGGAATGAGCTTCTATTTATAAAAGAACTGAAAGTAGCTCTTGGTCTTAACGTAGGGTCAAAATGACTCTTGGTAATATTGAAGAGACAACTACTATTTGCGAATGGGGAATTAACTCTTGGAACACCGAAGAGACAAGTAACTCTTGAAAAACCGAAGGGACAAGTAACTCTTGAAAAATCGAAGGGACAAGTAACTCTTGAAAAACCGAAGGGACAAGTAACTCTTGGAAAACCGAAGGGACAAGTAACTCATAGAAAACCGAAGGGACAAGTAACTCTTAAAAAACCGAATGGACAAGTTACTATTAAAACTTTAAACCAATGATCCATATTGATTTACTATTATAATTTCAACCAACTGTCTGAAAAATTATCACATCTTCTCACGGAATAATATTGTACTCAAAAATAATTTAGACCGGAAAGAAATATATTTTTCAGGTGAATAGTATCCCATGAATAGTACTTTAGGAATAGTACCCCGACACGAAAAGTGTCCTAAATACCCGAGTGAACAATACTAGAGTAAGTAGTAACTGGGTAAATAGTAACTTGTGAATAGTACTCCGACACGAAAAGTGTCCCAAATACCCGAGTAAACAATACTGGAGTGAATAGTAATCGGGTGAATAGTAACTCGTGTATAGTAACCCGTGAATAGTACTCCGACACGAAAAGTGTCCCGAATACCAGATTGGTCAATATAATCTCCAGACATCAATTATTATCGAAATAAATATCGATTTCTTCTAACACTAATAATTCTTACACAATGAAATTATCAATTTCATCTTTAATCAACACGAACTTATTCATCATTGATATTATAATTCACAATATTTAACAACTAGGTCTGTGAGATCCCAAATTTTATGAAATAAAAGTTTTTAATTTTCTTATAATTATTATTTTATTTCGTAAATGGTTAAATTGATAAAAGGTTAAAGATAAGGGTGATATGTGAAATTTTTTTAAAGTAGACAAGTTGTCATAAAATATCCAGTTACTATTCACTCTAGTATTGTTCACTCGAGTATTGGGGTACTTTTTGTGTCGGAATACTATTCACAAGTTACTATTCACAAGTTACTATTCATAAGTTACTATTCACGAGTTACTATTCACGAGTTACTATTTATGAATTACTATTCACGAGTTACTATTCACCCGTAAGATATATTTCTTTTTAGTCCAAATTATTTTTGGGTACAATATTATTCCATGAGGAGATGTGTTAATTTTTCAGACCGTTGGTTGAAATTATATTAGTAAATCAATATGGATCGTTGGTTTAAAGTTTTAATAGTAAATCAATATGGATCGCTGGTTTAAAGTTTTAATAGTGAATCAGTATGGACCGTTGCTTTAAAGTTTTAATAGTGAATCAGTATGGACCGTTGCTTTAAGTTTTAATAGTAAATCAATATGGACAGTCCGTTTAAAAGTAAATCAATCTGGAGCGTTCATGAATTAGTTACTAGGCAGTCCATTCTTCTATAAATAGAAGCTCATTCCTTCATTATTTTCTTACGAATTCACTGAAACTCTAGAGAGAGAAATTATAGAGGAAAAGAAGAAAAGTATTTTGCTACTACACTACTCGTACATCTAGTACTATTTGTCTTAAGGTAAGGGGTATTATTTCTTTTGTATTCATGAAGAGAACTTCTGTTATTCCAGTATTTATTATTCTGTTTGAATAACCTGTATACGCGAGCTACCCTATACTTGGTGAAATTCTTCTGTTATCACATTCTTTGTTATTCTGTTGAAATATCTTGTTTGTGTGTTTTACGCCGGACCTGGTTCCGTCTTTATTATTCTGTTGGAATATCCTGTCTGTGCATTTTACGCCGGAACTGGTTCCGTCTTTATTATTCTGTTGGGAATAACCTGTCTGTGCGGTCTCTATCGCATGCATGGTGAATCCTTTTGTTATTTCATTCTTTATTATTATGTTGGAATAACCTATCTATGTGGATTACCACAAGCATGATGAATGATCCTTTGTATTTTATTCCTTATTAAATTTTGAAAACGATCTGTTTACGTGAATTATGATGAAAGTCATAACAAAAGTATTGGACGGATAAAAATCATGGGTATATGTGGTATTAGTAAGTGTTATGATGAGTTATGTTGTTTATTATGTGAAAACTTGAAAGTTTCTTAGAAATCACAAAGGGTTGAAAATCAGATTTTGGTGAAAATGGAATATGAAATTCAATTGACCATATCTCCTATTATATTTTGAATTTTTGAGTGAGGTCATGTTCTAGAGTTAGGTCTATGAGTTTTGTAACTTATCCATGTGGAATCACTGGAAAAAGTGTTGTAGATTTTCGTGTGGACTGATTGCAGCAAATGAGTCAAAAGCTACAATTTAAGAAAAAGCTACTGCCCAGATTTTTAAAAGGGCATTTTTGGCCACTTAATTTGTGAGAAAAATTCTTGACTTTTGGGACATGAAAGCATATGGTATACAGTACATCCTGTCCAAAAATGAGCTCATTCCGACTTAAAATGAGCAAGTTATGACCATTTCAATATTTAAGTTTTTCTGACGAAAAATGCTATAACCGGAGTTCTATAACTCCGATGACCATGAAATTTAAACTGGAAGCTCACGTTAACATGTGTAAGATCTTGCTAAGATTTGGGAATTTTTGGAGTTAAACTTAAGCTAGCTAATTTCTTAAGGAATTAATTAGAAATTGATTTTTGAAAAATAGTAAATGAATTTTAAAAATTCCGAGAAAAATATATGTTCAATATGGGACTATATTATGCTTAATCCCAGAAAAGAATAATTTTTGGGACTGATTTTGTATTTTTCATGAAAATAGTTTAGTTACGAGCGTATGAGTTAAATATGTAATGTGAAGTTGAAGAATTGGTAAATAGGATTTTAGGTCTTGAAAATTCTATATAAGGTATATGCATATTTTTGATGAGTAATTTGATTATTGGTGATAAAATCTTATGAGTATGTCATTTTTGAATGATTAAATGCATTATTTAGAAAAATATAAACAATTAAATGTAATTATTTATAAGTTTAAGAAGTGATTAAAATATTGTTATAGTATTAACAATATTAGATTATGATTTTATTAAGTGAATGATAATGTCTGGATAAATTTAAAGTCTTTAATATTTATCCTTGATTTAGTTTAATTAATGCTTATAATATTGTCATCATCCTCATATTTATATTATGTTGAAAGTCATCTGTGGCCTGTAGTGTATAGATGGACTTAGTATGATTATGACCAGGGATTATTCGGTATAATCATGACCGTAATGTTACAAATGATGTTGAAAAAGTCGTCATTGGCCCGTAGAGCATTGATGGACAGTTTTTGGTATGATTATGGCTATGGATTCTCTTCGGCCAAGGGTGCAAAGATGAATTATTTTATGGAATGATCAAGACCGTTGATGAAAACATGATTATCTTTGGCACGTAGTGCATGGATAATTCATGGATGTGATATTAACAAATATCCTTGGTCGTAGTGCAGGGATGATTCGATGATGAGGATTAATTATTGAGCTGAGTCTTAGCAATGAAATATTAATTCATGGATATGATAATAATGAATATCCTTGGCCGTAGTGCGTGGATAATTTATGGATGTGATATTAACGAATATCATTGGCCGTAGTGTAGGGGTGATTCGATTATGTGGATTATTTATTAATCTGAGTCTCAGTATTATTGGTTTTACAGTTGTATATCTTTGGCCATAGTGCAAAGATGAATTTAATTAGTATGATTATTAGCAGGAATTGTGATTTGGTATAACCATGATTTTGATGTTTCAGGTGAAGATAGGTGATTAAAATTATCTTCCTCCTGGGTGCGAAAAGGAATTTAGAATCACAATTATGATTATGAGTTATTCATATGATTGTGGATAGGAATTGTTGATTGATGTTACAGGGATAAAACATTATCGGTGGACTTTTAACATAGAGAAGGTAATAGATCTGATGGTCTATTTGACTCTTTTAATGGATTGCTCGTTCCGCTACAACTATGGTTGAAAAGTTTTATCATCTACCATATGTTCTAAATCTCTGAATTATTATTGATGAAAGCTATTGATAATGTAATTATCTTTAGTCATGATATTCTTTACTGGGCTAGTTGTGCTTACCCTTTTGCTTCACAATTCCTTTCAGGTAATAAAAGTGTAGCTGGGTCGATCGAGGTATTAAGAGGATTAGAACGGTGGTCTCTAGATGTGGAGGTTCTCCATAAACAGTATTGAAAAGTTCATTTAGTAGTTATATTTGGTGAATCTAATAGGGTGAGGTGAACCCAACTTTGAAAAGGTGTTTTCCACTATCATACAAGATGTCTAATGACATACAACTTCGTGTTATCATAAGACAAGGTTGTGCACATCCACTTGCTGAGTATATCTACGAGCACTACCTATATGATCTTGGAGTTTATTTCAAATATAATTTTCACTTGGAGACAACGGAGATAATTATATGTTAAGAGAAGACTCACCATTGGAAAGAAGATGATAGTAATCTTCTCGTTTTTCTTTGGGGTCTATTGGGTTAACCAAGGATAATTCTGTGGACATATGATATCTATCATAATCTAGACGCATGGCCTCCCATGTACGAAGGTTTTCTTGAGTACTTCCCAAAAATTTTAATTTCTAAAACAGTTTTTAACTATACTTTTATGTAAAGTATCATTGTAAGGTTGTGGTCGAGGTACCATGAGAGTTACATACATTTGTATTAAAACTCATAGTTAACTGTGGTCGTATTCTATACGATAGCTCGACAGTTATAAAAATGAAGTTTATATTTGATTTTTATAGTATGATATCTGGCGACTCAGAATGGGTCATGTGGACCATTTTGGGGGCGTCACAAAGTCGTTCCCGGGAAAGAGGGGGCTTTTCGATAAGGATTTTTTCTTATTAGCGTGCAATTAGGTGACCAAACCTCTCCTTGACAGAACTTTTAGACATTGTCAATAGCATAAATAATAATATAAATAACTTTGCCGTCTCAATTATTGATTTAATAATATATCATATTATGTAGATGATACTGTGACAATAATTGAATCAATAATATGAGAGATATGATGCAGCAATTACCGTAGCAATAATTGAGTATAACTGAGTGACTTCTCACGTAAGCATTAATAATCAATATAGTGTGCTACTATGCAACCACGTGTATGACTGTATTTTTACTACCGGATAGTTCAACAATTTTAACGGTAACACTTTCGCCGTTATTTTTATAAAATTATAATTCTGTCATTTTCTAACAATGACAATACTTTCGTTGTGGGGTCCACCAATGAATTTGTCGTCGTACAGATATTCCCCGACAAAAAGAATATTCCCCGACCAATCGAATATTATATAACAACTTGCTTACTTTGCAAAATTTATAAATATTACCCACAACTATAACATTATATCAAATCCACACCATAATATTCAAAAAAATATTTCGAGAAATTTAAATCTTTATTCATAAAATTTGGGGTCTCACACTTGTGGTCTGTCGAAAACTTGGCGTGCAACTTCTCTTTTCTCAACGCCTCTAACGTTACCTTCAAATGCTCTACATGTTCTTCCTTGGTATTCGAGTATACCAAAACATCATCGATAAATACCACCACAAATTTTTCTAAAAACGACTTGAACACTCCATTCATTAAGCCCATGAATGCTGCAGGAGCATTCGTTAGACCAAATAACATCACTAAAAATTCGTAGTGACCATATTGCGTTCTGAATGCTATCTTCGGTACATAATCTAGCCTCACCTTCAGCTGATGATAACCACTCCTTAAGTCTATCTTGGAAAAATATCTCGCTCCCTTCAATTGATCAAACAGGTCGTCGATCCTCGGTAATGGATATTTATTCTTAATCGTGACCTTATCCAGTTCTCTGTAGTCGATGCAGAGTTACATCATCCCGTCCTTCTTCACAAATAACACCAGTGCTCCCCACGGTGATACGCTCGGTTTACTGCACATCTTGTCCAGTAACTCTTGCAATTGGACAATTAATTCTTTCATCTCTACTAGTGTCATTCGGTACGGTGCCTTCGATATTGGAGCCATTCCTGGCGCCAAATTAATTACAAACTCAACCTCTCTGTCTGGCAGAAGTCCTGGCATATCATCCAGAAATACGTCTGCAAAGTCCCTTACTACTGGTATCTCCTCTATTTTCAAGTTTTCTTTACAACTGTCAACTATGTAAGCTAAATATCCTACACAGCCTTGTCTTAACAACTTCTTGGCATGCATCATCGTCAGACAACTCGATTGTCTAGGCGACTTGCTACCATAGAATATAACCTTTGACGGAGTCATAAGGTTAATACATTTTCTCTGGAAATCAATTACAGCCCTGTAATTGAATAACCGATCCATTCCCAGAATAACATCAAATTCCCCAAGTCTAATAGGGATAAGATCTACGTTCATAATATTACCCTTAATATCCACCCTACAGTTCTTGTGTAAGTACTTAATAGGGATTATTTCTCTATTCGCAATTTCTATGTTCATGGGGTATTCTAACTCATCCTTAGGCAATTCTAAGTTCTTAGCAAAGTCATCAGATATAAATGAACAAGTAGCACCCGAATCAAATAATACATAAGCATTAACTTTATTGATCGGAATGATACCTGACACCACATCACGAGACTGCACAGCATCCTTCACTATCATGTTGAATGTCCTGGCGTTCGGTCGGTTGGTTGCGGTTGGTCCTGTGATAGTCAGAGCACTTCCCCCCGCTGTTTCCCCTATTCCCTTCTGATCCTACCCCTCTAGATCCCTTCTTAGGACAATCCCTTGCCAGATGGTCTTTTGAGCCGCAAGTGAAACAGGCGCCCTACTTTTGGTTAGGACAGTTAGGTGCTACGCAAGTGAAACACCCGTTTGCCCTTCATACAAACTCCCAAATGAGCTTTCCCGCAGGTCGGGCATACTTCAATCCTTTTTCTTCTGACCTCCTTGCCGATTTCCAGTTGATGAGTTATCAGACCACCTTCTCTTCTGATTGTTACTTCCTCCTATATTACTCCCATTGGCCTTATTAATTCCCTCATTTTCACTCTTCTTCTTCTTCTGATCCTGATTGTACTTAGTCATTGCATCGCTTCCACCTTCAGCGAGGATAACCTTTTCCAGTACTCTAGCAAAAGTTTTCAACTGAAACATTGACACTTTACTATATAACCAGGGCTTCAGTCCATGTTCAAAACTTCTTGCTTTTCTCTCATCCGTGTGCACTTGATATGTTGCGAACCTAGCCAACTCATTGAATCTTGCCGCATAGTCTGGCATGGACATATTTCCTTGCTACAATTCCAAAAGTTGTACCTCCATTTAGTTCTACGAGCTTGTCGGGAAGTACATGTGACACCCCCAAAATAGGTATACATCACCCATCTTGAGTTGCCAAATACATGGTACAAAATTCAAATACAACTTAATAATACAACTATCGTGTAAAATACGACAAAACATAAAATGAGAGTTTTAAAACGAATATTGTCTTCTAGACAGTATTCAACTCAAATGGAGTCCTCTATACAATTATTATCACACTATTTCATAGAATAGTGAGGACTACTAATATTATCATCTGGACCGTCAGTCCGTTCTCCGACTAATCCCGGCTACGTTCTCATTTCCTGAAGAGGACAATGAAAGCAAAAGGGTGAGCTTAACTAGCCCAGTAAGAAATATTATGACTAAGATAATGCAGAATAATTTATCGTTAGCCTTCAACAGTGTTAAACTGTTAGAATATAACAAACATCAAGTTTAACTGCAGCAAAACAAGCAATCCATTAGAAGAGTCAAGTAGAGAATAAAATCTACTATCTTCTATGATTTAAAAGGTTTTTCCATAACTTTTATCACTGAGACTCAACTTAATAAATAATCCACATCATCCCTGCACTACGGCTAAGGACATTTATTAGTATCACAACCACAAATTATCCATGCACTACGGGCCAAGGATATTTGTGTATTCATCAATGGTCATGAGCATGCCAACAACTGTCCATCAATGCACTACGGGCCAATGAGGACTTTTACCCCATCATTTGTAACATTACGGTCATGATTATACCAAATAATCCCAGGTCATAATCATATCAAGTCCATCTATGCACTACAGGCCACAGATGACTTTCAACATAATATAAACATGAGGATGATGACAATGATATAAGAATTCAATAAAACACGTTCAAGAATAAATTTTTAAATATTTATAATTTAATTTATCCAAAAATCAATAAAGTCCAAATTGTTAACATGATACTGCTTTGTGGAGTAAAATTCAAGAATAATATTGTACCAAAAATAATTTGGACCGAAAACGAATCAATTTTTATCATGAATAGTACCCCGGGTGAAAAGTACTCGAGTGAATAGTACCCCGTGAATAGAACTTTGGTAATAGTAATCTCGTGAATAGTATTCCAACATGAAAAATTTAAAACTTATCAAGAATGCTCAAAATAATATTTCCATGAAAAGATACTGGATGAAGCGCAAATATCAATGATATTCTACTAATTTTATGGAATATAGAAGCCAAAATTTTAATAAACGAGTATAGAATTCGAAATCTAAAACGAAATAATATTACTTACATACTACAGAGTATGGAAGAAAATATTATTTCAAGCGAATATTGAACAAAAATAGCATACCTTACCTTGAAAAGAAGAGTATTCCAACTGGTATAGAGGAGATATTCTTGAAAAAAACTTTCACTGTTTTCTACGCTCAAAGTTTTGTAAAACTTTAAAGAAATACGCTCAAGATTATAGAAGAAGAATTCTCTGATTCTGGTGTGATTTTCAATTCTAACTTAAGTGCCTATTTATAGAAAAATGCTAGAATGTCATAGGAGACTAAATAATAAAATAATATTATTATTTTTTTTACGCACACTTCTTTAAAAAAAATTTAGCCACAACAAGTGGGGCCTACTAAAATCAACCACCTTTTCCAACAACCAAAAGTGGGGCCCACCCATATTTTTAATAAAAACATTTTAATTTCTGAAATTACAATAATTCATAATAAATAGCCCTTTTATCAAAAAAATACGAATTTTATGTCCATTCCACACGAAATCAAATTCTCTACAACTGTGCAGATGAAAGTTTTTCCAAATTCCAAACAGAAAATATCTGAATTTCACAAACGGACAATTTTCAACACCTCTTAAAATTCATAACAAATCATACATTAATTTTTAACGATTCAAAATCGTGGACATATACTCAACTTATATATGCATAACGTATCTAAAAATCACAACGATCCAACGGTCGGAATAATATTATAACTCACGCAATAGAGCTTTAAGAACACCGATTTAATTTTTTAATACTTCTAATCCGATAAAATACTGATAAAACACCTCAACATTAATACCTTCATTTATAAGCACATAAAATAAATATTTTCCTATCCATCATTTATGTCCACATAAAATAAATATTTCCATATCATATAAATCAATAATTAATTATTCACAAATAATATTACTGAATCACAATAATGACAACCAGGTCGTTCCCAGGAAAGAGGGGCTTTCCGATAAGGATTTTTCCTTACTAGTGCGCAATTAGGTGACCAAATCTCTCATTGATAGAACTTTTTAGACATTGCCAATAATGCTATCTAATAATATTATTCAAATAATATGAATTATTGATTTGATAATGGGAAATACTGTGCAGTGACAATTATTGAAACAATAATAATATAAAATATCAACGCAACAATTATTGAATCAATAAAATAAAATATTGAACAGTAATTATTGTAACAATTATTAAGTAGTGCCTTCTTACATAAGAATTAATAATTCAAAAATACTGTGCAATACCGTGTACTACTGTGCAACCCCGCATATTACAATACTTTAACCTCTGGGTATTCTAACAGTTAACGGTTAAACTTTTACCGTTATACTAAGACCCCAAATTATTAATAAATGAAATTTAATTTTCTCTATTTATTATTTTGAAATAGTAAGGGTTGATTTGATTAATGTGGTTAGTTATGGGTAAAATGCGCGAATATTTTAAAAATAAGCAGGTGGTTATAAAATATTTATTGTTGTCGGGGACTATTCGTTTGGTCGTGGAATATTCTTACTGTAGGGAAATATTCGTACGACGACGCAGTCTTTCGGCGGGCCTATAACGAAAAGCGATTGGATGAAGAAAACGACAAGTATAAGTTATTTATAAATAACGACGTAGTTGTTAGAGTTTATACTATTGGAATAGCCGGTGGTTAAAACACAGTAATACGCGTTGTTGTACAGTAGCACACAGTATTGCACCAATTATTGATTCTTACGTAAGAAGACACTACTCAATAATTGTTACGATAATTACTGTTCAGTATTTTATTTTATTAATTCAATAATTGCTGCGTTGATATTTTATATTAGTGTTATTTCAATAATTGTCACTACACAATATTTTTTATTATCGAAGCAATAATTCATATTATCTGAATAATATTATTAGAAAATATTATTGGCAATGTCTTGAAAGTTCTGTCTAAGGAGAGGTTTGGTCACCTAATTGCGCGCCAGTAAGGAGAAATTCTTATTGGAAAACCCCCTCTTTCCTGGGAACTACCTGGTTGCCAGTATTGTGATTCTGTAATATTATTTGTGAATAATTAATTAATGATTTATATGATGAGGAAAATATTAATTTTATGTGAATATAGATGGAGAAAATTTTTAATGTGACAATTATTAAAAATTGATATTTTATCTTTTCTGATAAAATAATTTATTATTATATTTTGATGGTGATATTTTTACAATGAATGTGGGACATATGAGTATATGAAGAGGAAGAGTATTTTTGTTGTATTAAATGTTTAACACATGTTTGGTGTTACAAAAAATGCTTAACACATGTTTTGTGTGTTGGTGGACACAATTCTTGACTAAAATTTGATTATAGACTATAAAATCGCTCGTTTGTAGATTTCGATCAATTTCTGTTTGGAATTTGGAAAAATTTTCTTCTGCAAAGTTGTAGAGAATTGAATACTATTCTTTCTAAGGTAAGTGATGTTATTTTCTTCATAAGTAATATTATTTCTTCAATATCATTATGCCGAAATATTTGTTGGAACTTTTTATCAAATTTGGAATTTTTTCATGTTGGGGTTACTATTCATGAGTTACTATTAATGAGTTACTATTCACGAGTTACTATTCATGAGTTACTATTCACGACTTACTATTCATGAGTACTATTCACGAAGCATAATGATGTTTTTATGAAATTTCTATCTTTTAGTGTCGGAGTTACTATTCACGTATACGGCACTATTCACGTATACGACACTATTAACTGAAAAATGAAATTTTCTTCTTTTCGTCTAAAATATCTATTCTGGATACTAGCTTTGATTGTATCCATGTTTTGATCATTCTTGAATTTTACTCCACTATGATTATTTATGAGGTATTTTTGGACATGGAATAGTTGAAATACGAATCCTTAATATATATTCTTTTGTTTCACTGGATTCGTTTTCTTTAAAATATTTTTCATCATCCTCAGTCCTAAATGATGATGTTACTGAATATCTTTGGCCTGTAGTGCAAAGATGAATGATTTCTGATGAATATATTTGGCCCGTAGTGCAAAGATGAACATGTGTTTATATGAACATGACCAACTGATGAATATCTTTGGCCTGTTGTGCAAAGATGAATAATTAATTCCAGATATATATTGATTGATGTTACAGGGATAAAAGATAGACGATGAACTTTTAAAATCATATATAGAAGATAGTAGATTTCATTCTCTACTAAACTACTCTTCTAATGATTATTAGTTCCGCTGCGAATATTGATTTAAAACTTGTTGTCTATTGTATTCTATTAAATTTTTTCCCGTTGAAGACTAACGATAATTTCTTCTCTATTATCTTAGTCATAATATTCTTTATTGGGCTAGTTGAGCTCACCCTTTTTCTTGTTGTTCCATTTTTCTTCTCAGGAGACGAGAATGTAGCGAGTACTAGTCGGGGTGTGAAATGATGGTTCTAGAAGTGGTTCTAGTAGTCCTCACTATTCTGTAAAATAGTGTATTAATAATTGTAATGAGGACTTATTTGAGTGTGGATATTGTCTAGATGACAATATTTGTATTTAAACTCACAGTTTAAGTGTTGTCGTATTTTGCACGACAATTGTTTTAATAAAGTTGTAGTTATTTCTGTACCATGTATTTTGGCGACTCAGAATAGGTTGGGTTGATTGGACCTATTTTGGGGGCGTCACAGTTGGTATCAGAGCTTAGGGATATGATCTTTGGCGGAGATCGGGGAATACAACTAGGAGGGGAGAGATGAGTAAATCCTTCGCTAGTATGTCATACCTAAGTTTATTTGTTGGTCGGTCATAATATAGGAGTATTATATGATTTGTTAATTTGTTAAATTAACCCTTATTTTATGGCAGTATTTGAGAATGTCGACTGAGAATGTTAACAGTGGAGTAAATGAGACCATGGAGACACCTTTGCTCACCAACGAGGAGAACGTGCAACAGGCTGGCAATGTTCCTCCTGTAAACAACACCACTAAGCAGACGATGAACAACGGGATGTTTAAGAGCTTTTTGCAGTTTATGCAAAACCAGACGATGGAGACTCGTGCACAAAATACAGGTGGAAATGCTAGCAATGCGCGACTTGTCACAGCCAAGCAGTTCAAAGAGTTGGGACTACCAGAATTTAAGGGAAAGCCGGATCCGATCATGGCAGAAACGTGGGTCAAGCAAATTACCAAGATATTTGATGTCTTGGGATGTACGGAGAAACAGAAGATTCCATTCGCCACCTTTATGTTCCGCGGTGAGGCAGACTACTAGTGGGAGTCTGTGAAGCGTACTCAGCCTGCCGCACTCATCACGTTTTGGGAAACATTTCAGAAACTATTCAATGAAAAATATTTTCATGAAAGTATTCGCCATATGAAGGAGGTAGAGTTTATTAGACTGGAACAGAACAACATGACGGTGTCCCAGTACGAGGTGAAGTTCGCGGAGTTATCCAGGTTTGCACCTCATTTGGTGGAGAATGAGGAACGAATGACGAGGATGTTTCTGAGAGGTTTAAAACCCGAGATTCGGCAATATCTTATCTCTCATAAATTTTTTTAATATTCAGATGTTGTCAACAGGGCTCAGTTATTGGAGCGCGATAATGAGTCAGCTCAATCAAAGAATAATGACCTACAACTCGATGATAATCGTACCGATGGTAACGGTCATCAGAACAAGGATAACCATCGTGGAGGAAATTATCATACCAAAAATGGTAACCACTTCGGTGGTAATTATGGCCAAGATAATAGAAGAAATAACTCAAGTGAAAATTTCAAGAAGAGAAGATTTAACGATGACGGGAAGATGTCGGTAGCAGCACCAGCAACAAATTTTAGGGGAGGAGAACGACCGCCAGTTAGATGCTACAAATGCGGAGAGGATGGACATATAAGTCTAAACTGTTCACAGCTTTCCAAGATATGTTATAATTGTGGAAAAGAAGGTCATATCCCTCGAGATTGTATGGTAGCAAAACCCAGTCCAGTGGGGATGGTGACTCAAAAGGCTGTCCCAAAAAAGTCAAAGTCAACGGTTCTTGGAATAGCGTTTGTCGTGACTGGTCAGAATGCGAGGAACCCGAACGAAGTTAGCAAGGGTTAGTTAATTATAAATCCTTACGAAGTTTATACCTTATTAGATACCGATTCTACCCATTCATTTATCTCTTCTACTTATACTCAACGTTTAAACTTGACTCCGGGGAAAATTAGACTTTAACTTATCTGTTGAAACTCCGTTAGGAGAAACTTTCGTTACATCCACTGTTTATAAATCTTGTTTGATCCAAGTTGGCACCATCACATTACCTGTTGACCTTATTTCTTTAAAGATACTTGCTTTTGATGTGATTTTAGGAATTGATTGATTGATTAACTGCTCATCATGCCACAATTGATTGCTTTCGTAAGGTTGTTAGTTTTCATATTCCTAAGAAACCTGTTATTCGAATTCAAGCAACCAAACCATTGAAGTCAAACACTTTCATATCAAGCCATAAAGCCATTCGTTTATTAAAAAATGGATGTCAAGCTTTCTTAGCCCATGTCATGGACTTGAACAAAAATATGTCAGATTTGAATGATATTTCTGTTGTTAGTAAATTTCCTAACGTATTTCTTGAAAAAAATTTCATGGCCTACTCCCAGAGCGTGATATTGAATTTTGTATTGACTTTGAACCTGGTACAAAACCCATTTCTAAAATCTCATATCGAATGGCTCCTATTGAACTTCAGGAGTTAAAAAAAAAACCTAACTATAGAAGTTGATAACCGAGCCTCTATCTGGTGACTTCCTTTGTGGAATGCACCGAAGCCAGACTCTCCGTAGGGGACGCCATATTCGTGCGATAGTAAACTGATAGGTGCCATTGTGACATGTTATCCAAGGTTGGGATATGAGTCACAGTTGAGAGCAACCTAAGTCGGTAATTGAAATACGTAGCTTTCTAGGCTTAGTTTGTTATTATCGGAGATTCATGGAAAGATTTTCTCGAATCGCTACTCCATTAACTCAGCTGACTCGTAGAGATACAAAATTTGAATGGAGCAAGGAACGTGGGAAGAGCTTCGAAGAACTCAAGAGGAGACTCATTTCGGCACATGTTCTGACCATACAATCCTGGAAAAGCGAACGTGGTAGCTGACGTGTTGAGTAAAAAATCGTATGTGGTTATGTGTGCGATGTTTTTAACAAAAAGACCCATTTTGTATAACTTACAAATGATAGAGATAGAGTTGAAGACTCTAAGTACCCATGTGATGATATACGAGTAGAATCGACTTTTATCGATAAAGTTAAAATCGCTCAAGCTACACACCGGAGCTTATGAATATGAAGAAGGATGTGCAAGAAGTTGTTATTCCAAAAGCGAGAATCGGCGATGTGAGGAAAGCTCAAACCTTCGATTTATTGGTCCATTTGAAATCCTCGATCGAGTAAGAACTGTGGCCTATAGACTCGCTTTACAGTCAAGTATGACGCGTGTTCATAACGTTTTTCACGTATCGAAGTTACGAAATTATGTGGACGACCCGAACCACGTCATTGAGTTAGAACCGGACGAGATAGCTGAAGACTTAACGTACGAGGAGGTACCTGTCAAGAATTTGGATAGGAAGGAGCATGTCCTACACACAAAGGTCATACCCCAAGTCAAAGTTTTGTGGAGGAACCATGCTATTAAAGAAATGACCTGGGAGTTGGATACAGAAATGAAAGCGAGGTATCCTCATCTTTTCGAAACACCAGATACGTACGTCAATTTCGAGGACGAAATTTCATAAGGAGGAGAGATTGTAAGACCCCAAATTATTAATAAATGAAATTTAATTTCCTCTATTTATTATTTTAAAATAGTAAGGGTTGATTTGATTAATGTGGTTAGTTATGGGTAAAATGCGCGAATATTTTAAAAATAAGCAGGTGGTTATAAAATATTCATTGTTGTCGGGGAATATTCGTTTGGTCGTGGAATATTCTTGCTGTCGGGAAATATTTGTACGACGGCGCAGTCTTTTGGTGGGTCCGTAACGAAAAGCGATTAGATGAAGAAAACGACAAGTATAAGTTGTTTATAAATAACGACGTAGTTATTACCGTTTATACTGTTGGAATACCCGGTGGTTAAAACACAGTAATACGCGTTGTTACACAGTAGCACACGGTATTGCACCAATTATTGATTCTTACGTAAGAATGCACTACTCAATAATTGTTACAGTAATTACTGTTCAGTATTTTATTTTATTAATTCAATAATTGCTGCGTTGATATTTTATATTAGTGTTTATTTCAATAATTGTCACTACACAATATTTTTCATTATCGAAGCAATAATTCATATTATCTGAATAATATTATTAGAAAATATTATTGGCAATGTCTTGAAAGTTCTGTCTAAGGAGAGGTTTGGTCACCTAATTGCGCGCCAGTAAGGAGAAATTCTTATTGAAAAACCCCCTCTTTCCTGGGAACTACCTGGTTGCCAGTATTGTGATTCTGTAATATTATTTGTAAATAATTAATTAATGATTTATATGATGAGGAAAATATTAATTTTATGTGAATATAGATGGAGAAAATTTTTAATGTGACAATTATTAAAAATTGATATTTTATCTTTTCTGATAAAATAATTTATTATTATATTTTGATGGTGATATTTTTACAATGAATGTGGGATATATGAGTATATGAAGAGGAAGAGTATTTTTGTTGTATTAAATGTTTAACACATGTTTGTTGTTACAAAAAATGCTTAACACATGTTTTGTGTGTTGGTGGACACAATTCTTAACTAAAATTTGATTATAGACTATAAAATCGCTCGTTTGTAGATTTCGATCAATTTCTGTTTGGAATTTGGAAAAACTTTCTTCTGCAAAGTTGTAGAGAATTGAATTTCCTTTAAAAAGTCGCAAGATTCGAATTTTCTGACAAGAAGGCTATTTATTATGAATTATTGAAGTTCCGAAATAATTAATTTTTTGCAGTTTTAATTATTTATTTTATGAAAAACATATTTTGTACTTTGGTGGCCCTCACTTGCACATATTAATGGCTGAATTCAAGTATCTAGAGGTGGGCTTGAATATTTTGTAATTATATTATTATTATATTTAATTTTCTGCTTTGGTGTTCTAATCAATATCCTATAAATAGGATGCTTAGGTTAGAATTGAAAATCACACCAGAAACTAAAGATTTTTCTTTCTTTCTCTCTCTATAATATCGAGCTTATTTTGTGAGTATTTTAGTACTTTGAGTATTGCTATACGGTGCAAGTTCTTTCAGCACTATATCAAGTATTCCCGTCAGAAGTACTATTCTTTCTAAGGTAAGGGATGTTATTTTCTTCATAAGTGATATTATTTCTTCAATATCATTATGCCGAAATATTTGTTGGAACTCTTTATCAAATTTAGAACTTTTTCATGTCGGGGTTACTATTCATGAGTTACTATTCACGAGTTACTATTCATGAGTTACTATTCATGACTTACTATTCATGAGTACTATTCACGAAGCATAATGATGTTTTTTATGAAATTTCTATCTTTTAGTGTCGGAGTTACTATTCACGTATACGGCACTATTCACGTATACGACACTATTAACTGAAAAATGAAATTTTCTTCTTTTCGTCTAAAATATCTATTCTGGATACTAGCTTTGATTGTATCCATATTTTGACCATTCTTGAATTTTACTCCACTATGATTATTTATGAGGTATTTTTGGACATGAAATAGCTGAAATACGAATCCTTAATATTTATTCTTTTGTTTCACTGGATTCGTTTTCTTTAAAATATTTTTCATCATCCTCAGTCCTAAATGATGATGTTACTGAATATCTTTGGCCTGTAGTGCAAAGATGAATAATTTCTGAAGAATATCTTTGGCCCGTAGTGCAAAGATGAATAAGTGTTTAGATGAACATGACCAACTGATGAATATCTTTGGCCTGTAGTGCAAAGATGAATAATCAATTCCAGATATATATTAATTGATGTTACAGGGATAAAAGATAGACGATGAACTTTTAAATTCATATATAGAAGATAGTAAATTTCATTCTCTACTAAACTACTCTTCTAATGATTATTAGTTCTGCTGCGAATATTGATTTAAAACTTGTTGTCTATTGTATTCTATTAAATTTTTTCCTGTTGAAGACTAACGATAATTTGTTCTGTATTATCTTAGTCATAATGTTCTTTACTGGGCTAGTTGAGCTCACCCTTTTCCTTGTTGTTCCATTTTTCTTCCCAGGAGGCGAGAATATAGCGAGTACTAGTCGGGGTGTGGAATGATGGTTCTAGAAGTGGTTCTAGTAGTCCTCACTATTCTGTAAAATAGTGTATTAATAATTGTACTAAAGACTTATTTGAGTGTGGATATTGTCTAGATGACAATATTTGTATTTAAACTCACAGTTTAAGTGTTGTCGTATTTTGCACGATAATTGTTTTAATAAAGTTATAGTTGTTTCTGTACCATGTATTTTGGCGACTCAGAATAGGTTGGGTGGATTGGACCTATTTTGGGGGCGTCACAGTTATTTTACAAAAAGATATTTTTGCCTTTTTCTCAATCCGACAATAATTCTGTTGTGGGGTCCACCAATGATTGCGCCGTTATACGAATATTCCCTGTTAAAACGAATATTCCCCGACCATACGAATATTATATAACAACTTGCGTACTATGCAAAATTTATAAATATTACACACAACTATAACATTATATCAAATTCACTCCATAATATATTCAAAAATGATATTTATAGAAAATTTATCTTTATTCATAAAAGTTGGGGTCTTACAGTACATCTCAAAGAACATCTCCTTAAACCTCTCCCAAGTGATCACACCTTCTCCTCCACGGACCTTATTTGCTTTCCACCAATAACTAGCTTCTGATTTTAACATGAACATTGCGTAGGCAGTTTTCTGGTCCTCTCTTACTCTGGCGATGTCAAAAACTTTTTCCATTTCCATAACCCAAGTCTGAGCTTCTATCGGGTTCATGGAGCCTTTAAACTCTGGCAGTCCTACTGCCTTGAAAGCCTTAAACATTGTATTCGGTGGAGCTTGAGGTTGATTATTAATCGCTCGTTCACTAATTACTGAACGGGGTTAGCATTGACGTCGTTATTGTTGTTCGTCAACTCTTCTTGGGCTGGTTGACGGTTTGGTCTTCTTCTCGGTGGCATATTTCTGTTAAAATATATGCTTTTTAGATCTTTATTCAATTCTCTAAACATTTAAGGTTTAACCCTAACATTTTAACATAATCACTTAACACATTTTCTCAAATAACTCTGATATATTTATTTAAATTAAAGGTTTTAACAAACTACGATAGCATCACTGCTATTTACATCAACTATCCAGAGATAAAGAATTTACAGGATTTAAAACATCAAAATATTCATTTGTTTATAAACACATCAGAATTTACATTTATAACTACTAGACAGGTTTTCACATAATTAAATTATTCCTATCACTGCCAGTTAAGGCGCTGAATAGCCTTGCTACGCTCTTCTTCCATAATGCGAGACATCGTCATGCGATATAACTTGTACGATGGTAGTTCTTCGAACGGAATTGGGTATCTCATAACTCAATCCTGGGCCTCATCCATTGCATTTTGAAGAGTAGAGTGCGTCTCCTCAAGCTTAGCCTTCTTCGCCTGACAGTTCTCTTCTGCAAGATTTGCAAATCGTGATTCTCTTACCCAGGCCTCCTCTGCTATGGTCAGCCTTGCTGTGTTCTCTTTCAGTTCATTCTTCAAATCCTCTATTTCCTCTGACTTCTGCTCGGTTTGACCCTTCTTATGAATCAAATCCCACTCTACATTTCCCAGACATGTGTGAAGAGTCACAACCTCCCTATCCCTCTGATCGATGGTAAGCTGTTGAATAACCGTCCGCTCCTTCAGCTCCTGAACAGTGTCTCGTAACTCTATGTTATGGTCATGTAGCTCGTCATACATCTCGGCGCTGATGGAGTTCGATGGGAACTCATCTTCTTCCTTTTCTTACTCAGGATCCTACTCTGGATCGGACTCAGGCTCATTCTCCTGACCAACAATAGTGATCAACAGAGATGGCTCTCTCTGTACCAACTACTCCCAGACGACATGAATGTCTCGGGGCTCCTCCTCCGTAGGTACTCGGGATTCCTCCTCCCCAGCTCGACTAGATCCTCCAAAATCAAACATCATGACAATACAGTTTTAAGTTTTAGTTACTAATCGATACTCGCGAGCACATAAGTTTATCACATAAGCACATAAAGTCTTTTATTGTCTTTAATGAATTAAGGAATTCAATTCTTAGAACTCGATAAGACTTTACCACCACTATGTTCTCGATCTCCTATAAGGCTACTACCTAAGGTTGTTCCCCCACCTAAGGTTCATAACCTACAACTCTGATACCAACCTGTGACACCCCCAAATCCGGGTACTTAAATTCCCACATGATTTGGTGTTCACTATACAATCATCATATGTCTATCTACCCATAATAAATGAAACCATAAAATAGATAGAAATAAATCATCTCCTTAAGGAGTTACAATATCTGAAATTAAATACATCAATCCCAGGTCATACTAACCTTAAATCTCAAATGCGGAAACATAAACAAATATTAAGTCTTACACAATTTAAACATAAGTTTGAAACATAACATAAACAATAAACAACAAGTATTCATCACGTATTAATCTTGTCGTTGCCTTTGCTAGTAGAAAGCTAGTCGTATCTTTCGTTCTTAACTACAATGTTATTATTACGCAAGAGTGAGCACTGTAACGCCCCCAAATTCGGACCACCACTTGGTCACTCGAATTCGGTTCGTCACGTGCTCATAATAATACAATAATAACTAAAATCACACATTCACAGTGGAAGATCTAATTTAGAATAATATACAATGATTTATTATAATTATTCCCCGAAGTCTCGTAACCTACATTACTTAATAGATTACATAATAATACCAAATACATACTTATTACATAATCCTACTTAAGCTTAAACATAGTCTGAAAATAGCCTTAATACAACATAACACTTTTAAACATAAAGGAACAAGTTAGTCGGTAGCCTTGCCCTTGCCCTTGCCCTTGCCCTTGTCTTTCCCAGAGACACTTCCCTATTCCGCCTTAACTGAAAGGTATTAAATAAGCAAGAATGAGCACAAATTTCCCATCAAGTAATATACAACAAGGGTAAAGAGTTTTATAACACGAGTTTAAAATATCAAAGTATCATCACTAAGATAGTTCAGGGTTTCAGAATAATATCATGAATAATGAATATCAATAATTCTTGAATCAACTCCTTGGAATAAGAACGAAAATTCAATTTAATATATATGAATTCAAAGACTATCAATGTATCCAACTGGATGAACAATTTATACTGAGCAGTCACTAAGGACTATTGAACATCTACTAGAATTACCAATATTAAACTAATAACCCAAAAGAATCAAGTACTATAGATGATCAGTCTACAATACTCTAAGTTATGCATAACTACATAGTAATATTCACGCGTGTGTTGGGGCTTCCAATAATAAACACTCCCCTTACCATAAGGGTTGTTCAACTCAGTTTTCAAGATTTCTGCACCAGTCAATAAGTTTGGATAGTTTTATAAACATACATATAGTTTAGCTGAATCAAATGGCATAGAAACTTTCATAATATTCAAGAACAATACTAAGTTCAATATGAATAATAGTTTTCTCAAGAGTTTAACATACTACCTCAATTGAACGAGAAGGTAATATAAATTGCATTCAAAGAGATAAGGTTTGCTTACGATATCCGTTGAATAAAGTAATGCAAGGGTTTAGGATACTTACAATCAATATACGAATCACATGAAATTAATGAAACTTGCACAAAATCCAAAGTTGTGTAAGTTAAGAAACTTGCTCAATATAAAAGAGAGTTTCGGATACTTGCCTCAAGCGTAGTTTACCAAAATTTAGCTATCAACACCCTTTCTAATCCTAACATAATATAATACGCGTATAGGATATTCATTAGTTACATATACTGATACATGATAACATCTAACTTAGTTGTATACTCTTCACATACTTTGTCTAACACCTTGCATACATATAGCACAAAATTAGTTTATAATTTACCATGAAGCCAAACAATCACAGGCTCTAATCATTACTTTACAAATTACGAATACCTTGGACCTATTATTTGAAAGTCTATATTCACCTCATTAAACATTCAATTCTATTACCTAGCAAGCTTCTTAACACATTAGATTATGTACTGGTCATATAATCCATGTTAGAGTAACAATACAAGCATGCAAACACCTTCAAACCATTTACAGAAAATAGACCTTACTGCAAGTTAGCGCGACCTCGTTTGGTTTGTACTGAGGAGTGGCGCGGCCGCGCTGCTCCTGGTGCAAACCAAGATTCCAACATTGTAGCGAGGCTAGACTTGAACATTCGATCATAATTAGGATAACACTTGCATGATCATACATGATGTGATAATTATGAATAGGTTTGGTCTCTTTTATAACTTGTTCCTTACATGATTTATCGAAACTCACAAAATCAAGACTTCACATGTTGATTTAACAAAGTCCTTCATGCTTAGTCATTATACACATGCTACACGGTCCTTTGGTCTCCACTAAACATGATTATGTTAGTTAACCCACATATTCCAACTTATGAAGTTTTATATCACCTAAACTTGTCATATTCAATTTACAATGTGTAGACACTCGAAATTTTCTACACATCTGTTACTGACATTGTAGGAGGGCAGATTCGTCTTTCAGAAATAACCCTGGAAGAAAGATCACATCCAGTCCGGATACTACCGGAAGCTCAGTTTCAACCCCGGAACACACACTGGGAGTAACAACCTCAACCCCGAAACACACACCGGGAGTAACAGTTCCAACCTCCGCGATAACACCGAGGCCTGTAGCTCCAATACCGGAACACACACCAGAGAAGACCGATTCATCCCGGAGATAACCCCGAGATGTTCCTTCTCAGTCCCAACACTGGGAATAGCAGATCTCAACCTTGGAGATAACCCCAAGGATTGCAGTTGCAGTTCCGGAGATAACCCCGAAAATGCTTATGTCAAATGTAATCAGCTTCAGAACACTCGATACTTACACCGATGCACTCAGTACGAGACCTGGCAATAATACCAGGAAGACAGGCACACCTCAGAGATGACACTGAGGACCTTCAACCATTACAACAGTCCAATCTTAGCAATAACCCTGAGCAACGTCTGCTTTATCAGCTCAAACTGGAGATAACTCTAGTGAGGGGCAAAGTTGTCATCTTGCCATCTTGACGCCACATCACGCCGTCTCAACATTTTAAACATACATTTCTACACAGCAATGTCCCTCAAATATCAAGAAAGACCAATCCCGAGTGACTATTACGTAGGGTAACGGATAGAATTTAAAGCTGAAGACCGGAGGGCATCGTCCCATCTTCATGACTTCGTACAACTTCTAATCCCATGTCATTGCGTAACACTTGACAACGGCGGTCCAAAATAGGTCCTATATACCTCAGTCGGATGCCCGGATTGTAATTCTGAAAGTTTGAGCGGACATCACATTGCATGCATGCACGTACTTCGAGATGGCAGGACCCGCGAAGCCCGGGGCACCCCGGCACCTGCAGCCCCACCCTCTATAAATAGAGGGCTTGGGGTGGCCATTTTGCAAGAGAAAAAGGCGAGGAAGCCATGTCCAATTTGCTCTGTACACACCCCAAACTGAGTGCTTTCTCATTTGAAACATTTGTAAGCTCATATATAGCTACTTTTTACTGGCGGGAGACGAGTGTTCATCCATTTCAAGTTATTGAAGTCTTCTTTAGTACCCCACTATAAGCCTTCTTACATATTTTCAAGCCTTTCTCTTCATCTTTGCACACACTGTTCTTCACATTGAGCGTCGTGTTATGTGTGTATGCCCGGACTTCGGTCCGTGGTTTCATTTCAGTTTGTATATATATATATATATATATATATATATATATATATATATATATATATATGAACTGTGTGTCGAACTCTGTTCGATGAGCCTAAACTTATGTCTGGTGCGTTTAAATGCTTTCTTATATGAACTGTATGTCGAACTTTGTTCGATGAGCCTGGATTTTACATCCGGTGCATTTACTTCTTTAATATATATATATACTTATATATATATATTAACTGTTGTTGGACTTTGTCCGATGAGACTGAATTTTATATCCGGTGCGTTTATCGCTTATATATATATATATATATATATATATATATATATACATTTCGTCCCACCTGGAATTTACTTCATGGTGGTTGACCGTTTTTTACAGCTTTCTATACATTTCGTCCCGCCTGGAGTGTCCTTCATGGCGGTTGATCGCTTTTATTGCTTTATTTATATTTTTGAACCCCTATGGAAGTGCTTCGTGGTGGTTGATCCTGTCTGCGTGTGTGTGTATATATATATATATATATATATATATATATATATATATATATATATATTTACAGCTTTTATATATATACCTGCTTACTGCGTTCATATCAATTGCGGCATCATGTGAGCCTTGGAATCATGCGATCACATATTCAGTCTACTAAATCTAGATTTGGTTCCCGTGATGGACATTTTCAGCTGTAAGTAACTTGTAAATTATTCACGGTGTTCGAATTTTCCTCCGATGGTTTTCATACCCATGAGGAGTTTGGCACCGCTTTGTACATTATTTTCTCGAAGATGCTTCGAAACTCAAAAATAAAAGTAATCAAGTCGAACATTTAATAAAATGGAAGTATCAAAGGCCTCAATTACTATTGAGCACTAGATTTGAAAAACCTCTTTTTTTAAAAAAAACATCACTGCTATATCTTGTTAAAAAATGAATTTTATACAAATTCAAACCCTATGTATATAAGTGCAAACGAGGCATAGCACTACTTCCAAATAACAGCACATTGACCCACACACACACACACATATTCATATAACAGTTTATTGAAAAGTGGCAGTCACCGTGGTAACACGGATGTCGGGGGATGCCTAACACCTTCCCTTCGCATAAGCAAGTCCCCGGACCCTAAATGAATCTCGGTTTCACAGACCCGTTTGGCAATGTTATATCACTGGGTCAATGTGCTAACCATTTCTCGGATGTGTTGGTACAACCAGTTAAAAAACCAACTAACGACTCTTATAGTCCAATCGTTGACATTACACATGTCAGACCTTTTTCACTTGTTTTTTCAAACAAATCTCACATAAAATGAGAACACAAAAGAATAGGTAACGAAAAAGAGACAAATAAAAATCCCGACGTTGATAGGTGGCGACTATGCTGGGGACTCCAGTAAGAGGACTTAAGCCGCTATTACAAGCTTTTCAAAACTGTTATATACTTGTGTGTGGATGTTGCATTTACATTTATGATGAAAGTGTACGAATGCATATCTTTACCACGATTAATGCTTTACACTATATCTTCATGTGATATTAGTGCTTCGCACATGTCATCATTTTCATAAATGGTGAGACACGTTGTATGTGAATGTATGTTGTGTGGTCCCTCCACCAGGAGGCTATCCTATCGGTGTTTGATTACTGGACTCGTAGGAAGACTAATTCTAACGAGGCTCAGGAAAGGCACCACCCAAATTCGCTCCAGTTGAAAGACCGGATTAACTTCCCGTTGAGTAAATTGCAATGATTTGGGAACCTTCACGCCAAAAAGCCGCGAGAGTAATCTAAGATAGGTCAGCCTCTGATAAACCAAACGCGGAGGAAAGTCTCTTCATGCTTTCTCATTTCAAATTACTTGTAAAGTCAATTACTTGTAATTTATATTCCATATTCATCTCCATGTAATGAGAAATATGAAGAAATATGTGCATATACATATTTAAATTAACATGCTATAATGTATTACGAACAACTAACATCCGTTTTGGATGACAAAATTTCTAAAACGGACACATCACATAGCATGTTAACATTTACACCATCCCTAAAACTAAACAATGCCAGTTTTGTCGCAGGGAAGCATTCAGACCTGTTACCCGGTCGAAGTTCAAAAAGGTCGCAGGCCTACAGCCAATCATGTCGGCTTCTGACCAGTCTAATCCAGTTTCACGTGAGGAATTTGACGGATTAAGTAAATAAATTACAAATTTGGTTGTTGTGCTTAAAGAACTACATCAATCTACTCAGGGTCCAAAGATACCCATACATGCTGAATCCTCCACATAAAGGGGAAATCAAGGTTCTGATAAAGCCATTACAGTACCTGAACTGCAGTTGGATACAACCAACAAAATTCACGATGCCACCCATCTCACAAGAGATCCAGACAACGGTGACATCAGAAAGAAAGTTCTTCAAATGGAAGAGACCCTTTGCTCTATCAAAGCAATTGGAGCTCACGGGAGTGTTTCATATGCTGACCTTTGTATATTCCCTGGTGTTCATTATCCAGAGAAGTTCAAAACTCCTGACTTTGAAAATTATGATGGATTAGGAGATCCTTACACACATTTGAAGGTGTTCATCGGAGAACTTGGATCTTATGTAGAGGATGAGAAGCTCAGAATGCAGCTGTTCCAGAAGAGTCTGACTGGAGAAGCCCGTTCGTGGTATACCAGATTAGACAATTCAAAGATCCATAGCTGGGAAGAGCTAGCTCACGCCTTCCTAACACAATATAGCTTCCAGTCTCAAATGGCTCCTAACCGTTACCAGATTATCAAGGTCAAGAAACAGTCTAATGAGTCTTTCAGAGAATATGCTCAAAGATGGAGGCGTCTTGCTGCTCAAGTAACTCCTTCTATGACAGAGTCAGAGATGGTCACGACCTTTATCGATATACAAGAAGCTCCTTTCTATAAGAGAGTCTTAGGTGGCATCGCTAAACCATTTTCTAAAATGATCAAACATGGGGAGATGGCTGAGATGGGACTGAAGTCAGGAAAGATTCAAGACCTAACTGCCCTTAAAGCTGTTGTTAAGCACATCCAATCCGAAAATTATGGAAATAACCCCCGGAGGGTCCATAAAAAGAAAGAGGATGATGTTTCCCTGATACTGCAGGGGCACAAAGGCAATCAGAACATGCCTATCCAGAGGAGAAATTACACTCCCTTTCAAGCACAGTCTTCAAACCCTCCAATACCAAAAGGTGGAAAAGTCAAACGCCCTGGAGTGTTCACACCCTTAGGGGACTCGCTCGAGAATATTCTTACTCTTCTGACTACTCAGAAGAAAATCACGCATCTTCTTCCACCAAAATGTGCTTATCATACCGAGGCACCTGGACATGATACTCAAGATTATTAGGCTTTGATACACAAGATCCAAGATTTGATAGACAATGGTGAGATTGTGGTCACCAAACCCGATCAACCTCATGTGCAAGACAACCCTCTTCCTCCACACAAAGAGGAAGAGGTCAACATGATTAATTGGAGTACTGGACAAAATTCCAATTTTAACTACGAAGTATCCCAGATCATCAAAGACGGTGTTGACAAATGGGATTGTACCAAGTTCCAGTTTGCAATGGAACGGAAGATGAAAGCTCTGTTCAAGCAAATTGAATAATTAGCAGAATTGGTGATCTATCAGCATCAAGTCACACGCCAATTAGTCTGCCAGAAGCATGCTAGTCTCCTCCCTTTGATTATGAATACTCAATCATCACCTTCAAAAAATGAAACAATAGAGGATTAAGTGACGAAGAGAGCGACTGCCAAAGCCCATTGGGATTTTGCCAATAGAAGGAAATTTACATACCTGGGCCAACCTATGGAGGAAATACTTCAGATGTTAATCAATGAAGGAAGAATCACTTCCCTCCTACCTCCAACCAATCCCCGTTCAGGACGGTTTAACCCTGATGGAGTATGTCAGTATCACTCCCATTCTCGCGATCACAACAAGGAAGAATGTTGGGCACTCCGCCACCTTATTCAGAACTTAATCGATAGCAGTGTCCTACAACTAGCAGACAATGATATTGTTCTATTTGAGAGTGAAAATACTTGTCCCGCTAAATGGAAGGGACTGGTAGCAGTTATATCTTCTGAAGCTGATGAGACTGTTAAACCACTCACAATTCAGCTCAAAGGAATTACTAATCCTATGAAAGTGGCTGCTCCAGAGCCAATCAATCAATCATTTTGACCGCAATATCCTGTTGTTAGCTTACAAAAAGTTCCCCGGAATTATGGAGAAGCTGAAGGATCCACATGTCATACAACTGCTGCAGTGTTGAAGGAGAATCCACTGTATCTTCCCCAACGGGTGATGAAGCCTGCTGTTAAATCAAAGGGGAAAATTTCCATGGAGAAGATTGAAAAATTCCTCCGTCATATGGGTCATAATAAAGCCAAGGTGGTTCTAAGCTTAAAAGAAGCTCCACATCAAATTTCAATATTAGACTTGGTCTTAGCTTCCGAAGATCACAGGAAGATTCTACTAAAGGTTTTGGAAGAAGCCTACTTGCCAAAATTAGTGGATGTGGAAATATTTCAACATCTGGCAGATCACATTTTCAGCAACAATGTGATCTCTTTCACTGATGATGACATACCGCCCGAAGGGACCGGTCATTGCAAACCGTTACACATTGCGGTTTTATCCTCCGGATATATGCTAGATGGAGTCTTGGTAGACGGAGGTTCGTCTCTGAATATTTGTCCTTACGCTACGTTGCTTGTGACGAACGAGAATTTTGTAAATTAATTTTTAATATTTATTGAATTAAATAAGTATTTTCGATGATTTAATTATTAGATTAAATAATTAATTGATGCAATTGTAGTAGATTAATTTAATTATATGTGTTACATTTATTAAATTAGTGTAGAGAAATGTTATTATCAAAGTATGTAATTATGTGAGCTTATTGAATGAAATGAAATATTTAATTAAGCATGATGTTATTAGATTAATTTAATTATTAGTTAGAGAATTAATAATTTGACATTTATTATTAATGAGAAAATTAATTATGTGACTATGTGAATTTATGAGGAATTATTATATTTTATTTAAAATAAATTAAATAAGATATTGAATTTATTTATGAAGGAGTGTGACATTTATTAAAGTATATTGTAAAGGTTTTATTAAATTAAATAAGTTTAAACTTTTAAAGGATAGCCAAACATTGCTTTAGTAGTGGTTTCTAGCAGTTGCCCATGATTGGGTTAACTGGCCATTTTTGTGCGTCCGTTTTCTCTTCCTTTATTATACGTATTCTTTCCTTTATTTTTACTAAGTCCAAAAAAACTAATCAGAGAGAAAGCCAGAGAGAAATTAGGGAAATTTCATAGAATTGTGAATGCTGTGATTGAAGTAGAGAGATATTGTCATCCTTAATCATCTACGCTTTGGGTAATTTTATCCAACCCAATTTTTATTCTACGTCTTTTAAAGTTTTCCATAACTATGGCTTAAGTCCTCTGTAAAGTTTCTGTAGTTGAATAGGGTAACAATTATGAGTATATATGTAATAATTCGAGTGGCATAACATGTTATATATATATATATATATATATATATATATATATATATATATATATATATATATATATTGCATGATTCCATATCCTAAGTGTTGTTAATCTGATGACTTGCTATTTTAAAAATATACAGAGTTTGGGTTTTTGGCCTTATGGCCTTATACGTGATTTTAGTATGTCAAACATAAATGTTTTCGTAGATTTTACACTCGTATATTATTGTGCATGTTAATACGAAGAGACCAAGCTTTAAATGAACGGATTTGGCTTTATAACGAATCCGTAACGTGG
The DNA here is from genome assembly GCA_016801055.1 of Panax notoginseng. Lineage (NCBI taxonomy): Eukaryota > Viridiplantae > Streptophyta > Magnoliopsida > Apiales > Araliaceae > Panax > Panax notoginseng. The sequence continues at coordinate 153,313,120 of CM029016.1, read as the reverse complement.
AATTACAAGACGAGGTTTAGGAATTGACTGAGCGAGCGACTGTTCAGCAGTCTACTTTAGAGGAGAAGGAGAGGGAGATTTTGACTCTTCACACACGATTGGGAAATATAGAATGGGATTTGGTCCATGAGAAGGGTCAAACCGAAGATACGACCGAGGAGATAGAGAAGCTGAAAAAGGAACTGAAAGAAACCTCCGGAAGACTGAAAATAGCAGAGGAAGGATGGGTAAGAGAATCACGTCGAGCTGATCGTGCAGAAGATGATAGTCGCGAAAAGAAGGCAAAGCTTGAAGAGACATACTACACACTTAATCATGCAATGGATGAGGCTCAGAAATGAGTTTTGAGATACCCCATCCAGTTCGAAAGACTTCTGTCGTATATGCTGGATCGCAGGACGATGTCTCGTATCTTAGATGAGGAGCGTGGCAAGGCTATTGAGCACCTTAATAGACAGGAGTAGAATCCATTTAATTATGTGAAAGACTTAGTTAGTTTTTATATGTAAATACCGATGTGTTTATGATCGAAGGAATATGTTAATATTTTAAGTCATGTGGATTCTTTATTCCAGGATAGTTGATGTAAATAGCAGTTATGCTATAGTTTGATGTTAAAACTTTGAGTTGAATTAAATATATTAAGTTATTTGAGATGATGTGTTAAATTGTTGAGTATTGCCTTAACTATTTAGAGAAATAAATAATGTCCTAATAAGCATTTATTTTATCAGAAATATGCCGCCAAGGAGAAGGCAACAACGTCAACCGGCTCAGGAAGAGTCAACCAATAATAACAATAACGCCAACGCTAATCATGTTCAGCAGTTGGTAAACTTACTAACGGGAGCAATGAACAATCAACCTCAAGCTCGACCAAACACAATGTTTAAAGACTTCAATGCAGTGGGACCGCTAGAGTTCAAAGGTTCCAGGAACCCAATCGAGGCTCAAATGTGGGTCATGAAAATGGAGAAAGTATTCAACGTTGCTAGGGTTAGAGAAGACCAGAAGACCGCTTTCTCAACGTTTATGCTGAAGTCTGAGGCTAGCTACTGGTGGAAAGCAAACAAAGTGCGAGGAGGTGAAGGTGTAATTATGTGGGAGAGATTTAAAGAAATGTTTTTCGAAATGTACTTCCCAACTAGTTCGCATAATCAGATGGAAATTCAATTTCTGGAACTGAAGCAAGGAAATATGAGCGTACCTGAATACGCAGCTAAATTCGATGAGTTGACAAGGTTTGCCCCGTACCAAGTACACACTGACAAAAGAAAGGCCAGAAGATTTGAACAAGGACTAAAGCCTTGGATTTATAGTAAGGTGTTAATGTTTCAGATAAACACATTTGTCGGAGTACTGGAAAAAGCCATCCTCGCTGAAGGTGGGAGCAATGCGGTGACCTAGTACAATCAAGAGCAGAAGAAGGAGAAGAGTGAAGGTGAAGGAAATAACAAGACTGGTGGGAGTAACATTGGGGGTGCTCGTAATCAGAAGAGGAAGTGGACGGATAATTCGTCAGCTGGAAGTCAACAAGGTGGGCAGAAGAAAAAAATTGAAGCATGCTCAAACTGTGGAAAAGCTCATCTGGGAGTTTGCATGAAAAGGAAGCGAGTGTGCTACAATTATAGTCAGGAAGGCCACATAGCACCAAACTGTCCAAACCCAAGGAAGGGTGCTTGTTTTAACTGTGGTTCTAAGGATCATCTAGCAAGAGATTTCCCCAAGAAGGGATCAGGAGAAGCAGTGCAAGGAGGTAACCGTGGAAATAGCAGTGGAAATACCTTAACCATTACTGAACCACCTGCAACAAACCGACTAACAGCCAGAACTTTCAATATGACAGTGCAGGATGCAATTCAGTCTCGTGAGGTGGTGTCAGGTATCATTCCGATCAATGAAATTAATGCTTATATTTTATTTGATTCGGGTGCTACGTGTTCCTTTATATTCGAAGACTTTGCTAATAGTTTAGATTTGCTTATGGATGAGTTGGAATATCCCATGAATATATAAATTGCGAATAGAGAGATAATTCCTGTTAAGTACGTGTTTAAGAACTGTAGGGTGGACATTAAGGGTAGTATCATGAACGTAGATCTTATCCCTATTCGCCTTGGGGAATTTGATGTTATTTTGGGTATGGATTGGTTATCCAATTATGGGGCGGTAATTGACTGCCAGAAGAAGCGTATTAACCTTATGACTCCGTCAAAGGTTGTGTTTTATGGTAGCAAGTCGCCTAGACAAGCGAGTTGTCTGACGGTGATGCAGGCCAGGAGGTTATTAAGACAAGGCTGTGTAGGATATCTAGCTTACATAGTCGACAATCGAAAAGAGAATCCGAAGGTAGAAGAGATACCGATTATGAGGGACTTCGTCGATGTATTTCCAGACGATTTGCCAGGACTTCCACCAGATAGAGAGGTAGATTTCATGATCGATTTGGCGCCCGGAACCGCTCTAATGTCGAAGGCACCATACCGAATGGCACCAGTAGAGATGAAAGAACTGATGGTCCAACTACAAGAATTGCTAGACAAGAAGTACATTCATCCGAGCGTGTCACCATGGGGAGCGCCGATATTATTCGTGAAAAAGAAGGATGGATCAATGCGGCTCTGCATTGACTACAGAGAACTGAACAAGGTCACGATTAAGAATAGATATCCATTACCAAGAATCGACGATTTGTTTGATCAATTAAAGGGAGCAATATACTTTTCCAAGATAGACTTGAGGAGTGGTTATCACAAACTGAAGGTGAGGCCAGAGGATGTACCGAAGACAGCGTTCAGAACGCGATATGGTCACTACGAATTCTTAGTAATGTCGTTTGGTTTAACGAATGCTCCTGCAACATTTATAGGACTAATGAATGGTGTGTTCAAGCCATTTTTGGATAAATTCGTGGTGGTATTTATAGACGACATTCTGGTATATTCCAGAACCAAAGAAGAACACGAAGAACATTTGAGGTTAACATTGGAAGTATTGAGAAGGGAGAAGTTGTACGCTAAATTTTTGAAATGCGAATTCTGGATCGAGCGAGTACAATTTCTTGGTCACGTGATTGATAAAAACCGAATTTCGGTAGATCCATCAAAAGTAGAAGCCGTGATTAACTAGGATCAGCCGAGAACGCCGTCAGAAGTAAGAATTTTTCTTGGATTGGCGGGATATTATAGAAGATTCATTCAAGATTTTTCCAAGATTGCAACTCCGTTAACGAATTTAACTCGAAAAGCTGTAAAATTTGTTTGGACGGAGAAGTGTGAGGAGAGCTTTCAAGAATTAAAGAAGAAGTTGAGTACGACACCTGTGTTATCTCTTCCGGGTGATACATGCAATTTTGTTGTTTTTAGTGATGCGTCGCATAAAGGACTTGGTTGTGTGCTAATGCAAAACGGTAAAGTCATCGCGTATGCATCACGACAGTTGAAGGATTACGAGAAGGGATACCCGACCCATGATTTGGAGTTAGCTGCAGTTATTTTTGCTATAAAAATTTGGAGGCACTATCTCTACGGGGAGAAGTGTGAAATATATACGGACCACAAGAGTCTGAAATATATTTTCACATAGAAGGACTTAAATATGTCTCAGAGAAGATGGTTGGAATTAATCAAGGATTACGACTGTGAGATTTTATACCATCCGGGTAAGGCGAATGTGGTTGCCGATGCCTTAAGTAGAAAGGGTCGTGAGAAATTGATGATGTTAACTGCTCAGGAAGAGCTAATTATGGAAATGGAGAAACTGGAATTGGAAGTGAAGTATCCAATGGAGATTGATGAGAAGCTATTTCATATGCAATCTGGTACAACTCTACTAGATAAAGTGAAGGAGGCTCAGCTTCAGGATGATGAATGCAAAAAGGTGACAAAGAAGATATCTGAAGGAACTGAACCGAGATTTAAGATGGATAAGGAAGGAATACTGAGATTTGAAAGTAGAATTTGGGTACCTCCAGGACAAGAGATTAAGGATGATATTTTAAGCGAGGCTCATAGTTCACGATATTCGATTCACCCTGGTAGTACCAAATTGTACCAAGATCTTCGACAACATTTTTGGTGGCCGAATTTGAAACGTGATGTTGTAGAAAGTGTTGCCAAGTGTCTGACCTGTCAAAAAATAAAAGTAGAACATCAGAGACCAAGTGGTTTAATTCAACCGTTAGAGATCCCAGAATGGAAATGGGAACACATTACAATGGACTTCGTGGTTGGCCTTCCGACGACTCAGAAAGGCTATGACGCAGTATGGGTTATTGTTGACCGACTGACGAAATTTGCACACTTCCTTCCAATCAAAGTAAGATTCAACTTAGATCAGTTGGCCAGGCTATACGTAAAAAAGATTATTTCGAGGCACGGAGTACCGGTATCAATTGTTTTAGATAGGGATCCGCGCTTCACATCAAATTTCTGGAAACGTCTTCAAGAATGCATGGGTACGCAATTGCGAATGAGTACAGCTTACCACCCTCAAACAGACGGACAGAGTGAGAGAACGATTCAGACATTAGAAGATATGCTAAGAGCCTGTGTGATGGACTTTAAAAGAAATTGGGATGATCACCTACCATTAGTAGAGTTCGGCTACAATAACAGTTACCACGCTAGTATAGGCATGCCGCCTTACGAAGCGTTATACGGCCGAAAATGCAGAACTCTGCTTTACTGGGATGAAGTTGGTGAAAGACAATTGCTAGGGCCAGAATTGGTACAGCAGACAGCAGAAATAGTCAAAGTAACCCGAGCACGACTGGTAGCGGCTCAAGACCGACAGAAGAAATACACCGATCCACATCGTAAAACTATCGAGTTTGAATCAGGTAGTTATATTTTCTTGAAGGTCTCTCCCTGGAAAGGAAAGATCAGATTCGGAAAGAAAGGGAAATTGAGCCCAAGATTCATTGGACCCTTTGAAGTACTGAGAAGAATCGGAGAAGTTGCATATGAGGTAGCCTTACTTCCAGCACTCGAGAATATCCATAACGTCTTCCATGTTTCTGTATTGCGACCCTACAAGCTTGATTACAAGCATGTAATTGAATACGAACCCCTACATTTTGAGAAAGACGTATCTTACGAAGAAATTCCTGTCCAAATTGTCGACCAAAAAGAACAAGTTCTGAGAAATAAAGTTATACCTTCAGTTAAGGTAATTTGGAGGAACCACAATGCTGAAGAAGCTACGTGGGAACTCGAAGAGAATATGATGAAGAATTACCCTCATTTATTTACTTAATTATTTGTAAGTGATTCTAGGGACAAAATCTTTGTAAGGGGGGGGGAAGAATGTAACGGGTCGAAATTTATTGTGTCGTGATTCTGGGGACAGAATCCTTTTAAGGGGGGAAAGATGTGACAAACGAGAATTTTGTAAATTAATTTTTAATATTTATTGAATTAAATAAATATTTTCGATGATTTAATTATTAGATTAAATAATTAATTGATGCAATTGTAGTAGATTAATTTAATTATATGTGTTACATTTATTAAATTAATGTAGAGAAATGTTATTATCAAAGTATGTAATTATGTGAGCTTATTGAATTAAATGAAATATTTAATTAAGCATGATGTTATTAGATTAATTTAATTATTAGTTAGAGAATTAATAATTTGACATTTATTATTAATGAGAAAATTAATTATGTGACTATGTGAATTTATGAGGAATTATTATATTTTATTTAAAATAAATTAAATAAGATATTGAATTTATTTATGAAGGAGTGTGACATTTATTAAAGTATATTGTAAAGGTTTTATTAAATTAAATAAGTTTAAACTTTTTAAGGATAGCCAAACATGGCTTTAGTAGTGGTTTCTAGCAGTTGCCCATGATTGGGTTAACTGGCCATTTTTGTGCGTCTGTTTTCTCTTCCTTTATTATACGTATTCTTTCTTTTATTTTTACTAAGTCCAATAAAACTAATCAGAGAGAAAGCCAGAGAGAAATTAGAGAAATTTCATAGAATTGTGAATGTTGTGATTGAAGTAGAGAGATATTATCATCCTTAATCATCTACGCTTTGGGTAATTTTATCCAACCCAATTTTTATTCTACGTCTTTTAAAGTTTTCCATAACTATGGCTTAAGTCCTGTGTAAAGTTTCTGTAGTTGAATAGGGTAACAATTATGAGTATATATATAATAATTCGAGTGGCATATATATATATATATATATATATATATATATATATATATATATATATATATATATATATTACATGATTCCATATCCTAAGTGTTGTTAATCTGATGACTTGCTATTTCAAAAATATACAGAGTTTGGGTTTTTGCCCTTATGACCTTATACGTGATTTTAGTATGTCAAACATAAATGTTTTCGTAGATTTTACACTCGTATATTATGGTGCATGTTAATACGAAGAGAACAAGCTTTAAATGAACGGATTTGGCTTTATAACGAATTCGTGGCGTTGAATTTTAGGAATTTATGTTAAAAACTTCAAGAACTTCAAGAACAGAGGAAAATTTTTTGTTTTAATTATGTGATTATATGTTTTAATGGGCTAAAATCACTTTATAGATGTTGTATTATGATTATACATGAATTATAACATGTGGCTATGTCTAATTTCGAGTAGAAAATAAGAAATTGGGAGAAATTGGCATGTTATGCGATTTTTCGCGTAACTGCCATTTCTGTGTCTGGTATGCCGCGCCGCAGCGCCACCGCGACCCAGCGCCAAGTTTCCGGCCGCAGTGCGAATACCACGTGTAACAATGGCGCCGCAGCGCCACTCTCCATAAAATTCAGAAATGAGATTTTTTTGTAAATATTAAAATCTAACATGTGTTAGTGGATTTATGTAATGAACACGTAAACATGTTAGAAGTATAATGTGATGATAAAATAGATGTTTAACATGTAAGTAACATAATTACATGTGGATTGAATTAAGAAATACATGATTAGATTATTATTTATGAAGTGATATTATGTGACAGTTAATGTGATAAATTGATTAAGTATAGTCAATAATTAAACTAGACAAAAAGAATGAGTTTATGATGATTAATTAAGTTATAATTAACTGGTATTGTGTATGTGAATGGTATGTAGGATTTAATTCAAAGAACGAGTTTAGTTAAAGTGTAACCTACGCACGAGGCAAGTTTCCTAAACTTAAAGTCTTAAATTTGAGCAAGTTCCCTAACCCTATTTGTCATTATTGTTCAAGCATATTATTTACCTTGAATAAGCTATCGTTACTATTATTCAAGTTCAAATGATTTATTAAAGATTGATTATCTTTCCAATGTATGATTTAGTTATACAATAATTGTTCTATTGTATACTTCTTGAGATTATTATTCAAATTGAATATCATTATTGTTGAACCTTATTAGACTAGTGAAACCTTAATGATTCAACTAGTCCATAGTTGATGAGCGTTCTAAATTTCAGAACACTTGAAGAATTATCCAAACCAAACTTCCTTTGGTGCGGACTCAAATGTCAAACTGAGATGAACAACCCTGTATAGGGGATTATTTACGCTTAGCGTTAAGATATTGTGCACAATATGGTACTAATGGCTGATCCCCCTAAGTACGAGAAGAAGATCCATAGTCTTATGACTGTTAAAGGTTTCAAGTATAACTCTTGTTAACCTATGACATAGTTCAAGGTCTTATGACCCTCAGAATTCTTTTGATTCTTGTAATTCACTCTTGATTCAAAAGTTGAGCTTTTATTCAGATGTCTTTGATTTATTCGCATGTTATTATACTGCTATTTCATATTTATACTTGTGGGCATTTGTGCTCACTCTTGCTTAATAATAACATTGCAGTTAAGAACGAAAGAACTGATGAACCTTCCACTAGTAAAGGCAAGGGCAAAGTTAGCAACTGACAAAGACCTGTTGTTTTATTTAACGATGTATTTGTTTAAGACTTGAATTAATGTTATTGTTTAAGACTTATTTGTTAGAATTCCGCACAGATGTTTTAAGGTTAGTTTAACCAGGGATTGTATTTATTATTCGGATGATGTAATCCTTTTAAGGAGAAGATTTTAATTCTATCTATTGTATGGTTTGCATTTTTATGGGTAGATAGATAGATGATATTTGTATAGTGAACACCAAATCCCATGGAATCGAAGTGCCAAGATTTGGGGGTGTCACATTGCTGAAAATGAATGTCAATCTCAATCGAATATGAAGTAGCCATATGATCATCAAAGCTTTTGATGGATCCCGCCGGAATTCAGTCGGAGAGATTGGGCTGCCAATTGGGATTGGTCCTCATATATTTTGCGTATCTTTTCATGTGCTCAAAATAGATACAGGATACAACCTACTTCTAGGGAGACCATGGATTCATATGGCTGGGGCAGTCCCCACCACTCTTCATCAGCAACTTAAGTACATTATCAACAATAGCCTAGTTACAGTCAACGCTGAGCTGGAATGCCCTCAACAGGGTGACATACAGTTCATCAGTTTCAATTCTGATGTTGAGTCGGTCAGTTTCCACACTTTGGAAGTGAGTAACCCTCAATATCATGCCATTGGGACACCATTTCCCATACCCAAGATTTCTATCGAAGTAATGGCAGCTACTCAAGAAATGATGTCTTTGGGACATCAGCCAGGCCAAGGGCTGGGAAAAAATCATCAGGGTATTAAGCACCCGATCCAAGTGTCCAGTCAAACTGGGACAGCCGGACTAGGCTATTCTGCTGGTACAAGTTCTAGGAATCCACGTAAGCATAAGCAGATTCCTTCCACTTCAACCGCACGGCTATTATTTCCACATGTACATCCAGAGTCCTCACAATCTCCGATAAAGGTGCCAGCCAACGTAATGGCCATGTTATTTCCTAAGCCGATACCGGTAAAGGAGAAAAAGGTCTTTGTTTCAGATCCCAAGATGGAAGAAGAGGAACAGAGAATTAAACAAGACATCATCTGAATGATGTCAGGAGTACGCATCATTGTCCATAATAAACATACAAACAGATGTACCCCAGACGATGATTGCCCAGACGTAATGGTCATCATTCGGAAGAAGGAGGACGATGACTGCCCCTCCATCTTTGCAGTCCCCCAGGACTTTGCCCTTGGCAATTGGAGCAGCACTCCTTGCATTGGTCGACAAGGGTAAAATGGGCAGTACTTCTTTCCACCCTGTAGATATCATAACTGCTTACTTTTCTGTACAGTATTAGAAGTTGTTTTGTCCGTACATGCTAACACTTTGTATGATTAAACAGTTTCATATATATTAAGTGAAAGCATATTTTATTTTAGGACTCTAAACTTAGATGTGCCTGTACTTACTGATAAGATGCCTCTTCTCTGCAAGGATTGTAACTTTGATGAAAAGTTGGACTCAGACTTGCTGGAAATACAAGAGGACATTGAGGTGCCACTCGAGATCAAAGAATGGGTCAAAGACAAACCTAAACCCAACCTTGATCAAACCACCTCTTTCAATCTTGGAACCTTAGAAAGCCCTAAGTTAATCAAGATTGGTTCAAACCTTACCCCAAACTAGAGGAATGATATGGTTACGCTACTAACCCAATTCTAGGATGTGTTTGCATGGTCTCATGAAGACATGGTGGGTTTGTCCACTGACATAGTTCTTCATCGTCTTCCCATCAAAGAGGGACTCAAGCCAGTCTAGCAGAACTCAGGCGATTGAAGCCTGAGTGGAGTTTAAAGGTGATGAGGAAATTGTGAAACAATTTTAAGCAGGTATTATCATGGTGTCCGCATATCCTGAATGGATATCCAACATCGTGCCCGTGCCTAAGCCTGGAGGAAAGGTGCAAGTCTGCATGGATTATCGGGATCTGAACAAAGCTTGCCTTAAAGATAGCTTTTCCGTGCCATTTATCCACATTCTCATTGATAATACTGCTCAATACGACATGTACTCCTTCGCTGATTGCTTTGCGGGGTACCATCAGATCATGGTTGTTGAGGATCATGAGTAAACTGCTTTCATCATGCTTTGGGGAACCTTTTGCTATAAACGGTTGTCTTTCGGCCTTATCAATGCCGGAGCTACCTATTAGAGAGCTATGATGGCTCTTTTCCATGACTTAATGCACAAAGAGATAGAGATCTACGTGGATGACATCATCGTCAAGTCCTGGAAGGAGGAGGACCACTTAGACCATCTCAAAAAGCTTTTCAACAGGTTACGTAAGTACAACTTGAAGTTGAATCCAGCCAAGTGCACCTTTGGCTTTAAATCAGATAAGTTACTAGGATTTCTAGTCAACCATAAAGGAATCGAGCTAGATCCCACCAAAATCCAGGCCATTACGGAAATGCCCATTCCTCAGACAGAGAAGGAAATACAGGGATTTTTGGGAAGAGTCAACTTCATTAGTAGGTTCATTTCTCAACTCACAGCAACCTGTGAGCCTATCTTCAAGCTGTTAAGGAAGAACTCTTCCATGAAATGGAATGACGAGTGCCAGAAGGCCTTCCTTACCATCAAAGAGTAGCTAGTCAAAGCTCCTATTTTGGTACCACCCAAGGATGATGTTCCCCTGTTCATGTACCTTTCCATAAGTGACAATGCCATGGGCTGCATGCTGGGTCAGAAAGACGATAGAGGCCGAGAACGAGCGATCTATTACCTCAGCAAAAGATTCAGCATCAGTGAACACAAGTACACTCTAATTGAGAGGACTTGTTGTGCTTTAGCATGGGCTGCCACGAGGTTACAACATTACTTCCATGGGCACACAACCCATCTCATATCCCGAGTGGATCTTCTCAAGTATGTGCTCAGTAAAACCATACTGAATTATCGATTGTCCAGATGGCAGTTGATTCTACAATAATTTGACATTGTTTATGTGATGCAAAAGTCCATTAAAGGTCAATGAATTGCGGATCAGCTGGCCGCCGCACCTTCAGGGGATTTCAAACCCTTGGAAACATACTTCCCCGATGAAGGGGTCATGACAGTTCAGCGACACCATCATTACGACACACGCCAAGCATGGAAGATGTATTTTGATGGAGCTGTTAATACTGAAGGTTCTGGAGCTAGAGCAGTTCTAGTATCCAGTACGGGGGAGCCGTATCATGTCGCCGTCAAATTGCAGTTTGTAAGCACCAACAACACATCTGAGTATGAAGGCTGTATCATGGGGTTAAAACTTTCCCATTCAATGGGTATCAGACGACTAACTGTCTTTGGGGATTTAGAGTTAGTAGTCAAACAATCCACGGGAATCTATCAAACCAAAGAACTACGTTTGTTGCCTTACCATCGGCAAGTTTTACAGATGGCTTCGGAGTTCGAAGAGATCTACTTTCTACACATTCCTCGTAATATGAATGACTTCAAAGACGCATTAGTAACTTTGGCCTCCTTGATTCACATGCCTGACAAGGAACACATGCCAAGCGTCACATTTGCCCTAAAAAAGGCTCCAGCCTATGGTAACTGTGTTGGAGAAGTATCGGATGAACTACCTTCCATCCAACAACCATGGTGTCAGCATATCAAGGACTACCTATGAGATGGATCTACACCAGCTGAGGCGAGCCAGACTGAGCAAAGGTGGATTCGTCGACTAGCTATGAAATTCTACCTGAGCGGAGATGCACTCTACAAGAGAGATGCAGGACTAGGTCTCCTCAGATACCTGGACAATGATCAAGCTCAGAGACTCATGGATAAGGTCCATGGTGGAGTATGTGGCCCACACATGAGCGGCCCCCTCCTTGTTAAGAAGATCCTCAAGACAGGACATTATTGGCTATCTCTCAAAGCTGACTGCAATGATCACGTCAAGAGATGTTATCAATGCCAAATTCATGGAAATTTTATCCACGCCCCTCCACGGGAGCTCCGCAATATAAGTTCACCTTGGCCCTTCTCAATGTGGGGAATGGACGTGATCGGGCCCATCGAGCCCAAATCCAGTAATGGACATCGATTCATCTTCACCATGTTCGACTACTTTACCAAGTGGGTAGAAGCAACCTCCTTCCCCAGGGTTACCAAAGAAGTCGTCATTGCTTTAATCAGAAATAATGTCATTTGTCGATATGGACAACCAGAGGTAACTGTATCAAACAATGCTAAGAACCTCAACAACAAAATGATGGAGGAACTATGCAGTAAATTCTACATTAAACACCTTAACTCCGTCATCTACCGTCCAAAGATGAATGGTCCTGTTGAAGTGGCTAACGAAAATATCAAGAAGATCATGCAAAAGATGTCCCCCAATCACAAAGGATGGCCTGACTTATTGCCTATTACTCTGTTAGCCTACAGAACATCAATGCGCACTTCAACTGGGGCAACCCCCTACGCATTAACCTATGGGATGGAAGCAGTACTCCCCGTAGAAGTAGAAATGGAATCCCTCATAGTATTGTTGGACTCTCAGCTGGATGAAGATCAATGGGTACAAAATATGTATCACAAATTGTCTCTAATAGATGAAAGGCGAACCGCTGCTATCTTCCATTGTCAATTATATTAACAAAGGATCGCCTGATCCTACAACATAAAAGTACGGCTACGGTAGTTTAAATAACATGACTTGGTTTTAAAGAAGATCCTCAACAACTAAGATCAGTCCAAGGGAAAATTCTCTCCTAACTGGGTAGGCCAATTTATTGTCAAGGAAGTATTGACAGGAGGTGCTCTCCGATTGCAGGAAATGGACGGCGATGAATTTTCACAGCTCATCAACTCGGACACCGTGAAATGGTACTATGTCTGAAGTTACCATCAAGTAAGCATCCTGGTGTTGGATCATCAGATCACCAATCATTCTAGTTCTTTAACCCTTTACCATATACAACTCTTTTCCACACTTTGCCCCTCAGGGAAACATACTCTTCAAGCCAGCAGCCTGGCTTCACTGCGCTCATACAACTTAGGTCATCCCGCTTTGGATTGAACCTCTTGCGTTTGTAGTTTGGCTACCCATACATGGGATCAAACTTCTTGTACCTGTAATTTATCCTCAACCTAGGATCAAACTTTCTCTTCCCCACAGTCTATCTTGTACATGGGATTAAACTTTCCTCCCCACTGTTTGACCTGTACATGGGATTAATCTTTCTTCCCCGCAGTTTATCCTGCACATGGGATCTGGCTTTTCAACTCGTCCTGAGGTGCGAACTACGTCGACCTGATCTCCTTGATACACGAGAGTACGTAGGGAACCATCTTCTATATGGCCCGGTCGCAATAAACAAAAAATAACAAAAACATTTCTACCCTTTTTTATAAAAAACAAAAACCACAAAAACACTTCTACGACCTTCTCCATCAATAAAGCTTCTACACCTTTTTTGCCACAAATATCGTTGAACCTCTTACACCAGGTTCGAACTACGCAGACCTGATCTCCTCTTTAACAAGAGTACGTAGGCAGCCATTCATGGTTCAGTCTAACCCCCTACCAAAACATAAATACTTGTCAACGGTACTCGGATCAAACTTCAATCCACTACATTTCATTGCCTTCAGACCAAAGTGATGGAATTACCTGAACTCCTCCTAAATAGGTGATTCGGCAACCATATAAGCTGTGGTTGTTCCTCAAAGAGCAACACCAATCCATAAGATGGAATTAACTATGCTCCTCCTAAATAGGGGTACTGGCGACCATCTGTTTTGCGGTCAATCTCAGATAGGAAAGCTACAATCCTCTCCATATTTCCATACAAAAACCAGTCCCAAGACACCCAAAGATGGTAAGGATACATATAGATCCATGATCCATTCTGAACTATCCAGAGACAACTCAATGTCCAACCAAAAAGGAGGAATTCAGAATTCATTAAGATCACAAGCCTTGAAGAGGCAAATAAATATCAAGCAAGTATCAGAGCATATCTAAAAGGGAAGTGATCAAAAATATAGTTCCCTGCTATATATAATGGTGTTTGATATACACAATGTAAATTATACATGACAAAATGGCTAAGCTAGACTGTGCAGGAAAGTACAAGCCCATCTACAAATCGGTGTATATGCGAGCTAACAAGCCTAACATGGCATCCCTATTCGAAGAAGGAGGCAAAGCTTTGGTCTCATGTACGAGGATATCCACACGACCCAATAGATCCGCAGCCATCTGCATGGTGACCATATGCTCATCGATGGAAGTGTTCATCTCTACAATCATGCCAGTGGTAAGGGACCTCACTGCAGTACTATCTGTGACGGCTACATCCCGGGTAGATATAACACTATCCCGCTCAACTATACTGCATCTCTGGCTGATCTGGCCTCATCCCGCTCAACAACAGTGGCATCTCTACGAGCTAATGCCTCGTCCCTCTCTATTAGAGCTGTGTCTCTCCCATCAAGAGTTGTCAACATCAGGGATCTAGCCTGATCTCTCTCAAAGGTCATCAGATGAAGACTCCGCTCAAGGTACTATGCTGAATGTTGAATCACGACAGTGCTAGTACTGGGAGAATATAAAGTTAATACTGGCAACCTAGTAGATGGCTCCTCCTTGGTGTGAGAATCAATGTCCTCCATGGACTCTCCACCATCTGAATCAATACTCGGCAATGTGGATACCACCTCAACCGATGAAGTCTCTATTTCCATCCATGTCGAATACTATGCAGAATAACCTGGATGACTAATGGAGAAACCAGCTATCTTGCGTTGATCCCAACATGCATACACACGGGATCGGTCCTCTGCTGAAAGATAGCGAGAAGCAAAATGCTGGCCCGGCGCCCCCTCGAAAGGATGAAAATCCTGAAACTGGTCAAACTACGACATCACGGCCAGTGGATGGTTAGTAGTCATACCCCTCAAACCAGCCAGAGGGATGTAATCCATGCCCAGAGCATGAGTAATAAAGCTGTAAGGTGAGCTGAGCCCTGAGCACGATAATATACTAAACGGGTCTATGATCCCAGCTAAGAAAATAGAACAAGATGCAGCATCTGTACACTCCGTAGGTTGAAATGAATATGACATAGCTATATCATGGGTGAAACAATACCCATGCCGTCTAAATGTGCCAATCGATCTCAGGTGTGACATAAACCACATGTATAGCATGACTGAACTGCCCGTAAATACTCCTTTCGGATAAGTACAACAGTATATAGCTGACCTCAATGTCTCAGCTATAATCATCGGTATGATGGTACGACCCTCCCTGAGAGCTCTCACTACCATGATAACTCCTATGTCCAACTCATCCATATACCGTGGCATGTAAACATATGACAGTACGCACAATAGCAGTACATCTACCCTGGCCAGACGCCAATGAGCCTCCGGTGTGGTGAAATCCCCAGAATTTCATCTATAACTATCCTTATAGCTAAATCTGTCAAATAGAAAACATTGGGATATAACGTGGCCAAAAGTAAGCTCATCCTGCACCACCCTATGCCTCAATCCAGTGAGGATCATGAACCGTCGACTCATGTCCCCCAAAGCCATATGCACGCAAGGTCTGTCTAGTGGAAGCATCATCAATCGTACGTACTCCTCCAGAGTGGGAGTCAATTCCTGGGTCCCAAATCAAAAAACCTGCCTCTCCGATACCCAGTGCTCTAGCATGCCATCCACGAATCTTGTGGGAACCTAAAACATCAAAAAGGTCATGGTATGCTATAACAACTGATCTACGGTCACCCTATCTAAGGGTGACATACTATCATACCAATATCTCAGACGGGATGCCACAAATAATGGCGGGGTGTGATCTATGCGGCTGACTGTCGAAGAAAACATCTGTGTGGGCCGTATCATAAGACCATCCAAAGGTCAATGCTGAATATCTCTGGACATACATACATATGTATAACATGATACATGCATAACAAATAATTGATGGCAATAAGATATAGGGAATGAAAAAACTGTACATACATTCCTATGTATATCATGATCTAATACATCATCTTTGTACAACTAAAAATACAGGGAAATGGGGTATAGACGCCCTACTACTAACAGATGCCTATCAAAAGATATAGCAAGAACGGGGTACAGCCACCTAATAGCTAACAGAGGGATATCAAAAGAGATAACGAGAATACACAGCAGAAGAAGACAATGGTGTCAATATATACATCATCAATCCTGTCCACCTGATGCAACTCCTCCTGAGTCACTGGATCTCTATCAATAGGGATGTCAGGCCTATACAAATGAGGATCTACACCGGCAAAACCAAATGGGTCATCTGAGGGGCCAGCGCCTGAGCTGGAAGGATCAAATGAATCTGCCTTTGTCGGATCTCTGCCCAAATGCTGGATAAAGATATGTGTCTGGTCCAACTACCGGGTCAAGCTGTCAATCTGTGTCACATGAGTCGGATCTCAGACATAGGCTAGCTAATCATCATCACGGATCCTGGAACCATATCCCCCATGAACTGAGTGGCACGGGTCTGGGCTCTAATGGTACGAGGGATCTACCAATGATGGAATACATCCTGAGTGGAAGGACGCTCTGACAATGCAAAATCGTCAACACCCAACAATGGGATATCAATGACGGGTGACTGCGATACTGGCCAATAACGCTTGGCAGGAGGAATGATCGGTATACGGATCTCTCCTATGGTGCTCCTAATAGCACGCTCTCCTAAATAGAGCTCCCATCTTCCATCCGTGAAGAGAGGAACCCTACATGTGAAAATCACACACTCGATACTAGTCGGGTATCCATCCTCAAATCCAATGGCCTAATGCTCCTAAGAATATGGGATCCATGTGATGACATCTACTGTCAACAACTCCAACTATAGGCGACAATGAGTGAAACCCTCAGCTACGGGGACCTCCGCCAGTATGAAATGATGCCATCGTCGCCCTCGTGGGTAGGTATCCAACCCTAACACACTCACTGGACGTAAATATGGGAGCCTCTCATAGGCCCAAAATTGCCAACACAAAGGCAAACATCTGCTGTCAGTTAACACTCTTAACCTATACATGGTAAATGACAAGAGAAATACTTACTAGCAGAAATGGGTAAAATCCTAACCAAGCCTCGGTCTAACCCTGTGAGCTCATACGCATGCCTCTGAGAAAATAGGCAAAGGTGTGGGATCCCCAATCGTACTCTCCTATACGGTCCACATGACGCGTGGTGCTGATCAAAGCGAACGACACCATGGAAGAGTTATCTGCTATGAAGCAGCCCCTAATGAGCATCTGGAACAATTGTCGAAGAATATGATCCCTGACTCTAACATCATCTGGCATGGGCTCGCTCAATAGCCCGCTCATAGCATCTACGCTCAAAGGACCCGCACGGACAGTTCTGCCCTTGAGCGCCTCCGCTAGAACTCCTAACAAGGATCTGACGGCAGTAGGGGTAATATCCACCGTGCAAGGCACTGGCGCCCCTCCAAACTCCATACCTATGATAAACTGCCAATCTATCGATGTCATCATTACCTCACAGTCCAGCAAATGGAGTGGCTGAGTCTGGTGAAACCATCGCTCAGACAATGCTCTGAGGTAACCCCAGGGGCAATGACAGGGAATGATGGAAAAGAATGCTCTAAATCCCCAATCATCACTCTATAGTCAGGATGAAGTACCTGGTACATGGAGTGTATACTGAACCAGTTCCCTTGAGGCTGTGTAAAGCCAGGAACCTACATGAAATGTAGATCAACATCAGAATCCTTTACTCCTCATCAATAGGACAGAAGGAAGATTAAGATCTAACGTTATACCTCGTTGGCATGCAAATACATCGAGGGATGTCTGCTCCAATCACCCAGAAGCTCTGGGTTTGCCACCTAAATATTTGGGAGGTCCCTACGAGGAATATGTACAGCAGAAGCGGGGTCCGCAACGGGAACATCCTCCTCCTCATCCTCGACGTCCAGCACATTAACCCGAACTGGACGTATCACCGCCTCCACCAACCTACGAGGTTGTCTAATAGAACGGGGTCGAGGCACTTCAGAAGCCCTCCTCCGTACACCAGAAGTGGTCCTGCGGGAACTACTCGGCTGATCCAGATGCATAATATCTAGACTATAAGTCTCCAAATCACCTTAGAAAGGGTGTGGTATTTTCTAACCTGGAGCTTTTCCAAATGCATTTAATGACTATATGCATGCATGCATTATTTTAACATACATCTACAGTAGAGTTAAAAATGCATGACTACTCAATGCCTGCACTTTAGAAAATTTTGTCATAGTTTCCTCTATAAATAGGACTATCCACATACACATAGGCATGACTAGGTGGCCATTCAGTAGCACACCTGCCCACAGTCACATAAATCCTATTTGCATCAAAAATCAAAGTCATTAATCCATAAGGGTAGCCTAATTACCAGGAATACTTTGCTTTTTCACCTATGCTCATTTGTCCTCAAATAGGATAAGAAATAGCAGAAAAAGGTGTCAATTTGACTGTCTAAAAAGTTAATTTTTTTCACATCATTATGTTCAACATGGTTTAATACTAACATTTACTATGTTGAATATTTTTTATCAAGTCATTTGTGCATACATAATCACTACTATGTGCTTAGATGCATTTCATATGATAAGTCATTTTCCAACAGATAAAAACTGGAAAGAAGTACATGCATACGTTACCAGGACAGGGTAGAACACTTGTACAGTGACAGAATTTTCAGAAAGACGTCCGAAATCAATAGATCTGAAGAAGAGCTCTCGAATTTTCTTCGTTGCACAACATGAATATGACTTATGAAAGCAACCTGTTGGTCTTTAGTATCCACGGTTGGCCGCAGGTCCACCTGCGGCTACAGCAGGTGTACCTGCGGCACCCTTACGTGGGTCCCACCCCTCCGGCTCGGTCCAGTTTGAGTTGCAAAGGACTTCTCACAAGCTGAAAAGGCCAAATTAGGGATAAAAACGCTACGCGATTGAGCAGAATAGCCTGAAATTCTGGTTTTTCTGGACCCGACTATGGCTTTCTTTTCATCCGTTGGTATTCGTCCGAACATAGGGTTTACTATACCGATGATCCAGGTCATTGCATACCACATTCAGCAATACCGTACAGAGGTCAAATATTGTCAACTCAGGGTTATCGCCCTGATCCTTTCAAATACATCCCCGGCGGGGGTCACACCGCATGTGCCACTAATACACACATCAGCTATGATCCAATGCAATCTCAAAAGAGGTCCTCGATGGGGGCTACAACTCATGTTTTCCGTTGATACACAGGTCAGCGAATGTTAAGCAACCTTGACGTCAGTTCAGCCGTTGGCAAGTAAACCCAATGTCGCATCGGAAGCCATCCGATGATTGCATCAGTTGATACACACATCAACAAAGTCCAAGCAGTCTTGGCATTTATCCCCAGTAGGGAGTTCAACCATTGATATACACGTCAACGAAGGTCAGGCAACCGTGACAACATTTATTGTTGGCAGTAAATCCAGCAGAACCTTGATATGACCTGGCGATACAAACCAGGAAAGATCAACATCATCAGGGAGGATTGATGACAGAATATGTTATACACATCCTCAAACAGACAAAGTTATATTTTCATAGATCTCTTGTACACAAGAGGCACATCTTTTTAGTAAAGTCTGTATCCCGGATTAAGGACTTTGGTGATAGCCCCAATGTCAACATCCTGATAGTTTTGGATCACACCTCCAAGCTTGACATCATTACCATCACCGGTAGAAGCAACAGCGAGCCGCCAATCATCCCCAACTTATTGGAAAGCAATGCATATGCATCATACACTTGCATCATATTGCTCTATATTGCATCTTGTTCATCTTGTTGCATTTCAAGTGTCTAGGATTCTTTATCCTATCCATGCCATTGCATTGCATGAATATGATAAAGAAGCGCATCTGTAGACACTCGAAATTTTCTGCACACCTGTTACTGACATTGCAGGAGGGCAGATTCGTCTTTCAGAAATAACCCTTGAAGACAGATCACATCTAGTCTGGATACTACCGGAAGCTCAGTTACAACCCCGGAACACACACTGGGAGTAACAGCCTCAACCCCGAAACACACACTAGGAGTAACAGTTCCAAGCTCGGCGATAACACCAAGGCCTGCAGTTCCAATACCAGAATACACACTGGAGAAGACCGATTCATCCCGGAGATAACCCTGAGATGTTCCGTCTCAGTCCCAACACTGGGAATAGCATATCTCAACCTTGGAGATAACCCCAAGGAAGGCAGTCGCAGTTCCGGAGATAACCCCAGAAATGCTTATTTTAAATGTAATCAGCTTTAGAACACTCGGCGCTTACACCGATGCACTCAGTACCAGACCTGGCAATAACACCAGGAAGACATGCACACCTCAGAGATGACACTGATGACCTTCAACTATTACAGCAGTCCAATCTCAGTAATAACCCTGAGCAACGTCTTCTTTATCAGCTCAAACTGGAGATAACCCCAGTGAGGGGAAAAGTTATCATCTTGCCACCTTGATGCCACATCACGCCGTCTCAACATTTCAAACAAACATTTCTACACAACAATGTCCCACAAGAATCAAGGAAGACCAATCCCGAGTGACTATTACGCAGGGTAACGAATAAAATTTGAAGCTAAAGACCAGAGGGCATCGTCCCATCTTCATAACTTTGTACAACCTCTAATCCCATGTCATTGCGTAACTCTCAACAATGGCGGTCCGAAATAGGTCCTATATACCTTAGTAGGATGCCCAGATTGTAATTCTGAAAGTTCGAGCGGACATCACGCTGCATGCGTGCATGTACTTCGAGACAGCAGGACCCGCGAAGCCTGGGGCACCCCGGGCAGCCTTTTGTACACCTATGGCCTAGCCGTAGGTACACCTACGGCCTCCACCCTATATAAATAGAGGGCTTGGGGTGGCCATTTTGTAAGAGAAAAACGAGAGGAAGCCTTGTCCAATTTGCTCTGTACACATCCCAAACTGAGTGTTTTCTCATTTTAAACACTTGTAAGCTCATATATAGCTACTTTTTACCAACGGAAACCGAGTGTTCACCCATTTTAAGTTGTTGAAGTCTTCTTTGGTAGCCCACTGTAAGCCTTCTTACATATTTTCAAGTCTTTTTCTTTATCTTTGCACACACTGTTCTTCAGATTGAGAGTCGTGTTGTGTATGTATGCCCGAACTTTGGTCTGTGGTTTCATTTCAGTTTGTGTGTGTATATATATATATATATATATATATATATATATATATATATATATATATATATATATATATCTATGGACTAACATTATCGAGTTATGCCTCGATTGAGCCTAGACTCAGGTTCAGAGCATGTAATGACTTTCGTATATATATATATATATATATATATATATATATATATATATATATATATATATATTTATATATATTAACTGTTGTTGGACTTTGTCCGATGAGCCTGGATTTTATATCCGGTGCGTTTATCGCTTATATATATATATATATATACACATATATATTTACATTTCGTCCCACCTGGAATTTACTTCGTGGTGGTTGACCGTTTTTTACAGCTTTATTTACCTTTCGTCCAGCCTAGAGTGTCCTCCGTGGCGGTTGATCGCTTTTATAAATTTATTTATATTTCTGATCCCCCATGGAGGTGCTTTGTGGTGGTTGATCCTGTCTGTATACATATATTTACAGCTTTTATATATATAACTGCTTACTGCGTTCATATAAATTGTGGCATCATGTGAGCCTAAGAATCATGTGATCACAGATTCAGTCTACTGAATCTAGATTCGGTTCCCATGATGGACATTTTCAGCTGTAAGTAGCTTGTAAATTATTCACGGTGTTCGAAGTTTCCTCTGATGGTTTCCATGTCATGAGGAGTTCGGCACCGCTTTGTACATTATTTTCTCGAAGATGTTTTGCATCTCGAAAATAAAAGCAATCAAGCCGAACATTTAATAAAATGGAAGTATCAAAGGCCTCAATTACTATTGAGCACAGGGTTTGAAAAACCTCACTTTTTTAAAAAAACATCACTGCTATATCTTGTTAAAAAATTAAATTTTTATACAAATTCAAACCCTATGTATATAGGTGCAAACGAGGCATAGCACTACTTCCAAATAACAGCACATTGACCCACACACACACACACATTCATATAATAGTTTATGGAAAAGTGGCGGTCACCGTGGTAACACGGATGTTGGGGGGTGCCTAACACCTTCCCTCCGCAAAAGCAAGTCCCCGGACCCTAAATGAATCTCGATTTCATAGACCCGTCTGCCAATGTCACATCACTGGGTCAATGTACTAACCTTTTCTTGGTTGTGTTGATACAACCAGTTAAAAAACCAACCGGTGACTCTTATAGTCCAATCGTCGACATTACACATGTCGGGCCTTTTTCACTTATTTTTTCAAACAAATCTCACATAAAATGAGAACACAAAAGAACAGGTAACGAAAAAGGGACAAATAAAAATCCCGACGTCGACACCATGCATATGTCTAGTTAGGCATCCATGTCAAATCACATCCATAAACATAACACACCTACTCATGATGGTCCATTTCAGAATACTTATAAGTATATATTAGCAAAAACTAGTTTTCTTTTCATTCTTAAGATTTCTTTTGAGAATCTCATGTTAAGCCACCAAGCATGCAAAGACAACTTACTTACTATACTCCATACTCTCATATATACATTTTTGACCATATAAGCATGCTTACAAATTCCTTTATAGTTTATCAAGATTGTAGTTGCAACTTTAAGTTTCCACTAACCAAACTTATCCAAGCATACAAGATGAGTTCGCATAGTCTAAATCATGCTTTCATAGTCACATAATAGATCACATAAGCATATCTTTAAAGTTCAAAACTTAGTGTATGCATAGTTCATTTATACATAGCTAATATAGTCTTTTCCTTGAAATTCCCCTTTTTAAATATGCTTGAATATCTTATATTACCTCCAACCATATAACTAACGTATTGTCACATGACAAGACATATCAGAACATAATACACTCTCATCCAATGTTAAAACACGTTTTAGAAAATGTTTATCAAAACTAGTTTCCAACTCTTTAAGTTTTCTTTTAATATTCTAACCAAAACAAGCTAAGGTAATTTTCTATGTTCAAAACAACATCTCATCACATGATAGGGTCACTTATGTAACGACCCCAAAATAGGTCCATTCCATCCAACCTATTTTGAGTCGCCAAATACATGGTACAGAAAATAACTACAACTTTATTACAACAATTGTCGTGCAAAATACAACAACATATATGTTGTGAGTTTGGATACAAATATATACCAAATGTGACACATGTCCCAACCGTGGACAGCACCTCACAGTGCCACCTTACATAAAGGTATAGTAAAAGACTGTTTTAGAAATTAGAATCTTTGGGAAGTGCTCAGGGAAACCTTGGTACATGGAAGGCCATGCTTCTAGGTTGTGATAGATATCATATGGCCACAGAATTATCCTTGGTTGACCCAATATACTCCAAAGAAAAACGAGAAGATTACTATCATATTCTTCCCAGTGGTAAGTCTTCTCTTGACGTATCATTATCTCCACTGTCTCTAATTGAGAATTATACTTCAAACAAATACTAAGATTATATAGGTAGTGCTCATAAATATGCTCAGCAAGTGGATGAGCACAATACTGTCTTATGATGACACGAGGTTGTATGTCATTAGACATCTTGCATGATAGTGGCAACACACCCTTCCAACGTTGGGTTCGCCTCACCCTATTTGATTCACCAAATATAACTTACTAAATGATGACCACTGTTCTATTCCCCTGTTACCCCTGCTCGACCCAGCTACACTCTTATTACCTGAAAGGAATTGTGAAATAGAAGGGTGAGCACAACTAGCCCAGTAAAGAATATCATGACTAAAGATAAATAAATTATCAATAGTCTTCATCAGTAATAAATCAGAGATTTAGAACATATGGTAGATGATAAAAATTTTCAACCATAGTTGCAGCGGAACGAGCAAACCATTAGAAGAGTCAAATAGACCATAAAGTCTATTATCTTCTCCACATTAAAAGTCCACCAATAATGTTTTATCCCTGTAACATTAATCAACAGTTCCTTTTCACAATTATATGAATAACTCATAATCATAATTATAATTCTAAATTCCTCTTCGCATCCAGAACGAAGATAATTTTCCTCACATATCTTTACCTGAAACATCAAAAATCATGGTTATACCAAATCACAGTTCATGTTCATAATCATATTAATAAATTCATCTTTGCACTACAGGCCAACGATATTCGTCAACAGTTCATCGTTGCACTACTGGCCAAAGATATTCAACAACAGGTCATCTTTGCACTACGGGCCAAAGATATTCATCAACAATTCATCTTTGCACTACAGGCCAAAGATATTCCTCAACAGTTCATATTTGCACTACAGGCCATATATATTCATAACTCAAAGAAATATATAATCATTTCAGAATTTATATACACCATAATTATAACCATGTTAATCAATTCATCTTTACACTTAAGCTAAAGATATTCAATTATAAATTCAATGGTCGTGATCATACCAGTTAACAATTCATCTTTGCACTACAAGCCAAAGACATTCCTCAGTCACGATCATACCAATAATTTACCCATCTTTACACTCAAGTGAAAGAGAAATTCAACATCAGGGTTATAAAAATGTTATATATGATAATAAAAACAATATGATCAACAACTGCATTTATTTTCAAGAGCAACAATCATAAATCAACGATAATTTGGTCAGAAAAAGAAACCAATTTTTGTCGTGAATAGTACCCGTGAATAGTAACTCGTGAATAGTAACTCGTAAATAGAACTCATAAATAGTAACTCGTAAATAGTAATTCATGAATAGTAACTCGTGAATAGTACTCTGTATTCGTACATAGTACCGTATACGTAAATAATGTCATATACGTAAATAGTGCCATATACATAAATAGTGCCGTATACGTGAATAATGTCGTATACGTTAATAGTAACCCCGACTCAAAAAGGTAGAAATTCCACAATAAAATTCATACCAATATTTCAGTATAATGTTATTGAAAGAATAACATCATTATGAAGAATATAACATTCCTTAATATCCCTTACCTCAAAAGTGCAGTATTTCTGACTGGAATGCAAAACCGAAGAAAACTTGCACTGAATAGCAACTCTCAAAGTATCTAAATACTCAAAAAACATGCTTCATAATATAGAGAGAGAAAAAGAGAAAGCTTATGTTTCTGGTGTGTTTTTCAATTCTAACTTAGCCCTCTATTTATAGGAAAATGTTAGCACGCCGAAGCAGACTTAACCTGCAACCTGATGGCTTTACCTGCTACTATTCCCACCCATCACATTTGAATAAAAATCTCAGCACATTTCTTCACCAACCAAGAGTGGGGCCGACCAATTCTAGAATTTTTCACCAAAATGATAAACTCCGAAAATTCAACAATTTCTGAACAAGTCATCTCGTAAAATTCATAATAAATCATACGTTCATTTTTAACGTTTCAAAATTTGTGGACATATACTCAACTTATATATGTATAACATATCCAAATATTACCACGATCCAACGGTCGGATTAAAAATTATAACTCACACAATAAAGCTGTAAGAATAACGATTTGATCTTTTAATACCTCCAATCCGACAAAATACTGATAAACTACCTCAACATTAATTCCTTCATTTATAACCACATAAATAAATCCATCATTTATATCCACATCAAATAAATATTTCCTTATCATATGAATCAATAATTAATTATTCACAAATAATATTACAGAATCACAATTATGAAAACCAGGCAGTTCGCAAGAAAGAGGGGGCTTTCCGATAAGGATTTCTCCTTACTGGCGCACAATTAGATGACCAAACCTCTCATTCGACAGAACTTTCTAGACATTGTCAATAATGCTATCTAATAATATTATTCTAAATAATATGAATTATTGATCTGATAATGGAGATGATGTGTAATGACAATTATTGAGCAACAATAATATAAAATATTAACGCAGCAATTATTAAATCAATAAAATAAAATATTGAACAGTAATTACTGTGACAATTATTCAATAGTGCCTTCTTACGTAAGAATCAATAATTTCAAAAATACTGTGCAATACCGTGTGCTACTGTGCAATAACACATATTACTTTATTTTAACCACCGGGTATTCCAACAGTGTTAACGGTAACAACTACGCCGTTAATTATAAAAACTCAATTTTTGTCGTTATCTTCATCCGACCGTTTTCCTTTATGGGGGCCACAAATAGCTGCGCCATCGTACGAATATTCTCCGACATAAAGAATATTCCACGACCAAACGAATATTCCCCGACAACAATGAATATTTTATAGCCACTTGCGTATTTTGTAAAATTTTCACATTTCACCCATAACTTTAACTTTTTATCAATTTAACCATTTACTGAACTGTAATTATAAGAAAAATTGAATACTTTTATTTCATAAAATTCGTGGTCTTACAATCTCCCCTCCTTATAAAATTTCGTCCCCGAAATTTACGTACCTGGTATTTCGAAGAGTTGAGAATACCTTACTTTCATTTCAGATTTCATCTTCCCTGTCCTCATGATTTCTCCATTGCTCATCTTATGTATTTCAGATATCATTCTAGAAAACAGCTTTAAAACAAAGGTTAATTAAACAAATTAACATATCACATAATATCCCGATATTATGACTGACCAACAAATAAGCTTAGGTAAGACACACTAGCGAAGAATTTACTCATCTCTCCCCTCCTAGTTCTATTCCCCGATCTTCGCCAGAGACCATATCCCTAAGTTCTAATACCAAAATGTAACTCTGGACACCAACTTATGTCAGCACCTTACATTGATACCTATCAGTTTGCCACCGCAGAATGGCGTCCCCTATAGAGAGTCTGGCTTCGGTGTATCCCCCATCAACAGGAAGTCACCAGCGAGAGGCTCGAGGCTCTTTACTTATAGCTCTGATACCAAAATGTAACGACCCCAAAATAGGTCCATTCCATCCAACATATTCTGAGTTGCCAAATACATAGTACAGAAAATAACTACAACTTTATTACAACAATTGTCGTGTAAAATACAACAACACATATGCTGTGAGTTTGGATACAAATATATACCAAATGTGACACATGTCTCAACTGTGGACAGCACCTCACAGTGGTACCTTACATAAAGGTATAGTCAAAGACTGTTTCTGAAATTAGAATCTTTGGGAAGTGCTCAAGGAAACCTTGGTACATAGGAGGCCATGCTTCTAGGTTGTGATAGATATCATATGGCCACAGAATTATCCTTGGTTGATCCAATGTACCCCAAAGAAAAACGAGAAGATTACTATCATATTCTTCCCAATGGTAAGTCTTCTCTTGACGTATCATTATCTCCACTGTCTCTAATTGAGAATTATACTTCAAACAAACACCAAGATTATATAGGTAGTGCTCATAAATATACTCAGCAAGTGGATGAGCACAATCCTGTCTTATGATGACACGAGGTTGTATGTCATTAGACATCTTGTATGATAGTGGCAAAATACCCTTCCAACGTTGGGTTCGCCTCACCCTATTTGATTCACCAAATATAACTTACTAAATGATGACCACCGTTCTATTCCCATGTTACCCCCGCTCGACCCAGCTACACTCTTATTACCTGAAAGGAATTGTGAAACAGAAGGGTGAGCACAACTAGCCCAGTAAAGAATATCATGACTAAAGATAAATAAATTATCAATAGTCTTCATCAGTAATAAATCAGATATTTAGAACATATGGTAGATGATAAAAATTTTCAACCATAGTTGCAGCGGAACGAGCAAACCATTAGAAGAGTCAAATAGACCATAAAGTCTATTATCTTCTCCACATTAAAAGTCCACAAATAATATTTTATCCCTGTAACATTAATCAACAGTTCCTTTTCACAATTATATGAATAACTCATAATCATAATTGTAATTTTAAATTCCTCTTCGCATCCAGGACGAAGATAATTTTCCTGACATGTCTTTACCTAAAACATAAAAGATCATGGTTATACCAAATCACAGTTCATGTTCATAATCATATTAATAAATTCATCTTTGCACTACAGGCCAACGATATTCGTCAACAGTTCATCTTTGCACTACTGGTCAAAGATATTCAACAACAGGTCATCTTTGCACTACGGGCTAAAGATATTCATCAACAATTCATCTTTACACTACAGGCCAAAGATATTCCTCAACAGTTCATATTTGCACTACAGGCCAAATATATTCATATCTCAAAGAAATATATAACCATTTCAGAATTTATATACACCATAATTATAACCATGTTAATCAATTCATCTTTACACTTAAGCTAAAGATATTCAATTATAAATTCAATGGTCATGATCATACCAGTTAACAATTTATCTTTGCACTACAGGCCAAAGACATTCCTCAGTCACGATCATACCAATAATTTACCCATCTTTACACTCAAGTGAAAGAGAAATTCAACATCAGGGTTATAAAAATATTAGATATGATAATAAAAACAATATGATCAACAACTGCATTTATTTTCGAGAGCAACAATCATAAAAAAACGATAATTTGGTCAAAAAAAGAAACTAATTTTTGTCGTGAATAGTACCCGTGAATAGTAACTCGTGAATAGAACTCATAAATAGTAACTCGTAAATAGTACTCCGTATTCGTATATAGTACCATATACGTAAATAATGTGATATACGTAAATAGTGCCATATACATGAATAGTGCCGTATACGTGAATAGTGTCGTATACATGAATAGTAACCCCGACTCAAAAAGGTAGAAATTCCACAATAAAATCCATACCAATATTTCAGTGTAATGATATTGAAAGAATAACATCATTATGAAGAATATAACATTTCTTAATATCCCTTACTATCCCTTACCTCAAAAGTGCAGTATTTCTGACTGGAATGCAAAGTCGAAGGAAACTTGCATTGAATAGCAACTTTCAAAGTATCTAAATACTCACAAAATATGCTTCATAATATAGAGAGAGAAAGAGAGAAAGCTTATGTTTCTGGTGTGTTTTTCAATTCTAACTTAGCCCTCTATTTATAGGAAAATGTTAGCACGCCGAAGCAGACTTAACTTGCAACCTGATGGCTTTACCTGCTACTATTTCCAGCCACCACATTTGAATAAAAATCTCAGCACATTTCTTCACCAACCAAGAGTGGGGCCAACCAATTCTAGAATTTTCTACCAAAATGATAAACTCCGAAAATTCAACAATTTCTGAACTAGTCATCTCGTAAAATTCATAATAAATCATACGTTCATTTTTAACGGTTCAAAATTTGTGGACATATACTCAACTTATATATGTATAACATATCCAAATATTACTACGATCCAACAGTCGGTTTAAAAATTATAACTCACACAATAAAGCTGTAACAATAATAATTTGATCTTTTAATACCTCCAATCCGATAAAATACTGATAAAATACCTCAACATTAATTCCTTCATTTATAACCACATAAATAAATCCATCATTTATATCCACATCAAATAAATATTTTCTTATCATATGAATTAATAATTAATTATTAACAAATAATATTACAGAATCACAATTATGACAACCAGGTAGTTCCCAAAAAAGAGGGGGCTTTCCGATAAGGATTTCTCCTTACTGGCGCGTAATTAGATGACCAAACATCTCCTTAGACAGAACTTTATAGACATTGTCAATAATGCTATCTAATAATATTATTCTAAAAAATATGAATTATTGATCTGATAATGGAGATGATGTGCAGTGATAATTATTGAGCAACAATAATATAAAATATCAACGCAGCAATTATTGAATCAATAAAATAAAATATTAAACAGTAATTACTGTGACAATTATTCAGTAGTGCCTTCTTACGTAAGAATCAATAATTTTAAAAATACTGTGCAATACCGTATGTTACTGTGCAATAACGCGTATTACTGTATTTTAACCACCGGGTATTCCAACAGTGTTAAAGGTAACAACTACGCCGTTAATTATAAAAACTCAATTTTTGTCGTTATCTTTATACGACCGTTTTCCGTTATGGAGCCCACAAATAGTTTCGCCGTCGTACGAATATTCCCCGACAGAAAGAATATTCCACGACCAAACGAATATTCCCTGACAACAATGAATATTTTATAGCCACTTGCGTATTTTGTAAAATTTTCACATTTCACCTATAACTTTAACTTTTTATCAATTTAACCATTTACTGAACTATAATTAGAAAAAAAATTGAATACTTTTATTTCATAAAATTTTGGGTCTTACAACTTACATGCATAACCTAACTAGCATATCATGTTCAGAACAATACAGAAACATTAAAGCAGTATCTAAGAAAAACACCAAGCGCGGCCGCACAGTATTAGGCTATAGAAGTGGTGCGGCCGCGCCATTTCATTTTGAGGCAAAAATAGATGGCTCTGCTTCTGCAGAGCCTTAGCATATGCATTGCTAATTCTTAACCCAGACTTACTGTAGCCCTTCAAAGCATACATACTAACTCAAATAACACAGAGACATGCTAATTCATACAAAAGATCAGAGAATTCATGAGAATTGCAAGATTTGACAAAACTGAACTAAGAACAAAATTTTATACCTCTTGGAGCCTAAATGGATTTCCCCAATGCACTAAGTAAGCCCTCTTAATTCTCAGCAGCTCACCCTTCTATATGCAACTTATCAGACAATCTCAGCAACAGAAAATGAGAAGAGGGTGTTCAATTTATAGACAATTCATTGACCAAGCTAAGCCATTATCCAAGAAATCAAACCAAAGGATGGAAGAAGAATTCATTGGATTGACAGAGTTTGGTGAAAAGAGATCACCAACTCCCTCTTCCCAATATCTCAGCTCATGATCAAGGCTATTGTAGCCTTCAACTGCCGATTACTTCATGCACAAAATAGAGTTAGCCTATTGTGCATCACTATTTGGGTCACTTAAAATGGGACACGAGTATTAAATTTCAGCAGCTTAGTTTGTTCTCTTATATTCCCAAAAATGTAATTTTAATGCGTTAATGTTACTACACAATGGAATGTTAGGGATTATTTATGAGCTCACATCATATAATCCATGTACATTTTATCACACCGATATACTTTATTCGGATGTTATCACATTACATTATTTTCTTTATTAAAATAATATGTTCATGGTATTTTAATGTATATCCACACACATATTGTCACATAAGCATTTCATGAGGTATTCATAACATATAGTTTCCAACATGTTCAATCACATTGCTTTATACAATAAGGTTTAATAAATCTTAATATAAGGTAGCTATATATAGTATAGTCACATAAGTATTGCACCACACTATATAATATAGTTGTATTTCATATATTTTATATATTTAATTATTGCAGACTTGCACATAACAGTCAATATAATCTTAATAGCTTACTTATTTGTTTTATGTCAAATAAATAAATTATTCACCTTCTTTATTAATTAACACTAATAATAATTAAGCCATTCCTCATTGATTAATGTAGTTATTCATCTCTATAATAATTAATCATCTATAGACATGTTGCTAATAATAATAATCACATCTCATTAATTAATTACCACAAATATTAATTAATACTCTACAACAACAATTAACAATCAATATAGATTAATTGTTCGCTTAACAATTCTTTTCGATAATTAATATGATCACTATTATTTCTCATCGTGGTGCCACATAAGGCATTCAACGAGTTTATCACAATATCCACATATCCTCAATTATTCAATTATTTAATATAATTGAGTTAACTCATCTCATAACACAAAATCATTTATGTTCAAATAAATTTTCATTAATATATTCATTTAATAAGACGTGAAAATTCTTGGGTATTACATCCTCCCCCCCTTATAAAAATTCTATCCCGAAATTGCTACAAGGTTACACAAATAGATGGGAATAATCCATCATCATCCTATCTTCTAACTCTCATGTTGCCTCTTCGACATCGTGGTTACACCAAAGTACTTTTACAAAGGGAATAACTTTATTCCTTAAAGTCTGCACCTTCCTATCTAGAATTTGGACAGGAATTTCTTCATACGCTAAGTTCTTCTCCACTTGAATGGGCTCATAAGAAATCACGTGCTTGTAGTCAGGCTTCTACGGACGCAACACGAATATGTGAAACACGTTAGGGATGTGCTCCAACTCGGGTGGTAATGCAACTTTGTACGCCACTTCACCCACTCGCTTTAGTATCTCGAATGGTCCTATGAATCGCAGGCTCAATTTTCCCTTCTTGTCGAATCGTATTTTTCCCTTCCAGGGAGATACTCTTAAGAAAACGTGACTTCCGACTTCAAAGACACGGTTCTGATGATGCAAGTCTGCGTACTTCTTCTGGCGATCTTGTGCAGCTACTAGTCTAGCTCTTATTACTATCACCACATCTGCGGTTTGTTGCACTAACTCTGGTCCGAGTATTCATCGCTCTCCAACTTCGTCCCAATATAATGGTGTTCTGTACTTCCTTCCGTAAAGAGCTTCGTACGGTGGCATGCTAATACTCGCATGGTAACTATTATTATACGCAAATTCAACTAAGGGTAGGTGGTCATCCCAATTCCCCTTGAAGTCCATCATGCAAGTTCTAAGCATGTCCTCCAGCGTTTGTATTATTCGCTCACTCTGTCTGTGGATGATAAGCGGTACTTAACCTCAATTGTGTTCCCATCCTTTCTTGCAAGCTTTTCCAGAATTTTGACATGTAGCGCGGATCTCGGTCAGAAATAATCGATACCGGCACTCCATAGCGTGAAACAATCTCCTTTACGTACAGACTCGCTAACTGATCTATACTGTAGCGGATCTTGATTGGTAGAAAATGTATGGTCTTTGTAAGTTTATCCACGATAACCCAAATGGCATCATAACCTTTCTTCGTGACTGGAAGTCCTATCATGAAATCCATCGTAAAATGCTCCCATTTCCACTCCGATATTTCCAACGGTTGTAGTAAACCACTCGGTCGCTGATGCTCCACTTTGACTCGTTAACACGTAAGACATCAACTAACGTACTCTACAATTTCTCGTTTCAAATTTGGCCACCAAAAGTGTTACCTCAAATCTCGGTACATCTTTGTGCCTCCCAGATGAGTGGAATACGTCGTATTGTGTGCCTCGTACAAAATCTCCACTCTTAATTTGGTTACAGTTGATACCCACACTCTTCTTCCTAATCTTAAGATACCTTCTTTATCCTGTCAAAATTTCTCTTCCTCATTTTCTGTAATCCTTTTCTTGATCTTCTAACATTCTTCATTTTTCTCCTATGCTTCTTTTACTCTATCCAACAATGTCGGATAAGCTTCCATTGAAAATACCTTCTCTTCAGACCTCTCTGGTCCCTTTATCTCTATTTCCAATTTCTCCATTTCTCTTATTAACTCCTCCTGAGTCGTCAATTGCATCAATTTCTCCCTTCCTTTCCTACTTAGCGCGTCGGCTACTACATTCACTTTCCCCGGGTGATAAAGAATATAGCACTCATAATCCTTAATCAATTCCAACCACCTCCTCTGACACATATTCAACTCCTTCTGTGTAAATATCTATTTTAGACTCTTGTGATCCGTGTATATCTCACATTTCTCTCCGTACCAATAATGCCTCCATATCTTTAACATAAAAACTAATGCCGCTAACTCTAAGTCATGAGTAGGGTATCGTTTTTCGTAATCCTTCAATTGTAGTGATGCATACGCAATGACTTTGCCATGCTACATCAGCACACAGCCCAGTCCTCTATGCGACACATCATTATACACCACAAAACCTCATGTATCATCTAGTAATGATAATACAGTCACCTCGCTTAATCTGTTCTTCAACTCTTGAAAACTCTCTTCACATTTGTCAGTCCATACAAATTTCACCGTCTTCCTTGTTAGATTAGTCAACGGGATCGCTATCTTAGAAAAATCTTGGATGAATCTTCTATAGTACCTAGCTAATCCTAAGAAACTTCTCACCTCCATCGGGGTTCTTGGTTGTTCCCAATTACTTACTACTTTGACCTTTTCGGGCTCTATTAAGATTCCATTCTCATCTACCACATGGCCTAATAATTGAATCTTCTTCCTCTAGAATTCACACTTTGACAATTTTGTATACATCTTCTCCTTCCATAGTGCCTCCAAAATAATCTTCAGATGTTTGGCGTGTTCTTCCTCTATCCCCGAATAGATTAATATATCGTCGATGAAAACCACCACAAATTTATCCAAGTATGGCTTGAAAACTCGATTCATCAAGTCCATGAATGTTGTCAGAGCATTAGTCAAACCGAATGACATTACCAAAAACTCGTAATGTCCATATCGGGTTCGAAATGCAGTCTTTGGTATGTCCTCATCCCGCACTTTCGGTTGATGATATCCTGTCCGTAGATCGACTATCGAGAAACACTTTGCTCCCTTCAGTTGATCAAATAAGTCTTCTATCCTCAATAGTGAATATTTGTTCTTGATCGTTACTTTGTTCAATTCTTGGTAATCGATACAGAGTCTCAATGATCCATCCTTTTTCTTAACGAATAACACTAGTGCTCCTCAAGGAGAAACACTCGGTCGAATGTAACCCTTATCCAATAACTCTTGAAGTTGTATCATCAATTCCTTCATTTCTACCGGCACCATACGATATGGAGCTTTCGAAATCGGTGTTGTTCCTAGTGCTAAGTCTATTACGAATTCGATTTCTCTGTCTGGCGGAAGACCAGGCAGATCGTCCGGAAACACATCTTAAAATTATTCACTATGGGTATATCTTTAATCTCTACTCCCTTTTTCCAAGTATTCACGATGTAAGCTAAATAACCTACACATCCATTCTTTAACAATTTCTTGGCCTGCATCATCGTAACGCAACACGATTGTTTAAGCGATGAGCTACCATGAAACACTACCTTAGACTTACTTAGAGTCTGAAGGTTCACACACTTGTTCTGATAGTCAATTACCACCGCATGGTTATATAACCAATCCATCCCCAGTATTACATCGAACTCTCCTATTCTAATAGGAATCAAGTCTACGCTTAGTTCATGTTCTCTAATGTTTGCGCGACAATTTCGATACACGTATTTTACAGGGATTAATTCCTTATTCACAACTTCTACGTTCAAAAGATCTTCTAAACGTTCTTGGGGTGTACTAAGTTTACTAGCAAATTCTTCAGATACAAAAGAACAGGTGGCACCTGAATCAAATAATACACAAACATTTATATTATTGATTGGGATTATACTTGACACCACATCTTTTACAGCTACTGCATCCTGGACGGTCATGTTAAAGTTTTGGGCGGTCGATCGGTTGGGTTGTGCAAGTCCACCAATCATTAACTTGCTTCCTCCTCTTTGGCTTCCACCAACTCCACCGTTTCATTTCTTCGGGCAATCCTTTATCTGGTGCTCTGTTGATTCACAAGCAAAACATCCCCTGATCTTCTTTGGTTTTGGACAATTTGGCAATATGTGCCCCTCTTGGCCGCAATTACAACACGTGTGTTTTCCTTTCCAGCATTCCCCCTGATGACTTCTTCCACATTTGTTACAAGTTTTAGTCCTTTTCTTGAAGTTTTCATGGTGACTCCCACCTTGATTATTGTTTCTGTTATTATGGTTTTCCTATTTCCTCTTTCCAGAGCTACTCCCTCCGATGCTGCTTCCTTCACGATGCTCACTACCAGTGTTCTTGTTCTTTTTCTCCTTATGATATAGACTTAAGACCTCACTGCCACCTTCCGCAATGATTTCCTTCTATAACAATGTCGCTAAGGAATCAATCTGGAGGACTGATACCTTATTATACAGCCACGACTTTAACCCTTGCTCGAAGATTCTCGCCTTCCTTTCCTCATCCCCAACTTATTGCTCCGCAAATCGTGCTAGTTCATTAAACTTAGCTGTATATTGTGCCACCGTCATATCTCCTTGTTTTAACTCTAAAAACTTCACTTCCATCCTACTCTTCATACTCCTCGGGAAATAGTTCTCGAAGAACAGCATCGTAAACCTCTCCCATGTTATCGTTCCTTCTCCCGCTCTCTGCTTCTTAGCTTCCCACCAATAGTTCGCTTCGCCCCTCATCATGTATGTGGCAAATATTGTCTTCTAGTCTTCACCCACGCGAACTATAGTGAAGGCCTTATTGATCTCCTTGATCTAGGTTTGCACAACTATCGAGTCAATAGTTCCCTCGAACTCTAGGGCTCCTACACTCTTATAATCTTTGAAGGTTGTTACTGGGACAGCTTGGGGAACAGTTAATACGGGTTCATTTCTTCCCCTCAAAGCTTCTTCCAATAAATCTATAAGTCTCTGTATCGGATCTACTGGTCCTCTCTTATCATTAACTGACTCTTCTGGGATAGTTATTCTATGTCTGGACGGCATTTTATGCATCACAAAATTTTCATTTATTATCTAATTATAATTCTTAGACATTTCTCAATTGAAAAGAACTAAAAGTTTATAACACGTTTCTAAAATAAGATCATTTATATTCATATGCCAAACGGTTATAATACATGTTCTTTCCTAGTATACTGCTATAAATGATAACACCTATCCCCTAGTATCACAAAAGATGGGGACAATATCGGTTTACTACCCCTCTAACACTTTTCAAAAGTTGGGGTTTACTACTATCTCACATCTTACACAAAAGACTGAGATTAACAACAATTTAAATAACACACAAATAAAATACTACAACTTTTAGACTTCATCCTCTAGACTCAATCTAACATCCCACGCTCCACGGCGCTCTGATATTCCTTCTGTGTAATGTGCACCACCATATCTCAACTTATGGTATGTCGGGTCTGTCCTTGTTCAGCTGGGTAGTGATTTACCCCATTGATCAATCTCTCCATGGCCGTGCGTAGAGCATAGCCCATATTGTTCATCTTCCTCCTCTTGCACCGCACCTCGTCTACTAGATCATCCACACTATCATTGGCTTCCTCCCACTTCTCCTCAAAGTGAATTCTATCCATTACATCCATCTCTAACTGAGTTCAGAGAGCCTCATTCTCCGTTCTCTCACTCAAAACCCTCTGCTCCATTTCCTCCAACTTTCCTGCCATCTCAATGTTCATAGCCACCGCTCGGTGAAACAAAGTTCCCATCTGGATCCCTGATTCCTTACGGTGAGCAATTTCAACCTCCATTTCCTGCATCACTAATTTCCTCTGGTGGTCATCGTCCCTCAGTTTTTGGAACTCGGGCTCCCTTTCCCTAGCCTCAATTTCTAATTCCTCCACTCTACATCCCAACTCCAAAATCTGCTCCTCATACTCCCCCAACATCCGATCCTCGAAAGTAGCCTCGTCGGAGTCATCAATGGGCTCAGGCTCCTCCTCCATAGGCTCTTCCTCTGGATCAGACTCCTCAAGTAATAGCTCAATCTCCTCTTCCTCATCATCATCATCAATAGGGGCCACTACTGATACGGACTCCGCTATCAATGGTGCATCATATACTATGTGGATGTCACGTGGTCGGCTAGGTCCTCCTATGTCAGTCATCCTACAATCACCAACATAAGACAGGACAACCAACAACTCTATTAGAATGTTAAATAACATAAGTTCATTGCATAGAATGAAGTTATATTATATAACACACTAAGTCACTCTCTAGGAAAACTCTACATGAGTCTCATCCCCCTCTATCTTTTAAGTTTTTCTAATTTATAATCTAAGTACTCTCATTCCTAAGGTTTATAACTATAGCTCTGATACCAACCTGTAACGCCCCCAAATTCGGACAGGCCACTTGGTCACTCAAATTTGGTTCGTCACGTGCTCATAATAATATAATAATAACTAAAATCACACATTCACAGCGGAAGATCTAATTTACAATAATATACAATAATTTATTATAATTATTCCCCCAAGTCTCGCAACCAACAATACTTAATAGATTACATAATAATACCAAATACAGACTTATTACATAATCTTACTTAAGCTTAAACATAGTCTGAAAACAGCCTTAATACAACATAACACTTTTAAACATAAAGGAACAAACTAGTCGGTAGCCTTGCCCTTGCCCTTGTCTTTCCCAGAGACACTTCCTTGTTCCGCCTTAACTGAAAGGTTTTAAATAAGCAAGATTGAGCACAAATTGCCCAGCAAGTAATATACAACAAGGGTAAAGAGTTTTATAACACGAGTTTGAAATATTGAAGTATCATCTCTAAGATACTTCAGGGTTTCAGAATAATATCATAAATAATGAATATCAACAATTCTTGAATCAACTCCTTGGAATAAGAAAGATAATTCAATATAATATATATGAATTCAAATACTATGAATGTATCCAACTGGATGAACAATTTATACTGAGAAGTCACTAAGGACTATTGAACATCTACTAGAATTACCAATATTAAACTGATAACTCAAAAGAATCAAGTACTATAGATGATCAATCTACAATAATCTAAGTTATGCATAACTACACAGTAATATTCACGGGTGTGTTGGGGCTTCCAACAATAAACACTCCCCTTACCATAAGGGTTGTTCAACTCAGTTTTCAAGATTTTTGCACCAGTCAATTGGTTTGGATAGTTTTATAAACATGCATATAGTCTAGCCGAATTAAATGGTATAGACACTTTCACATTATTCAAGAACAATACTAAGTTCAATATGAATAATAGTTTTCTCAAGAGTTTAACATACTAGCTCAATTGAACGAGAAGGTAATATAACTTGCATTAAAAGAGACAAGGTTTGCTTACGATATCCGTTGACTAGAGTAATGCAAGGGTTTAGGATACTTGTAATCAATATACGAATCACATGAAATTCAAGAAACTTGCACAAAATCCAAAGTTGTGTAAGTTAGGAAACTTGCTCAATATAAAAGAGTTTCGGATACTTGCCTCAAGCATAGTTTACCAAAATTTAGCAATCAACTCCCTTTCGAATCCTAACATAATATAATACGCGTATAGGATATTCATTAGTTACATATGCTCATACATGATAACATCTAACTTAGTTGTATACTCTTCACATACTTTGTCTCACACCTTGCGTACATATAGCACAAAATCAGTTTATAATTTACCATGAAGCCAAACAATCACAGGCTCTAATCATTACTTCACAAATTACGAATACCTTGGACCTATTATTTGAAAGTCTATAATCACCTCGTTATCATTCAATTCTATAACCTAGCATGCTTCTTAACACATTAGATTATGTACTGGTCATATAATCCATGTTAGAGTAACAATACAAGCATGCATACACCTTCAAACCATTTACAGAAAATAGACCTTCCTGCAAGTTAGCGTAGCCGCGCTTGGTTTGTACTGAGGAGTGGCGCGGCCGCGCTGTTCCTGGTGCAAACCAAGACTGCAACATTGTAGCGAGGCTAGACTTGCACATCCGTTCATAACTAGGATAACACTTACATTATCATACATGATGTGATAAATATGAATAGGTTTGGTCTCTTTTATAACTTTTTCCTTACATGATTTATCGAAACTCACAAAATCAAGACTTCACATGTTGATTTAACAAAGTCCTTCATGCTTAGTCATTATACACATGATACACGGTCCTTTGGTCTCCACTAAATATGCTTATGTTAGTTAACCCACATATTCCAACTTATGAAGTT
This sequence comes from Panax notoginseng, assembly GCA_016801055.1. Taxonomy (NCBI): domain Eukaryota; kingdom Viridiplantae; phylum Streptophyta; class Magnoliopsida; order Apiales; family Araliaceae; genus Panax; species Panax notoginseng. The sequence continues at coordinate 153,273,333 of CM029016.1, read as the reverse complement.
TTACATCACCTAAACTTATCATATTCCGTTTAGCATGCATATGTCTAGTTTGGCATTCATGTTAAATCGCATCCATAGACATAACACACCTACTCATGATGGTCCATTTCTGAATACTTATAAGTATCTATTAGCAAAAACTAGTTTTCTTTTCATTCTTAAGATTTCCTTTGAGAATCTCATGTTAAGCCACCAAGCATGCAAAGCCAATTTACTTACTATACTCCATGCTCTCATATATACATTTTGGACCATATAAGCATGCTTACAAATTCCTATATAGTTTATCAAGATTGTAGTTGAAACTTTAAGTTTCCACTAGCCAAACTTATCCAAGCATACAAGATGAGTTCACATAGTCTAAATCAGGCTTTCATAATCACATAATAGATCACATAAGCATATCTTTAAGATATAAACTTAGTGTAAACATAGTTCGTTTATACATAGCCAATATAGTTTTTTCTTGAAATTCCGTTTTTTAATCATGCATGAATATCTTATATTACCTTCAACCATATAACTAACATATTGTCACATGACAAGACATATCAGAACGTAATACACTCTCATCCAAAGTTAGAACATATTTTGGAAAAGGTTTGTCAAAACTAGTTTCAAACTCTTTAAGTTCTCTTTTAATATTCTAACCAAAACAAGCTAAGGTAATTTTTTATATTCAAAACAACATCTCATCACATGACAAGGTCACTTACATGCATAACCTAACTATCATAGCATGTTCAGAACAATATAGAAACATTAAAGCAGTATCTGGGAAAAACATCACGCGTGACCGCGCAGTATTAGGCTATAGAATTGGCGCGGCCGCGCCAATTTGTTCTGAGGCAAAAATAGACGGCTCTGCTTCTACAGAGCCTTAGCACAGGCATTGCTAATTCTCAACCCAAACTTACTGCAGTCCTTTAAAGCATACATACTAACTCAAACAACACAGAGACATGCTAATTCATACCAAAGATTAGAGAATTCATGAGAATTGCAAGATTTGACAAAACTGAACTAAGAATAAAATTGTATACCTGTTGAAGTCTTAATGATTTCCCCATTGCACTAAGTAAGCCCTCTCAATTCTCAGCAGCTCACCTTTCTATATGCAACTTATCAGACAATCTCAACAATAGAAAATGAGAAGATGGTGTTCAATTTAAAGACAATTCATTGACCAAGCTAAGTCATTATCTGTGACACCCCCAAATTCGGGTTACTTGACCCCCGAGTTTGGTGTTCACGATCCACGATATAATAACATCTAACTATCCATTTAAATATAAATAGGAATACATAACTCATTAACGTATGTTGTGAATACATAAGTCCCAGGTCCACTAACCTTAACATTATAGAAATAGCCCTTAGCTATACAAAAAGGGTTTACAATATAATACATCATAATAATAATTTTGTTCATCCTAACTAATTTATAACTATGCATTTTCCTTTGTTCTTCTTCCCAGCACCTTCTACAACTTCGTCCTTAGCTGAAAAATTTTATTTAGCAAGGGTGAGCAACGAGTTTGCCCGCAAGTTAAGACATACGATAAAGGTATAGAAATCAATATCAAGCCTTCTCACATTCTACACAACAATAATTCAATAATGAAATAATACGACGCTTCCAAGATTTTCTACGATATTCAAATGAATAATCAAAAATTATATTCTACGAAATAGCAAAGTGGAATATTTTTCCAGATTTATGCTGAGCGATCCATTGGATCTTGAACTTCTCTTCTCGAGTAACTATCAAAGTCATACTTTGATATATCCAGGTGTATCAGATAACCATAAAGATTAAATCATACCCCTCTGCAAGTATATAAAGTGATCAGCTTTAGTATACCCTATATTATGCATAATACTTAATCGCACGCAAAATCTGAATATACGACCAATAAAATATTCCCTATATATAAAAGGTTGTTCTTCTCAGTTTCAGAATCAAGATTTTGATTTAACAACGAAATACTGTGATTTCAATTTCTAATTACTTCTCGATCTAGTCGAAATAATTGGCATCGATTTGTCAATAATAATTGAATTCTCTTCTCAAATCTATCAAGTTCTTACAAACGTTCGTCTAGCCAGAATGATTAGCTAAGACTTTTCTCAACATAATTGGACAATAAGTAGGAATTAACTGTACTGTCAATTCTATCTTCTACGGATATGAATATCCAACAACACTTATTCTACAATTGTATATTTTTTGAATCAGTAATTCAATTTGAATTATTAAACATGCACTAACTACGAATAATCAACAATAAATTCCCTGGACAATGTATAATTAGCAATAATTAACCACTATAATAATTGAATGAATATAACGCAAGGTTGAGTTAGGAAACTTGCCTCTTCTGCTGATTACAGCTATACAATAAACTTATCTGCTTTTGAAAGACCTATAACCAATAATATCGGTCTCACAATTAGCACAATCTTTTATAACACGTAACACTGTAATTCACAGTCAAACTTCTCTTAGGCACATTACCACATAGCCACATCAGTGTTTATAACTTATATAAACACTTATCAAGTCTAACTATTTCGATCTGGTTGGACTTCGGTCCATTCTCGATGTTCTGGTCACCCTATCCGATAATTAACACATTTATTGTCAAGTAAATTTGGTTTCTAAGCTTTAATATTAATTTAGATAAGTCAATCATCATTTATAATATTTTTCGGAAGCTTTTAATAATTTATAAGCAATTATTATAATTTATAATAATTTTTCAAACACCGGAATCATTTTTAAATGATTTAATTATCAAATAATCTTATAATCATTAATATTTAATAATGTAAAAATATTAATGTCATATTTGTCAAAATATTAAAGTTATTATTAATAACTTAAACTATTTTTAAATCAACAATATTCTACACAAATGATTTTTAAATTAATTAAAATTATTTTTAAACCATTACCATTAATATTTAAATATTAATAAAATTATTATCAAAATATTTTTTAACACTTTATTCTTATTTAAAATAATTTTTAAATCAATAAAATTATTTTTAACTTATTTATTTAATTTAATAATTAAATAAATCTAATATCATTAATATTAAATTATTAATAAAAATTCTCTAAAAATATTAAAAGTCACATTTTATAACTCAAAATATTTTTAAATACATTATTCTTATTTAAAATGATTTTTCATAATATTAAATTATTTTCCTCTAATTTATTTAATACACTAATTAAATAAAATAAATATCATTAATATCCAAATAATTATAAATATTAATGAAAAATGTCTCAAATAATTAAAAGTTGTTTTTAAGAATTTCAAATGATTTTTAAAACCATTTTTGGTAATTTTTATAATTTATATCTATTTTTAATCAATTTTTGGAAAAATCAGAAATTAAAAATAATTAAACCATCGCTATAGCCCTTTAGCGACACTTTCTGTCGTCTTAGGTGTTCTTGAGCCTCAAGAACACTGTCAGACCAGTTTCAAGGGTGCACGTTTGACCATGATTAATTCTGTGTGTAATGCATTTCTGGGATAGCTTAAACTGTGATCATGTAGTATACATGTAGTACTACAATAATCAATCACTAACTTGGTCATACAATAACTCAGAGTCCATAACCGAGCATTTGAAATTGTTGTCAGTTCTGTTCTGGGTTTTCTGGATAACCCAGAAACCCAGACAGTTTCGAGTAGTCATAATCGAGCTCGATTATCTCTAAGGTCTGGTTATGATTTACGTGATCCAACTGTTCAAACCTATAGTGTTCATGACAAGGTACAATTACATTACAAAATTTCAATTCAACAATAGCCAGACATCCAGATTTATCCCGGTCAACGTCTGTCAGAGAACTTGCTCATACTGATTCTGGGTTTTTCCAGAAATACCAAACATGACCATCATGCCTAGTTTGACTACTGGTTACATTAAATCCGTTGATGATTTAAGGTGTCTAAAGGAATTTAGCTATAGTCCAGACAACAGGCTACACTTTCATTACAACAACAATAACAAATAACATAACATCTGTCAGATCCGGACCTTCAAAGATCTTTTCAGACCTAGTTTTACACTTTCTGGGTTACCAAGAAAGTGACTGGTAATGCTCGGTCAACCCTCTTTGACCATGAATAACAATAAATTTATACATCTGATAGCTAAACACCACTTGCAGATTAAAGACCTCATACCAAATTACAGATCCAAAACATAAAACAACACAAAACACTAACAGAAAAGGATTTACAACCCCTGACATTACGTTGTCAGACGACTTTAGAGCTCAAGAACAGTTTTGAAAAACTTCGATTTTTACCAACTTTGATGCTATGGATCTATGATAGATCATCATAGATCATCTAAAAACATCCTATAACACAAGATTAAACACTTAAACACAAAAACTTTCTTAGCCTACAAGATCAAAAAATAAATTTAGGGTTATACCTTTTCTTGAATAATCTTAGATCTTGGCTCTCCAATCTGTTATTGGTTTATCTAGGGCTGTATTTAGGACTGATTCACTTGCTAAATTCGGAGCTTCTAGTGGGAGAGGGAGTTGGTGAGAGCAAGAGAGAAAAATGGTAAAGTTTGTACACTTTCTCTTTCTTAATCTATATATATTGTGATATGTAGCTTAGATCTGATGTTGCTGCTGCTTTTCTGAGATTTTTAAAGTCACAAAGTCAAGTGGTTGGTCAAGAGTTGGTCACCTACTACAAGTTTACCAAGATTTACAAGTAATCTAATAAAAATCCCATAAAGGGCGTTTTGGTCGTTGTTCTTTGTAATTTTAATGGCATGATAGTCAATTGTCCAAACCCTTAGGGTTTAACCCTAATATTTTAACCCTTAGGTTTTACAAACTCAAATTTTAGAATTTTTTTAATTAGGGTTTCTAAAAAGAAAAATTAGATGTTCAAAAAATAAAATTAGGGTTTTAAATAGAAATTAATATTTCTAAAGTATAATTTGATTTTTCTAATTATATTTACATATACTAATCACAATAGGCTTGCTAATTAGGATTAGGGTTTCCTAATTAGGGTTTAAGATTCTCGAATTTAAAATTAGGGTTTTCCGTCATACGATTAGGGTTTCTAACTGTGCATTAGGGTTTCTAAACTTGAGAATAGGATTTCTAATCTCTTATTAGGGTTTACTAATATTAAACCTTATCCGATGTGACGGCCCCGAATTCGAGTTCCAAATCACCGCAGATTCGGTTCAATCATTCTATTATTATTTCGGAAGATATAAACATAAATTGTTTATACAATATACTTGACACACTATTCTCCAAAATCGAGTAACCTTAACATATACACAATTCATAAACTGTCTAACACATAACATTATTATCCAACTATACTATTATAAACTAGCAGCACATTTTATCCCAAGCTGAACTTAGCATTAACCTTTTCCTGTATCCGAATGCGTTCGCCTTATTTGCAATGTTTATCATGATATAGCAAGGGTGAGCATGAAAGTTGCCCAACAAGTTTAAATACAATTTAAAGATATATCATGATTGAAAAAGTCTGAATAATAGGCTGGCTATAATTCATCAATATAATTGAGAACTAGCACGAACAAATTTTTGACTGAACACGTATTAAACATGAACAAATATATATGGTCCAACAAGTAATGAAGGTGATCAGCCTTTCATACCTGACTTATATCCGCAATATGTATAGAGTACAATTCATGGCAACCAGTAACGATTAACCATAAGCATATCTGAATGAAACACTCTTAATAGAGTTAAGTAAAACTTGCCTGAATCGTTTATTACCGCTACACAATTTATAACGCTTTATCCGTAGACCTAATATTAGTAATGTAGATCTCCAATATTAGAATAATATCATCACAATATAATACTATTATATATACATACATAGAATAACCTAAACACATAACAAATAACCCTATCAGTCTATAACACATAAAATTTGGTATCAAGTCAAACTATTGCAGTCTGAGTTGAACCCGACACAAATCTAACATCCTGATGGTCTAGTCAGACAAATATCGAGTTTAAGTTCAATTAAACTCTGCCTAAACACTTAGCAATATCTTAAAAAATTTTCTTATCAGTCAAAACATTATTCATAGGCTTGTAATAATTTTCAGATAATTAATATCATTTATCATGATTTTCCAATCATTAATATTGTATTTAAATAAATTAAATACCACATAATTCCGTAATTATTAATATTTATTAAATATTAATGAAAATCACAACATAATATAATAATATATTTATAATATCACAAAATATTTTTAATACTTTAAAATCACAGTTATATGATTTTTAAACACTTAAATCCATTATCCGATAATTGATATTAATATTAAAATATTAATATTTTCATGACAAATAATCAAAAGTTATATTTTATAACATAAAATATTTTTCTAACACTTAAATCATTTTTATATGATTTTAAAACATTAATTCTATTTTTCCATAATTTATTTAATATATTTATTAAATAAATTAATTACCATTAATAATAAATTATTAATAAAATTCATCACAAAATATTAAAAGTCGTCAAAAATAACCTAAAATATTTTCTAACACCAGAAAATAATTTTTCATGATTTTTTATGAATTAAAACCATTTTTAAATAATTTATTTAATATTATAATTAAATAAATAAATACCTTTTATAGTCCAAAAATATTAAATATTTTTGAAATATACTCAAAATAATTAAAAACTATTTTTCATGCCTTAAAATAATTTTTCATAATTTATTATGTAATTTTAATAATTAAAAACTATTTTTATCTAATTATTTAACAAAATAATTCAATTTCTGAAATTAAGTGTCACTAAAGGGCCCTATACCGACAGAACCGTCGCTATAGGTGTTATTGAGCATGTTCTTGAGCTTGCCCAGAAAACCATGTCAGTGCACAAAGTGGGTAGTTTGACCGGTTCTAGATTCTAGGTTATCAAGCTTCTGAGTTTGTAATTTTGTTAGAATTGTAGTATTCATGCAACACTACAATCCAGATTCAATTACATACCCAAACAACAACAGATCTATGAGATAAAGGCCTTACAAAATCATGTCAAAGCTGTTCTTCATTTTTGGGTTTTCTAGAAACGAAGAACCGTTCGTACTGCCTTCTTTGAAGCTTCATAAGTTGGATTACATGCTTATTCAGTGTAATCTAAAGGTTTGATCTTGAAGACCACATGGCAGGGTACAACAACATGTCATCAGATCTGACTAACAACAACACGAAATGAAGATTTGATCTAGTCAAACTACATGTCAAGGACTTGTTCTTGAAGATTATGGGTTTTCCAGAATCTTCATCAAGGCAGATCGGTCAAACTAGTTTGACCAAGATTAAAAGCGATTCTGCTAGGGACTTGAGTGAAATAAAGGCTTAAGAATGTAGTCTTCATGTCATACTTCAACCATAAAACAACAATCGGACCAAATACATTACCAGAAGCAAGATCAATGGACTTGAAAATCATTGTCAGACGAGATCTAGGTTTTTGGGTTGCCCAGAAACCCAATTCCGTGACTGGTCAACGCAGTTTGACTTCTTATAAAAGGAAATCTAGACGTGTTTCAACCTTGATTCAAGTTGCAGAACAAAGATTACATAACATACTACCAGTAAAAACATTTAACACACTAAAACCATTACAAGACACCGATCTATGAAGCCTGACATTTGCTTGTCAGACGAAAATTTTTAACTTTTCCAGATTTAAGAAATCTTCAATTTCGAGCATCAAAATGATATGGATCTAAGATTTAGCAACCCAGATCATCGAATGACACCCTATAACATGACTCTAAACAACAAATTACAAAATCAAACATCAGATCTAAGGATTTCTAAGTTAGGGTTTTTTTTATACCTTCTTTGAGCTTTGATCTAGAATCTGATCATCATGCTCTGTTCTTGGTGTGTTATTACATGATATTGGCTTTATTTCTCACACTTTCTCACTCTAAGATACGAAAATATAGAGTGTAACGATCGAGAAATTCGGATCTTATGGTAAAATAATTTTATTAAATTAAATAAAAATAAAATCTAATTCTATGTGTTATCACGATGGTTGTCGTTATATAACCTATTGATGTTACAATGTCATAGTATTTGAGCTACGTGGATGGATTAAAGTGTTTGAATTTTCAAGACGAAAATAAAAGTGTTCCGAGAAATTTTTCGAAAAAAACACTATTCATCGGGATTTGCTCGGGATTTAATTTTGAATTTCCGAGAAATACGTAATGATGGAATAACAAGGTAAGATGGATTATGTAATAAAAATCTAATTATGGAAAATGTAATATTTCGCTTGTGGACTTAAATTATAAACGTTATGGAAGTCGAAATAGTAATGAACGAGTAATAATGGTATGATACTTAGGTATTATACAAAGTAATGAAAAGAGTATAATACGAAGTATTATACGAGTTGGTATGAAGAATGATTTATCGTATATAAATTCTATATGAATTGGAATACGAAAATAATACATAAATTATAGGTATTAGATAATGTTACTGGACTTGGAAGATTGATTAACAATTATTAAAGTCCAAGTAAATTAAATGTTAAGGCCCAATTATTGGTTAATAAACAAGTTAGTGTTTATTAATGCAAAGCCCAAGGATTTATTTAATCCAAGCCCATGTTAGAATCCATGAGTGGTAAGACCCATGGGGCAAACCATATTTATGTGGTTAGTATGTGGTGACCAAGTTAATGTGGGGACCAAGACTTAGGAGTAATGGCCAAGCAAAAGATAAGTATTGTGCTAGCCAAGTAATGAATAGTAAGGAGGTGATTAAAGGAGGTGGGATGATTTAATGACTAAACTACCCTAGCTTTGTAAATTCTATAAATAGAGAAAGCTTGCAAGCCATTTGTTAGTTGTTCAAATAATCCAAACATTACAAAGTGCTTAAGTGTTAGAGAGATTAAGTTATAAATAAGTTACTTCCATAAGTAAGAAGAAGAAGAAGAAGCTACTTACCAAGACTTCAAATGTAAGACTTCTTCTCCATTATCTTCTATCTATGCCATGATAGGTTAATAAGAAAAGTTTGGATTAAGGAACATAAATGTTAAAAAGTAAGAAGAATGAGTAAGCAATGAACTTAAGTCAAATAAGTTGGTGATAAGTCAATTAAGTTAACATAAGTTATAAACTTATGTGAAAGTATTATGAACTTGTAATAAGTTTATTAAGAGAAGTGATATGGATGTAAAAGAATTTGTATGATTATATGTATCATGAATACATAAGTAAAAGTTATATGTTAAGAACATATAAGGTATGATGATTAAGAAACTTTAATTGTTATAAGTCATGAACAATGAAATCTTAAGTAGTTTATAATTTGATAAAGTTATAAACTCATTAAGAAATAAATCTAAAATCCAACAATGAATATAAGTTGTTGTAATAAGTATGTTAAGATGTTCACATGATGAATGGAATTCATTGGTAATGTGGAACAAATCATAAGAATGAAGATTTGCCGGAAATGGCACGATTGGACGATAATCGTAGAATTCGTGAAATTCTCGGAATAGAAGTCAAATTTTGTGTTTAAACTCGGAACCGTTGTTTTCCAATGGAGACAAGTCATATTTGGCATTTAAGAGTCGTGGACTCGAAAATGACCGGATTCTAACTTAGAACGAAGAAACGAGCGTTGAACGTTCACGAACGTTTATCGTTTTCGTTAAAAATGAATCAATAGGTGAATTTTTAGCAAACAAAGTCAAATAGATAAAATTCTTGCATGAATACGTAGATTATGTAATTTATGAATCGTAGGCTTTTGAACGAGCCAATTCGGACTTATAACGAAGAAGTTATGCATCCGGGAAATTCACAAAATTTAAAAATTAAAATTATTTTCTGGTGCACAGAGTTGGCGCCGCGGCGCCAACCCTAGGCTAAATGAGTCACGCCACAGCGCGTAACAGTAGTCGAGCACACTGCAAGAGTTCGCTGCAGCGCGAACCGTAGTACAATTTGTGCCGCCACAGTGCCATGTACAGTAAGAAAATCTTCTAGAGTGTGGCGCCGCAGCGCGGCACATTAAGTAAGGACTCGCGCCGCAACGCCAGTCTCATAACAAAGATAGTAATGAATGTTTCTAAGTACACAGAAAGGAAAGCAAATTGTTTTGAAAGTAAACACAACTTAAGGAATGTAATGTAACTTTGTTTAAACTTTGTTAAACCTTAAGGATGTTGTATAAAAGTTGAGATAACTTAGTCGAATATAAATACAAGGATAATGATAAATCGGAATGAATAATTACTGAATCTAATACACAATTAGATTGAGAAGAAGGGTAAGATATAGTCATATACATACTTGATTGTATGTGACCTAATGTAAGGCATTATGTGATCATGTGTTGTAGAGACTTGAAAGACTTAAACATAAAGTTAATTTACGGTCGCAGATGCTAAAGGCAAGTTTTCTCGCTCTTGTCTCAGTTAAATTTGAACATGTTTTTGAGGTTCATGTATTCTTTCGCATGAATTAAGGTATGTTGAAGTTAAAGCCAATCCCTTGGCTAAACTTGGTAATTTATTCATCTATTATCAAATGTTGTTGTCTTTTGTCAACTACTCCATATGGTTTTCAAAAGAAGACTGAAATGTTAAACAAATATTTTGTCGGTAAAACGACAGGCACGTGAGGTTGCCAAATGAATAAACGTACATACGTTTAATGGATGTAGTGTTGATCAACATAGAGTACAATAGGTTGATCACCTAGAAGTGCTCGTAAGTAATATCGGGCTTATAGAATTCGTTTCGGGTTTTCTTTTTTCAATAAAGAATGAATACTCGAGGTCTTTGACCGGAGTGAATGTTTTATTAAATATTGTTATTATTGTAAAACATTTTGAAAGAAAAGATGAAGTGCTATTTTGAATTATCAATAGTACTTCATAACTATTGTTCAGTTATTGAAGATATACGATTCGTATGTGTCAAGCATGTTGTTATTGAATTGTTATACTTGCTGAGCTAGTTATGCTCACTCTTGCTTGAACCATATGAATGCAGCTAAGACTGAATGTCTCGAAGGATCGAAAAAGGATAAAGGAAAAGCTATGGCAGATTGTTAAGCTATCTTGTAATAGAATAGGTCTAATGTTGTAATGTAACTAATATTATGACAAAGAACCTTTGTAAAGGGTATAGAACCTGGGAAATGTAAATATTACTTTAAATATATAGAAGATATATTCGTTCTTTTAGACTTTTCAATTGAATGAATGTGTGAATGTTTGTACAGTATAGCACCATCTGTCGGGTTTGAGGATACCCGGATTTGGGGGCGCTACAAGTTGGTATCAGAGCCTAGGTTATAAAACTTAAGGGGGGAAATAGAACCTTAAGTCATAACCTTAAGAAAGAATAAAGAAGTAAAAGATGGGAAGTAACCCTATAAAAATGCATTATATTATGTTATGTGTTTCTATTATTTTACTGACATGAACTAATCAAACTATATTGTTTTATTGTAGATGTCAGGAGAAAATGATATGTATAGAGACATACATGTAGTGAGCGAGGATTCGATTAATCGGGTAGAGATACTACCAAATCCTGTAGCCGTAGAACCAGAGGTGGTGACAATCGAGTCTGGAGATTCAGACGATTTAGACTACATCTCTATATTTGATGGCATGATAAAGGAGGAGGTGGACGTGATGTCCTTTAACTAGGTTCCACCTATAGAGGAATTGTCTACGGGGGAATCGATGAAGGCACTGTTTATGTCAGTATTGGATAGGAATATCCATTACTGCCAAGAGGTTAAGGAGTTGAAAGAGGAACTCCAAGCTGTCCGTGAGGACAAGATTAGCATGGAGGGAATGTGGGAAGAGGAGCACGATGACAGAATTCTAGCTAAAGACAAGGTCCGAAAGCTAAAATGTGAAGTCTTTGAGCTCAAGCAGGAGCTAAAGACTAAACAGCAGAAGTTGGAGAGGATGTCCTATATACATAGGAGTTCTCATGTGGATTTCCAGCAGCAGGTAGCTGGGTATCCGATAGAAGCAGGATAGACCCGACATACTATCAGTAGGGATGTTATTGCCGGTCTAGCCAGCAAATATTTTGAAAATGCCCTAAGGCAGATGTAACCTAGCAATAGCTAGAGTAGCTTAGATATGTAAATATTGTGTATTTAGTAGTGACGTAAAACCCTCTTTTGTATAACAAAGGGTCGTCTTTTGTAAAATCCCAATTTTTGGAAAGTAATTGTGGGATGGTAAGGTAATCAGCTAAGGCTGAGTAATGTAAACAATGTAGTGTTATACTACAAGTTATGAATCAATATAAGTCTTTTTATGGAATATATTGAGTAATGAGTATGAGTTATTGTTTTATTACAAAAAATAACAAACCAATAAGAATAAAGTAATAATGATGTGTTGTTTTCTTAACAGCAAAATGCCGCCAAGAAGGAGACAACGAAATTAAGGCACTAATGTTAACCAACAAGAGGGTGGTCCAGTTAATCCAATGCAGGAGTTTGTTAATCTTTTAACGACTGCATTTAATAGAACTGGGGCGAATGTACCTGTGATTCCAGGAGTAGTACGAGCTACTACTTTTAAGGATTTTAAAAGTGTAGGTCTTCTAGAGTTCAAAGGAACTACGGACCCTATAGAAGCCCAGACTTGGGTAAAAGAAATCGAGAAAGCATTCGTAATAGAAAATGTTGAGGAAGGTCAAAAGGTTGCCTTTGCAACCTATTTGATGAAAGGAGAGGCCAACTTCTGGTGGGAGGCAAACCAGGCTAGGGCCGATGTAGGAAATCTAACGTGGGAGAGGTTTAAGGAGATTTTTTTCGAGAACTATTTTTCCACGAGTATGCAAGGGAGGATGGAAATGAGGTTTCTTGAATTGAAACAAGGGGATATGACAGTTCCCCAGTATGCCGCCAAGTTTAATGAACTGGCACGATTTGTTCCACATCAAGTAAACACTGAAGTGAGAAAGGCTAGAAGGTTCGAGCAGTGCTTGAAACCCTGGCTCTATAGCCGAATTTCTGTGTTCCAAAGTACTTCCTTTGGAACTATATTAGAAAAGACAATAATTGCCGAAGGTGGGAATGAGGCTCTCAGCCAGTACCACAAGGATAAGAAAAATAAGGGCAAGGTTTAGGGAGGAATCAAGACCGAGGGAGCCAGTGGAAGTGGCAGCGGTCAAATGAGGAAGGGCTTTAACTCTGGGAATACCGGAGTAAAACAAGGGGATTCTAAGAGAAGGATGGAGGCCTGTAAAATCTGCGGGAAGACTCACTTAGGAGTCTGTCTTAAAGGAAAGGCAGTATGTTATAATTGTGGACAGGAAGGGCACATTTCGCCTAACTGTCCAAATCCGAAGAAAAATCACGGATGTTTTGTATGTGGATCAACTAATCACATAGCGAAGAACTGCCTGAAGAAGGGAACGGAAGGAAATAAGGGAACTAATAGCGGTAAGTTGGCTATTAGTGGTCCATCTCAGCCAGGTAAATCAATGGCTCGCACTTTTAATATGACGGTCCAAGATGCTGTGGCATCAGGAGATGTAGTTGCAGGTATTATTTCGATTAATAATATAAATGCATACGTGCTTTTTGATTCGGGTGCTACTTATTCGTTTATAGCATGTGATTTTGGTAGACGACTAGAATTATTTCCCAAAAAATTACCTACACCTTTGAACATTAAGGTAGCAAATGAAGAGATAATTCCTGTTAAAAATATTCATAGGAGTTGTTGCGTAGATGTACGGGGTTGTAAGTTATCGGTAGATTTAATACCGATAAAGTTAGGAGAATTCGAAGAAATTCTCGGAATGGATTGGTTAATTAATCGTGGAGCAATTATAGATTGCCAAAAGAAATGCGTGAGCATCAAGACGTTGAAGCAACCTCCTGTAGTATTTTATGGTAGTAAGTTGCCTGGACGTCCATGCTGCCTTACGATGACACAAACTAGAAAATTATTAAGGAAGGGTTGTGTAGGTTACCTATGTCATGTTGTGGATACCCAGATAATGGGAGGAACCACGGAACAAATACCTATAGTAAATGAGTTCATGGATGTATTTCCAAGTGAGTTACCGGGGTTACCGCCGGATAGGGAGATCGAATTTGTGATAGACGTTGTGCCAGGAGCTGCACCAGTCTCAAGGGCACCGTACTGTATGGCGCCTGTGGAAATGAAAGAACTAATGATTCAGCTACATGAACTATTGGATAGAAATTACATTCAACCAAGTGTTTCTCCGTAGGGAGCATCAGGGTTGTTTGTCAAGAAGAAAGATGGATCGTTAAGGCTTTATATCGACTATCGGGAGTTGAACAAGTTAACAATAAAGAATAAATACCCATTGCCCAGGATCAATGATCTCTTTGATCAATTGAAAATGGGCAAAGTATTTTTCTAAAATAGACTTGCGTACGGGGTATCAGCTGTTGAAGGTTAGGAAGGAAGATGTACCAAAGACGGCATTCAGGACTCGTTATGGTCATTACGAGTTTCTGGTCATGTCATTTGGGTTGACGAATGCACCAGCTGCATTTATGGATATGATGAATAGAGTGTTCAAACCATATTTGGACAAGTTTATCGTTGTGTTTATTGATGATATTCTAGTCTATTCTAAGACGCCAAAAGATCATGCTGAACACTTAAGATTAGTGTTGGAGACACTAAGTAAGGAGAAGTTATATGCGAAATTCACCAAATGTGAATTTTAGCTGGAAAAGGTACAGTTTTTAGGTCATGTCATTGATCAAGAGGTGATTTCAGTGGATCCAGCGAAGGTAGAAGCGGTAATGAATTGGGAACAGCCAAAAACGCCGACTGAGGTGCGGAGTTTCCTAGGGTTAGCATGGTACTATCAAAGATTTATCCAAGATTTTTCGAAGATAGCTACCCCGTTAACTAATTTAACAAGGAAGATGGTGAAATACGTATGGACGGATAAATGTGAAGACAGTTTTCAAGAACTGAAGAAAAGATTAAGTGAAGCGCCTGTTTTGTCATTGCCAGATGACATAGGAAATTTTGTAGTGTATAGTGATGCTTTGCATCTAGGACTTGGTTGTGTGCTTATGCAACATGGCAAAGTCATTGCGTATGCGTCACGGCAGTTGAAGGATTATGAGAAAGTTTATCCTACTCATGATCTGGAACTGGCCGCAGTAGTGTTTGCCCTAAAGATATGGAGACATTATCTTTATGGGGAAAAATGTGAGATATATACGGACCATAAGATTCTAAAGTATATCTTCACTCAGAAGGAGTTGAATATGAGGCAGAGAAGATGGCTAGAGTTGATAAAGGATTATGATTGTGAAATCCTGTATCACCCAGAAAAAGCCAATGTAGTTGCCGACGCCTTAAGTCGGAAGGGTCGGGAAAAGTTGTCTATGTTAACGGCTCAAGATGAGTTACTAACAGAGTGGCTAGTATGGAAATAGAAGTAAAGATGTCGAGTGATTCGAAGAAGATACTCTTTGAGACGGAGATGCAATCTACCATCGTAGAAATAGTCAAGGAGGTACAACTCAAGACAGACGAGCGTAACCAAATGATGAAGCGGATATCTGAGAAGGAAGATACTAAGTATAGTCTTGATAATGAGGGATTATTAAGATTTGAAGGAAGAATTTGGGTTCCGAATGAGACAGAATTAAAGGAGCAAGTATTACAAGAAGCTCATTGTTCGAGGTACTCGATACATCCTGGTAGCACTAAGATGTATCAAGACCTTCGACAGAGTTTTGGTGGCCAAACATGAAAAGAGAAATAGCAGAGTATGTGAGTAGGTGCTTGACTTGTCAAAAAGTTAAGGCCGAACATCAATGACCTAGTGGCTTACTACAGTCATTGGAGATTCCAGAATGGAAGTGGGAGCATATTACGATGGATTTCGTGGTGGGACTTCCGACGACAAATAAAGGGTACGATGCAATTTGGGTAATAGTGGACCGGTTGACGAAGTCGGCTCACTTTTTGCCAATCAGGGTCAAGTATAACTTAGACCAATTAGCTAAACTTTATGTTAAAGAAATCATTTCCAGACATGGAGTACCGGTATCGATTATGTTTGATCGTGATCCACGATTCACATTGAACTTTTGGAGGAGTTTGCAAGAACAGTTGGGAACACAGCTCAAGTTATGCACATCGTATCATCCTCAGACTGATGGGCAGAGCGAGAGAATAATTCAGATGTTAGAAGACATGTTGAGGTCTTGCGTCATGGATTTTAAGGGTAGTTGGGATGATCATCTACTGCTAGTAGAATTTGCGTATAACAACAGTTATCATGCAAGCATAGGTATGTCGCCTTATGAAGCTCTGTATGGAAGAAAGTGCAGGACATCGTTGTGTTGGGATGAGGTGGGAGAACGTCGTATGCTAGGACCAGAATTGGTGCAGCAGACAGCGGATGTGGTAAAGTTAATTCGAATGCGTCTCGTCGCAGCTTAGGACAGACAAAAGAAGTATGCGGACTCACATAGACTAAGTGGCGAGTTTGAAGTGGGCTCGTATGTGTTTCTAAAGGTATCTCCTTGGAAAGGAAAATACGTTTTGGAAAGAAAGGAAAGTTAAGTTCAAGGCTTATAGAACCTTTTGAAGTATTAAAACGGGTAGGAGATGTAGCTTATATGATAGCATTACCTCCAGACCTAGAACGTATACATAACGTGTTTCACGTATCGGTATTACGTCCATATAAGTCGGACTATAAGCATGTAATCGAGTATGAGCCGATTCATATCGACAAGGACTTAACATATGAGGAATCGCCGATACAAATCATTGATAGATAGGAACAAGTTCTGAGGAACAAGGTAATAACATCAGTAAAGGTATTATGGAAGAACCACGAAGCTGAGGAAGCAACGTGGGAGCTAGAAGAACAGATGAAGAAAAAATTTTCCCATCTATTTGGTTAGAGTAAGACGAGATTCTGAGGACAGAATCTTTATAAGGGGGGAAGAATGTAACGACCGAGAAATTCGGATCTTATGGTAAAATGATTATAGTAAATTAAATAATAATAAAATCTTATTCTATGTGTTATCAAGATGGTTGTCGTTATATAACCTATTGATGTTAGAATGTCGTAGTATTTGATCTACGTGGATGAATTAAAGTGTTTGAATTTCCAAGACGAAAATAAAAGTTTTTCGAGAAATTTTTTGAAAAAAACACTATTCGGGATTTGCTTGGGATTTTATTTTGAATTTTCGAGAAATACGTAATGATGGAATAACAAGGTAAGATGGATTATGTAATAAAAATCTAATTATGGAAAATGTAATATTTCGCTTGTGGACTTAAATTATAAACGTTAAGGAAGTCGAAATAGTAATGAACGAGTAATAATGGTATGATACTTAGGTATTATACAAAGTAATGAAAAGAGTATAATACGAAGTATTATACAAGTTGGTATGAAGAATGATTTATCGTATATAAATTCTATATGAATTGGAATACGAAAATAATACATAAATTATAGGTATTAGATAATGTTACTAGACTTGGAAGATTGATTAACAATTATTAAAGTCCAAGTAAATTAAATGTTAAGGCCCAATTATTGGTTAATAAACAAGTTAGTGTTTATTAATGCAAAGCCCAAGGATTTATTTAATCCAAGCCCAAGTTAGAATCCATGAGTGGTATGACCCATGCGGCAAACCATATTTATGTGGTTAGTATGTGGTGACCAAGTTAATGTGGGGACCAAGACTTAGGAGTAATGGCCAAGCAAAAGATAAGTATTATGCTAGCCATGTAATGAATAGTAAGGAGGTGATTAAAGGAGGTGGGATGATTTAATGACTAAACTACCCTAGCTTTGTGAATTCTATAAATAGAGGAAGCTTGCAAGCCATTTGTTAGTTGTTCAAATAATCCAAACATTAAAAAGTGCTTAAGTATTAGAGAGATTAAGTTACAAATAAGTTACTTCCATAAGTAAGAAGAAGAAGAAGAAGAAGCTACTTACCAAGACTTCAAAAGTAAGACTTCTTCTCCATTATCTTCTATCTATGCCATGATAGGTTAATAAAAAAAGTTTGGATTAAGGAATATGAATGTTAAAAAGTAAGAAGAATGAGTAAGCAATGAACTTAAGTCACATAAGTTGGTGATAAGTCAATTAAGTTAACATAAGTTATAAACTTATGTGAAAGTATTATGAACTTGTAATAAGTTTATTAAGAGAAGTGATATGGATGTAAAAGAACTTGTATAATTATATGTATCATGAATACATAAGTAAAAGTTATATGTTAAAAACATATAAGGTATGATGATTAAGAAACTTTAATTGTCATAAGTCATGAACAATGAAATCTTAAGTAGTTTATAATTTGATAAAGTTATAAACTCATGAAGAAATAAATCTAAAATCCAACAATGAATATAAGTTGTTGTACTAAGTATGTTAAGATGTTCACATGATGAATGGAATTCATTGGTAATGTGGAACAAATCATAAGAATGAAGATTTGCCGGAAATTGCACGATTGGACGATAATCGTAGAATTCGTGAAATTCTTGGAATAGAAGTTAAATTTTGTGTCTAAACTCAGAACCGTTGTTTTCCAATGGAGACAAGTCATATTTGGCATTTAAGAGTTGCGGACTCGTAAATGACCGGATTCCGACTTAGAACGAAGAAACGAGCGTTGAACGTTCCCGAACGTTTATCGTTTTCGTTAAAAATGAATCAATAGGTGAATTTTTAGCGAACAAAGTCAAATAGATAAAATTCTTGCATGAATGCGTAGATTACATAATTTGTGAATCGTAGGCTTTTGAACGATCCAATTCGGACTTATAACGAAGAAGTTATGTGTCCGGGAAGTTCACAAAATTTAAAAACTGAAATTATTTTCTGGTGCACAGAGTTGGTGCCGCGGCGCCAACCCTAGGCTAAATGAGTCGCACCGCAGCGCGTAACAGTAGCCAACCACACTGCAAAAATTCATCGCAGCGCGAACCGTAGTACAATTTGTGGCGCCGCAGTGCCATGTATAGTAAGAAAATCTTCTGGAGTGTGGCGCCGCAGCGCGGCACATTAAGTACGGACTCATGCCGCAGCGCCAGTCTCAGAACAAAGATAGTAATGAATGTTTCTAAGTACACAGAAAGGAAAGAAAATTTTTTTGAAAGTAAACACAACTTAAGGAATGTAATGTAACTTTGTTTAAACTTTGTTAAACCTTAAGGATGTTGTATAAAAGTTGAGATAACTTAGTCGAATATAAATGCAAGGATAATGATAAACCGGAATGAATAATAACTGAATCTAATACACAATTAGATTGAGAAGAATGGTAAGATATAGTCATATACATACTTGATTATATGTGACCTAATGTAAGGCATTATGTGATCATGTGTGGTAGAGACTTGAAAGACTTAAACATAAAGTTAATTTACGGTAGCAGACGCTAAGGCAAGTATTCTCACTCTTGTCTCAGTTCAATCTGAACAAGTTTTTGAGGTTCATGTATTCTTTCGAATGAATTAAGGTATGTTGAAGTTAAAGCCATTCCCTTGGCTAGACTTGGTAATTTATTCATCTATTATCAAATGTTGTTGTCTTTTGTCAACTACTCCATATGGTTTTCAAAAGAAAACTGAAATGTAAAACAAATAATTTGTCGGTAAAACGACAGGCACGTGAGGTTGCCAAATGATTAAATGTACATACGTTTAATGGATGTAGTGTTGATCAACATAAAGTAAAAAAGGTTGATCACCTAGAAGTGCTCGTAAGTAATATCGGGCTTACGGAATTCGTTCTGGGTTGTCCTTTTTCAATAAAGAATGAATACTCGAGGTCTTTGACCAGAGTAAATGGTTTATTAAATATTGTTATTATTGTAAAACATTTTGAAAGAAAAGAGGAAGTGCTATTTTGAATTATCAATAATACTTCATAACTATTGTTCAGTTATTGAAGATATACGATTCGTATGTGTCAAGCATGTTGTTATTGAGTTGTTATACTTGTTGAGCTAGTTATGCTCACTCTTGCTTGAACCATATGAATGCAGCTAAGACTGAACGTCTCGAAGGATCGAAAAAGGATAAAGGAATATCTAAGGCAGATTGTTAAGTTGTCTTGTAATAGAATAGGTCTAATATTGTAATGTAACTAATATTATGACAAAGAACCTTTGTAATTGGTATAGAACTTGGGAAATGTAAATATTAATTTAAATATATAGAAGATATATTCATTCTTTTAGACTTTTTAATTGAATGAATGTGTGAATGCTTGTATAGTATAGCACCATCTGTCGGGTTTGAAGATACCCGGATTTGGGGGCGCTATATAGAGAGAGAAGGGACTTTGCTATTTTGAAGAGTAAAGTAAGTTTTCTTTACTTTATATCTTTGATCCATTTGATTCAATGTATCTAGTTGGCAATTTATGGCTGGTAATTGACACATATCTAAGGCTAGAGCTAGGTTTTGGTGAACAACTTCACCTAAAGTCAAAACCTATACACCAACTTAATAAAATACAAAAAGGGTATTATGGTCATTTGGTATTTAATTTTAATGGCATTTTAGTAAATGGCCAAGCCCTTAGAGTTTAGGGTTTGAAACCTTTTAGACTTTAGGGTTGAAACCCTTAGGTTTTGAAAATAAATTCTAAAATTTTCAAATTAGGTTTTCAAAAATTTAAAATTAATATTTCTAAATTATAATTAGAAATTTCTAATTATATTAAAATTTCTTAATCATAATTTTAATCTTGCTAATTAGGATTAATATTTCCTAATTAAGATTGCTAATTAGGCAATTAGGGTCAAAATTGTCATTAGGGTTTATAACCCACGAAATAATGTTTTAATTAGAAAAATAATATTCTAATTTAGAAATTAGATTTCGTAATTAGATTAGTGTTTTCTAATTAATAATAACTTGAAAATTAGGATTAATATTTCATAATTAACATTAAAATTACCTAATTAAGGTTTCAAATGTACAATTTATGGTTCCTAATAATTAGGGTTTCTAATTATTAGAATTTCTAATTAATCAATTAGGGTTATCCCTAATTAAGTTTGTGATTAATATAAAAACTATACACGCTATACTTAAATCCCTAATTTAGGGCTTCCAAATACCGAATTAGGGTTCTAAAATTCTTGGAACTGAACTTAGGGTTTCAAGAACCGGTTTCTAAGGTTTCTTATAATTCGTTAGGGTTTTCTAACAGAACGTTGATGTTCTTAATATATACTTAGGGTTTGTTACAGATATCGTTTATCTAGTCAACCCTTAACCCCTAACCAAATATTATACACATATACACAGAACATATTCACTTATTCCCTTAATCCTGAATAATTCACCTAATTCCTTCACAGAATTTTGAAATTCTCAAAATTTCACGTCAAAAATATCAAACGCATACACTTATTTTCTGTCCAGGTTCTAATATTGAACCTTAAATGAATTAATAAAAATTTTAAAAATATTCAAAATTCTCGGGTTGTCACATTCACCCCTTCTTCTAAGAATTTCGTCTCTGAAATTCACCTTACACCTTACACCATACCGCTTACACCATTCATACATCATCACATGCTACCCAATACACCATTCACAAGAGTAAAAGTTTTCAAATTGTGCTGAGGAGTCGTATAGACTATTTGTCTGTCATTTTTGTAAAGATTTTATGGAAATTCATCCGCAACCCGTCATTACTTACAGACACAAAGGATTATTAGCCCGATATGCCCTGTACTGGCCAAGTACTGCTGGTCGGAACAATTTGTTTCTCTTATCCGCCTTAGGCGCACAAAATTTCTTACCTCAGTCTTATTGGATTCCGCACCAAAACAATTTGGTTCGGGAAATTTCTTTCAATGAACACTTAGAGTTTTCATAAACTTTAGTCTAGTTGAATCGAATAGCGCAGACTCATATCAATAATTCAATTCAATCGAATTATTTAGGTGTAGCCAAACCCCGTTGGCAAATTAAAATTTTAAAAATATTTTCAAGAATGACGTCATGATGTCGTACTGTATTAACAGTCCGTTTGATGATGCCATCATCGTATGACTTTGTCATAACACATCATACAATAGTGGAATAACGATTTTAGATCAAATTCACACTAAGTATTCCTGTATTTACAACTTCATCACCTTTTTATCATCTCGGTACCAAGTTACATGGTACATAAGTGATAAATAAAATTATTTTTTGATATTTCAAATCATTTGCGTCTAGCCAAAATAAGTAGCATAGACTATACCTTAAATCGTTTCAAAAATGATTACGAGTCTACATTTTTTTATTTTTTTTAAAAGCACATAGTGCGTATTCAGCTTGATGTCAAAATTTTGAAGTCCAGCATAGCTATGAGTTTTGGAAAACTTATGTCTCCACTAATGATCATTTGCTTAACAATCTATCTGATCCTATTATCCTCAATATTCCATTTACACACAAATATACCCAGTTCGTCAAACCACACTTATGAGTTCATTTACTTGCCACAATCATATGAGTTTAAGAACTTGTCCTAGTCAGACCTTTGGCGTCCATTCGCTGAGGGGTTCATAAATATTTCATATAACTATGAATCAAGAATGTCACATAAGTATGAATTTTAAGAACTTGTACTTAACCTGATATTCTCTACCTATAACCTATCTATCTGTTATACACATGAGAAAGGAATCATCCTCTTAACATGCATATAGGAAATAGCGTGACACAAACATTTCAATGATTATCAATTCCAGAAACTTAGTAGTTTTTACACCACGTACAATTCCCCGCCCATACAAGGAATCATACAACTCAACTGCCGACATGAATCCTCAATTGAATCCCCACCTAACACTAACACCTTTCCCAATACGAATTTTATTTAACTCCTATTCATAATCCTTTCCTGAAGCTGTACCAATTCATAGTACAACTGACACCTAGCAATCTTGCAGTAAACTTTCCAATCATCAGATTGATTCTTCTCCTTGCTATCACTTTATCATATCACGGGATGATCTCATCATATATATTACGATTTATTTCTATATCTTGATCGTTTTGTTTTACGATCTCCTATCCCTGCACTTTTAGTCCTTTAGACTCTATCTATTCACCATTACTGTTCAACTTTATTATCAGAGTTAGGGAACTCTGTATCTTTACAACTCGTCGAGTTTCATCTTTGAATCTTACCGATCAACTAACTCTATGTGAGTTAGATCTTATCCTAATCACTACGGTTATTAGTCTCAGGTATTCCTACTTAAGGTTCATAACCAACAACTTTGATACCAACTGTGACGGCCCCAAATTCGAGTCCCAAATCACCGCGGATTCGGTTCAATCATTCTATTACTATTGTGGAAGATATAAACATAAATTGTTTATACCATACACTTTACACACAATTCCCCAAAATTGAGTAACCTTAACATATACACAATTCATAAACTATCTAACATATAACATTATTATCCAACTATAATATTACAAACTAGCCGCACATTTTATCCCAACCTGAACTTGGCATTAACCTTTTCCTGTATCCGAACGAGTTCGCCTTATCTGCAATGTTTATCATGATATAGCAAGGGTGAGCATGAAAGTTGCCCAACAAGTTTAAATACAATTTAAAGATATATCATGATTGAAAGAGTCTGAATAATAGGCTGGCTATAATTCATCAATATATTTGAGAACTAGCACGAATAAACTTTTAACTGAACAAGTATTAAACATGAACAAATATATCTGGACCAACCGATAATGAAGGTGATCAGCCTTTCATACCTGACTTATACCCACAATATGTATAGAGTACAATTCATGGCAACCAGTAATGATTAACCATAAACATATCTAAATGAAACACTCTTAGTATAGTTAAGTAAAACTTGCCTGAATCGTTGATTACCGCTACGCAATTTATAACGCTTTATCCGAAGACCTAATATTAGTAATGTAGATCTCCAATATTAGAATAATATCATCACAGTATAATACTATTATATATACATACATTGAATAACCTAAACACATAACACATAACCTTATCAGTCTATAACACACATAAAACTCGGTATCAAGTCAAACTATTGCAGTCTGAGTTGAACCCGACACAAATCTGACATCCCGACGGTCTAGTCGGACACATATCGAGTTTAAGTTCAATTAAACTCTGCCTAAACACTTAGCAATATCTTAGATAATTTTCGTAGAAGTCAAAACATTATTCATAGGCTTGTAATAATTTTCAAATAATTAATATCATTTATCATGATTTTCCAATCATTAATATTATATTTAAATGAATTAAATACCACATAATTCCTTAATCATTAATATTTATTAAATATTAATGAAAATCACAACATAATATAATAATATATTTATAATATCACAAAATATTTTTAATACTTTAAAATCACAGTCATATGATTTTTAAACACTTAAATCCATTATTCGATAATTGATATTAATCTTAAAATATTAATAGTTTCATGACAAAATATCAAAAGTTATATTTTATAACTTAAAATATTTTTATAATACTTAAATCATTTTTATATGATTTTTAAAATATTAATTCTATTTTTCCATAATTTAGTTAATATATTTATTAAAAAAATTATTTACCATTAATATTAAATTATTAATGAAATTAATCACAAAATATTAAAAGTCATCAAAAATAACCTAAAATATTTTCTAACACTATAAAATAATTTTTCATGATTTTTCATGAATTAAAACTATTTTTAAATAATTTATTTAATATTATAATTAAATAAATAAATACCTTTTATATTCCAAAAATATTAAATATTTTTAAAATATACTCAAAATAATTAAAAACTATTTTTCAGGCCTTAAAATAATTTTTCATAATTTATTATGTAATTTTAATAATTAAAAACTATTTTTCTCTAATTATTTAATAAAATAATTTAATTTTCGAAATTAAGTGTCACTAAAGGGCCCTATAGCGACAGAACCATCGTTATAGGTCTTCTTCAGCATGTTCTAGAGCTTGCCCAAAAAACCATGTCAGTGCACAAAGTGGGTAGTTTGACCGGTTCTAGATTCTAGGTTATCAAGCTTCTGAGTTTGTAATTTTGTTAGAATTGTAGTATTCATGCAACACTACAATCCAGATTCAATTCCATGCCCAAAAAACCACAGATCTATGAGATAAAGGCCTTACAAAATCATGTTAGAGCTGTTCTTCATTTTTGGGTTTTTCAGAAATGAAGAACCGTTCATACTGCATTCTTTGAAGCTTCATAAGTTGGATTACATGCTTATTCAATGTAATATAAAGGTTTGATCTTGAAGACCACTTGGCAGGGTACAACAACATGTCATCAGATCTGACTAACAACAACACGAAATGAAGATTTGATCTAGTCAAACTACATGTCAAGGACTTGTTCTTGAAGATTCTGGGTTTTCCAGAATCTTCATCAAGACAGATCGGTCAAAGTAGTTTAACCAAGATTAAAAACGATTCTACTAGGAACTTGAGTGAAATAAAGGCTTAAGCATGTAGTCTTCATGTCATACTTCAACCATAAAACAACAACCGGACCAAATACATTACCAGAAGCAAGATCAATGGACTTGAAAATCACTGTCAGACGAGATCTGGGTTTCTTGGTTGCCCAGAAACCCATTTCCTTGACTGGTCAACGCAGTTTGACTGCTTATAAAAGGAAATCTAGACATGTTTCAACCTTGATTCAAGTTACAGAACAAAGATTACATAACATACTACCAGTAAAAACATTTAACACACTAAAACCATTACAAGACAGATCTATGAAGCCTGACATTTGCTTGTCAGACGAAAATTTATAACTTTTCCAGATTTAAGAAATCTTCAATTTCGAGCATCAAAATGATTTGGATCTAAGATTTAGCAACCCAGATCATCAAATGACACCCTATAACATGACTCTAAACAACAAATTACAAAATCAAACATCAGATCTAAGGATTTCTAAGTTAGGGTTTTTTTTATACCTTCTTTGAGCTTTGATCTAGAATCTGATCATCATGCTCTGTTCTTGGTGTTTTATTACATAATCTTGGCTTTGTTTCTCACACTTTCTCACTCTAAGATCCGAAAATATAGAGAGAGAAGGGACTTGGCTATTTTGAAGAGTAAAGTAAGTTTTCTTTATTTTATATATTTGATCCATTTGATTCAATGTATCTAATTGGCAATTTATGGCTGGTAATTGACACATATCTAAGGCTAGAGTTAGGTTTTGGTGAACAACTTCACCTAAAGTCAAAACCTATACACCAACTTAATAAAATACAAAAAGGGTATTATGGTCATTTGGTATTTAATTTTAATGGCATTTTAGTAAATCGCAAACTCTTAGGGTTTGGGTTTGGGTTAGGGTTTAGGGTTTAAAACTCTTTATAGTTTAGGGTTTAAACCCTTAGGTTTTGAAAATAAATTCTAAAATTTCCAAATTAGGTTTTCAAAATTAGAAAATTAATATTTCTAAATTATAATTAGAAATTTCTAATTATATTAAAATTTCTCAATCATAATTTAAATCTTGCTAATTAGGATTAGTATTTCCTAATTAAAATTACTAATTAAGCAATTAGGGTCAAAATTGTCATTAGGGTTTATAACCCACGAATTAAGGTTTTAATTAGAAAAATAACATTCTAATTTAGAAATTAGATTTCGTAATTAGATTAGTGTTTTCTAATTAATAATAACTTGAAAATTAGGATTAATATTTCCTAATTAACATTAAAATTACCTAATTAGGGTTTCAAATGTACAATTTATTGTTCCTAATAATTATTGTTCCTAATTATTAGAATTTCTAATTAATCAATTAGGGTTATCCCTAATTAAGTTTGTGATTAATACAAAAACCATACACGCTATACTTAAATCCCAAATTTAGGGCTTCCAAATACCGAATTAGGGTTTCAAAATTCTTGGAACTGAACTTAGGGTTTCAAGAACCGGTTTCTAGGGTTTCTTATAATTCGTTAGGGTTTTCTAACAGAACGTTGATGTTCTTAATATATACTTAGGGTTTGTTACATATATCGTTTATCTGGTCAACCCTTGACCCCTAACCACATATTATACACATATACACAGAACATATTCACTTATTCCCTTAATCCAAAATCATTTACCTAAATCCTTCACAGAATTTTGAAATTCTCAAAATTCCATGTCAAAAATATCAAACGCATACACTTATTTTCTGTTTAGGTTCTAATATTGAACCTTAAATGAATTAATAAAAATTTTAAAAATATTCAAAATTCTCGAGTTTTCACATTCACCCTTTCTTCTAAGAATTTCATCCCCGAAATTCACCTTACACCTTACACCATACCGCTTACACCATTCATACATCATCACATGCTACCCAATACACCATTCACAAGAGTAAAAGTTTTCAAATTGTGCTGAGGAGTTGTATAGACTATTTGCCTGTCATTTTTGTAAAGGTTTTATGAAATTCATCTGTAAACCGTCATTACTTACAGAGACAAAGGGTGATTAGCCTGATATGCCCTGTACTAGCCAAGTACTGCTGGTCGGAACAATTTGTTCCTCTTATCCGCCATAGGAGCACAAAATTTCTAACCTCAGTCTTATTGGATTCCGCACCAAAACAATTTGGTTCGGGAAATTTCATTCAATGAACACTTAGAGTTTTCATAAACTTTAGTCTAGCTGAATCGAATAGCGTAGACTCATATCAATAATTCAATTTAATCGAATTATTTAGGTGTAGCCAAACCCCGTTGGCAAATTAAAATTTTGAAAACATTTTCGAGAATGACGTCATGATGTCGTACTGTATTAACTGTCCGTTTGAGGATGCCATGATCGTATGACTTTGTCATAACACATCATTCAATAGTGGAATAACGATTTTAGATCAAATTCACACTAAGTATTCCTGTATTTACAACTCCATCACCTTTTTATCATCTCTGCACCAGATTACATGGTACATAAGTGATAAATAAAATCAATTTTTGATATTTCAAATCATTTGCGTCTAGCCGAAATAAGTAGCATAGACTATACCTTAAACCGTTTCAAAAATGATTACGAGTCTACATTTTTTTATTTTTTTTAAAAGCACATAGTGCGTATTCAGCTTGATGTCAAAATTTTGAAGTCTAGCATAGCTAGGAGTTTTGGAAAACTTATGTCTCCACTAATGATCATTTTCTTAACAATCTATCTGATCCTATTATCCTCAATATTCCATTTACACACAAATATACCCAGTTCGTCAAACCACACTTATGAGTTCATTTACTTGCCACAATCACATGACTTTAAGAACTTGTCCTAGTCAGACCTTTGGCATCCATCCGCTGAGGGGTTCATAAACATTTCATATAACTATGAATCAAGAATGTCACATAAGTATTTATTTTAAGAACTCATACTTAACCTAATATTCTCTACCTATAACCTATCTATCTGTTATACACATGAGAAAGGAATCACCCTCTTAACATGCATATAGCAAATAGCGTGACACAAACATTTCAATAATTATCAATGCCAGAAACTAAGTAGTTTTTACACCAAGTGTAATTCCCCGCCCATACAAGAAATCATACAACTCAGCTGCCGACATGAATCCTCAATTGAATTCCCACCTAAAACTAACACCCTTCTCAATACAAATTTTATTTAACTCGTATTCATAATCCTTTCCTAAATCTGTACCAATTCATAGTACAACTGACACCCAGCAATCTTGCAGTAAACTTTCCAATCATCAGATTGATTCTTCTCCCTGCTATCACTTTATTAGATCATGGGATGATCTCATCATATATATTATGATTTATTTCTATATCTTGATCGTTTTGTTTTATGATCTCCTATCCCTGCACTTTTAGTCCTTTAGACTTTATCTATTCACCACTACTGTTCAACTTTATTATCAGAGTTAGGGAACTCTGTATCTTTACAACTCGTCGAGTTTCATCTTTGAATCTTACCGACCAACTAACTCTATGTGAGTTAGATCTTATCTTACTCGCTGCGGTTATTAGTCTCAGGTATTCCTACCTAAGGTTCTTAACCAACAGCTTTGCTACCAATTGTGACGGCCCCGAATTCGAGTCCCAAATCACCGCGGATTCGGTTCAATCATTCTATTACTATTTTAGAAGATATAAACATAAATTGTTTATACAATACACTTTACACACTATTCCCCAAAATCGAGTAACCTTAACATATACACAATTCATAAACTATCTAACACATAACATTATTATCCAACTATACTATTACAAAATAGCCGCACATTTTATCCCAAGCTGAACTTGGCATTAACCTTTTCTTGTATCCGAACGTGTTCGCCTTATCTGCAATGTTTATCATGATATAGCAAGGGTGAGCATGAAAGTTGCCCAGCAAGTTTAAATACAATTTAAAGATATATCATGATTGAAAGAGTTTGAATAATAGGCTGGCTATAATTCATCAATATAATTGAGAAGTAGCACGAACAAACTTTTAACTGAACAAGTATTAAACATGAGCAAATATATCTGGACCAACCGGTAATGAAGGTGATCAACCTTTCATACCTGACTTATACCCTCAATATGTACAAAGTACAATTCATGGCAACCAGTAATGATTAACCATAAGCATATCTGAATGAAACAATCTTAGTAGAGTTAAGTAAAACTTGCCTGAATCGTTAATTACCGCTACGCAATTTATAACGCTTTATCCGAAGACCTAATATTAGTAATGTAGATCTCCAATATTAGAATAATATCATCACAATATAATACTATTATATATACATACATAGAATAACCTAAACACATAACACATAATCCTATCAGTCTATAACACACATAAAACTCGGTATCAAGTCAAACTATTGCAGTCTGAGTTGAACCCGACACAAATCTGACATATCGACGGTCTAGTCGGACAAATATCAAGTTTAAGTTCAATTAAACCCTGCCTAAACACTTAGCAATATCTTAGATAATTTTCTTATCAGTCAAAACATTATTCATAGGCTTGTAATAATTTTTAGATAATTAATATCATTTATCATGATTTTCCAATCATTAATATTGTATTTAAATGAATTAAATACCACATAATTCCTTAATCATTAATATTTATTAAATATTAATGAAAATCACAACATAATATAATAATATATTTATAATATCACAAAGTATTTTTAATACTTTAAAATCACAGTTATATGATTTTTAAACACTTAAATCCATTATCCGATAATTGATATTAAAATTAAAATATTAATATTTTCATGACAAAATATCAAAAGTTATATTTTATAACTTAAAATATTTTTATAATACTTAAATACTTTTTACATGATTTTTAAAACATTAATTCTATTTTTCCATAATTTATTTAATATATTTATTAAATAAATTATTTACCATTAATAATAAATTATTAATGAAATTAATCACAAAATATTAAAAGTCATCAAAAATAACCTAAAATATTTTCTAACACCATAAAATAATTTTTCATGATTTTTCATGAATTAAAACCATTTTAAAATAATTTATTTAATATTATAATTAAATAAATAAATACCTTTTATATTCCAAAAATATTAAATATTTTTGAAATATACTCAAATTAATTAAAAACTATTTTTCAGGCCTTAAAATAATTTTTCATAATTTATTATGTAATTTTAATAATTAAAAATTATTTTTCTCTAATTATTTAATAAAATAATTTAATTTTCGAAATTAAGTGTCACTAAAGGGCCCTATAGCGACAGAACCATCGTTATAGGTCTTCTTCAGCATGTTCTAGAGCTTGCCCAAAAAACCATGTCAGTGCACAAAGTGGGTAGTTTGACCGGTTCTAGATTCTAGGTTATCAAGCTTCTGAGTTTGTAATTTTGTTAGAATTGTAGTATTCATGCAACACTACAATCCAGATTCAATTCCATGCCCAAAAAACCACAGATCTATGAGATAAAGGCCTTACAAAATCATGTTAGAGCTGTTCTTCATTTCTGGGTTTTCTAGAAATGAAGAACAGTTCATACTGCCTTCTTTGAAGCTTCATAAGTTGGATTACATGCTTATTCAGTGTAATATAAAGGTTTGATCTTGAAGACCACTTGGCAGGGTACAACAACATGTCATTAGATCTGACTAACAACAACACGAAATGAAGATTTGATCTAGTCAAACTACATGTCAAGGACTTGTTCTTGAAGATTCTGGGTTTTCTAGAATCTTCATCAAGGCAGATCGGTCAAACTAGTTTGACCAAGATTAAAAACGATTCTGCTAGGGACTAGAGTAAAATAAAGGCTTAAGCATGTAGTCTTCATGTCATACTTCAACCATAAAACAACAACCGGACCAAATACATTACCAGAAGCAAGATCAATGGACTTGAAAATCACTGTCAGACGAGATCTGGGTTTCTTGGTTGCCCAGAAACCCATTTCCTTGACTGGTCAACGCAGTTTGACTGCTTATAAAAGGAAATCTAGACATGTTTCAACCTTGATTCAAGTTGCAGAACAAAGATTACATAACATACTACCAGTAAAAACATTTAACACACTAAAACCATTACAAGACACCGATCTATGAAGCCTGACATTTGCTTGTCAGACGAAAATTTCTAACTTTTCCAGATTTAAGAAATCTTCAATTTCGAGCATCAAAATGATATGGATCTAAGTTTTAGCAACCCAGATCATCAAATGACACCCTATAACATGACTCTAAGCAACAAATTACAAAATCAAACATCAGATCTAAGGATTTCTAAGTTAGGGTTTTTTTTATACCTTCTTTGTGCTTTGATCTAGAATCTGATCATCATGCTCTGTTCTTGGTGTGTTATTACATGATCTTGGCTTTGTTTCTCACACTTTCTCACTTTAAGATTCGAAAATATAGAGAGAGAAAGGACTTGGCTATTTTGAAGAGCAAAGTAAGTTTTTTTTACTTTATATCTTTGATCCATTTGATTCAATGTATCTAGTTGGCAATTTATGGCTGGTAATTGACACATACCTAAGGCTAGAGCTAGGTTTTGGTGAACAACTTCACCTAAAGTCAAAACCTATACACCAACTTAATAAAATATAAAAAGGGTACTATGGTCATTTGGTATTTAATTTTAATGGCATTTTAGTAAATGGCCAAACCTTTAGGGTTTATGGTTTGAGTTAGGTTTTAGGGTTTGAAACCCTTTAGAGTTTAGGGTTTAGACCCTTAGGTTTTGAAAATAAATTCTAAAAATTCCAAATTTGGTTTTCAAAAATAGAAAATTAATATTTCTAAATTATAATTAGAAATTTCTAATTATATTAAAATTTCTAAGTCATTATTTAAATCTTGCTAATTAGGATTAGTATTTCCTAATTAAAATTTTTAATTAAGCAATTAGGGTCAAAATTGTCATTAGGGTTTATAACCCACGAATTAAGGTTTTAATTAGAAAAATAACATTCTAATTTAGAAATTAGATTTCGTAATTAGATTAGGGTTTTCTAATTAATAATAACTTGAAAATTAGGATTAATATTTCCTAATTAACATTAAAATTACCTAATTAGGGTTTCAAATGTACAATTTATGGTTCCTAAAAATTATGGTTTCTAATTATTAGAATTTCTAATTAATCAATTAGGGTTATCCCTAATTAAGTTTGTGATTAATACAAAAACCATACACGCTATACTTAAATCCCAAATTTAGGGCTTCCAAATACCGAATTAGGGTTTTAAAATTCCCGGAACTGAACTTAGGGTTTCAAGAACCGGTTTCTAGGGTTTCTTATAATTCGTTAGGGTTTTCTAACAGAACGTTGATGTTCTTAATATATACTTAGGGTTTGTTACAGATATCGTTTATCTGGTCAACCCTTGACCCCTAACCACATATTATACACATATACACAGAACATATTCACTTATTCCCTTAATCCTAAATCATTCACCTAATTCCTTCACAGAATTTTGAAATTCTCAAAATTCCATGTCAAAAATATCAAACGCATACACTTATTTTCTGTCTAGGTTCTAATATTGAACCTTAAATGAATTAATAAAAATTTTAAAAATATTCAAAATTCTCGAGTTTTCACATTCACCCTTTCTTCTAAGAATTTCATCCCCGAAATTCACCTTACACCTTACACCATACCGCTTACACCATTCACAAGAGTAAAAGTTTTCAAATTGTGCTGAGGAGTCGTATAGACTATTTGTCTGTCATTTTCGTAAAAGTTTTATGGAAATTCATCCGCAAACCGTCATTACTTACAGAGACAAAGGGTGATTAGCCTGATATGCCCTGTACTGGCCAAGTACTGCTGGTCGGAACAATTTGTTCCTCTTATCCACCATAGGAGAACAAAATTTCTAACCTCAGTCTTATTGGATTCCGCACCAAAACAATTTGGTTCGGGAAATTTCATTCAATGAACACTTAGAGTTTTCATAAACTTTAGTCTAGCTGAATCGAATAGCGTAGACTCATATCAATAATTCAATTTAATCGAATTATTTAGGTGTAGCCAAACCCCGTTGGCAAATTAAATTTTTGAAAACATTTTCGAGAATGACGTCATGATGTCGTATTGTATTAACTGTCCGTTTGAGGATGCCATGATCGTATGACTTTGTCATAACACATCATACAATAGTGGAATAATGATTTTAGATCAAATTCACACTAAGTATTCCTGTATTTACAACTCCATCACATTTTTATCATCTCTGCACCAGGTTACATGGTACATAAGTGATAAATAAAATTAATTTTTGATATTTCAAATCATTTGCGTCTAGCCGAAATAAGTAGCATACACTATACCTTAAACCGTTTCAAAAATGATTACGAGTCTACATTTTTTTATTTTTTTTAAAAGCACATAGTGCGTATTCAGCTTGATGTCAAAATTTTGAAGTCTAGCATAGCTAGGACTTTTGGAAAACTTAATGTCTCCACTAATGATCATTTGCTTAACAATCTATCTGATCCTATTATCCTCAATATTCCATTTACACACAAATATACCCAGTTCGTCAAACCACACTTATGAGTTCATTTACTTGCCACAATCACATGAGTTTAAGAACTTGTCCTAGTCAGACCTTTGGCATCCATTCGCTGAGGGGTTCATAAACATTTCATATAACTATGAATCAAGAATGTCACATAAATATTAATTTTAAGAACTCATACTTAACCTGATATTCTCTACCTATAACCTATCTATCTGTTATACACATGAGAAAGGAATCACCCTCTTAACATGCATATAGCAAATAGGGCGACACAAATATTTCAATGATTATCAATACCAGAAACTAAGTAGTTTTACACCAAGTACAATTCCCCGCCCATACAAGGAATCATATAACTCAGCTGCCGACATGAATCCTCAATTGAATTTCCACCTAACACTAACACCCTTCTCAATACAAATTTCATTTAACTCGTATTCATAATCCTGTCCTGAATCTGTACCAATTCATAGTACAACTGACACCCAGCAATCTTGCAGTAAACTTTCCAATCATCAGATTGATTCTTCTCCCTGCTATCACTTTATTAGATCATGGGATGATCTCATCATATGTATTATGATTTATTTCTATATCTTGATCGTTTTGTTTTATGATCTCCTATCCCTGCACTTTTAGTCCTTTAGACTTTATCTATTCACCACTATTGTTCAACTTTATTATCAGAGTTAGGGAACTCTGTATCTTTAAAACTCGTCGAGTTTCATCTTTGAATCTTACCGACCAACTAACTCTATGTGAGTTAGATCTTATCCTACTCACTGCGGTTATTAGTCTCAGGTATTCCTACCTAAGGTTCATAACCAACAGCTTTGACACCTTATAACATGACTCTAAGCAACAAATTACAAAATCAAACATCAGATCTAAGGATTTCTAAGTTAGGGTTTTTTTTATACCTTCTTTGAACTTTGATCTAGAATCTGATCATCATGCTCTGTTCTTGGTGTGTTATTACATGATCTTGGCTTTGTTTATCACACTTTCTCACTCTAAGATCTAAAAATATTGAGAGAGAAAGGACTTGGCTATTTTGAAGAGTAAAGTAAGTTTTCTTTACTTTATATCTTTGATCCATTTGATTCAATGTATCTAGTTGGCAATTTATGGCTGGTAATTGACACATATCTAAGGCTATAGCTAGGTTTTGGTGAACAACTTCACCTAAAGTCAAAACCTATACACCAACTTAATAATATACAAAAAGGGTACTATGGTCATTTGGTATTTAATTTTAATGGCATTTTAGTAAATGGCCAAACCTTTAGGGTTTATGGTTTGGGTTAGGGTCTAGGGTTTGAAACCCTTTAGAGTTTAGGGTTTAAACCCTTAGGTTTTGAAAATAAATTCTAAAAATTCCAAATTTGGTTTTCAAAAATAGAAAATTAATATTTCTAAATTATAATTAGAAATCTCTAATTATATTAAAATTTCTTAATCATAATTTAAATCTTGCTAATTAGGATTAGTATTTCCTAATTAAAATTGTTAATTAAGCAATTAGGGTCAAAATTGTCATTAGGGTTTATAACCCACGAATTAAGGTTTTAATTAGAAAAATAATATTCTAATTTAGAAATTAGATTTCGTAATTTGATTAGGGTTTTCTAATGAATAATAACTTGAAAATGAGGATTAATATTTCCTAATTAACATTAAAATTACCTAATTAGGGTTTCAAATGTACAATTTATGGTTCCTAATAATTAAGGTTTCTAATTATTAGAATTTCTAATTAATCAATTAGGGTTATCCCTAATTAAGTTTGTGATTAATACAAAAACCATACACGCTATACTTAAATCCCTAATTTAGGGCTTCCAAATACCGAATTAGGGTTTTAAAATTCCCGGAACTGAACTTAGGGTTTCAAGAACCGGTTTCTTGGGTTTCTTATAATGTGTTAGGGTTTTCTAACAGAACGTTGACGTTCTTAATATATACTTAGGGTTTGTTACAGATATCATTTATCTGGTCAACCGTTGACCCTTAACCACATATTGTACACATATACACAGAACATATTCACTTATTCCCTTAATCCTGAATAATTCACCTAATTCCTTCACAGAATTTTGAAATTCTCAAAATTCCATCTAAAAAATATCAAACGTATACACTTATTTTCTGTCTAGGTTCTAATATTGAACCTTAAATCAATTAATAAAAATTTTAAAATAATTCAAAATTCTCGGGTTGTCTCATCCGATCTATCATTGATCAAAAATTCTATACCATACAAAACACATATATAATAATATAATTATTTAAATTAAAACTTCTAGCGAATCCCTATCCGGACTTAGGATTAGGGTTTCTAAAGCTGTTAAGCACAACTCTACTCTAATTTTATTAGTCAATACACAAATTGACACATTCTCTAAACTCGTATCACAATTACTTGTCACTAAATTGATAATTAATATTAATATTAATAAAAAAAATTATTCGTAAAATTCAGATTATTCGAAATCCCGGGTTATCACATTTACCCCTCCCTAAAAGGATTCCGTCCTCGAAATCACCGCTTTCTTATTCTCTACAATCTCTTAAAGTTGTATCATCAATTCATTCTTAACAACAAAATATTAATTTGTGTCTCCAATTCTAACCCGTGACTTGAATCTATACAAGAAAATAGTTCACAGAAATATCTAACTCGTATTTCTCGCGTAAATTAATTTCTAACCGAACTCGTTACCTGTTGCCACCTCTTGAGTAGCCATTGCATCTTGCGCCGTCATATTGAATGTACGGGCCGTTGGTCTTCCTGGCTTTGTAGGTCCTCGAATTGCCAAGGTTCCGCCCCCGATTTCCTTGTTGACACTTTCTTTCTCAGCATTTCTCTTTGGACAGTTCTGAACCATATGATCAGTCGATCCGCACGTAAAGCAACCTTGTATCTTCTTCGGATTGGGACAATTGGGCGACATGTGCCCCTCTTGTCCGCAGTTGTAACAAACTCCCTTCTTCTTTAGGCAAACTCCAGCATGGTTCTTCCCACAATTCGAATATGGCTCCCTTCCTTTCCTATTATCTTCTATTTTATTACCCCACTGGGTATTCTCACTCCATTTTCTCTTATTCGGATTACTACCACCACTGCTTCCACCATCATTTGTCTTCTTCTTTTTCTCCTGATGAAATCGAGATGCAGCTTCGCTCCCTCCTTCAGCAATTAATGCCTTCTCCATCAAAGTCGCAAAAGTATTGATCTGTAATACTGCTACCTTGTTGAAAATTCTCGGCTTCAGTCTGTTCTCGAATCTTCTCGCCTTTCTCGCTTCTGTGTCCACCTGATGAGGTGCAAATCTAGCCAACTCGCTGAATTTGGCAGCATATTTAGATACCGACATGTTCTCCTACTTAAGTTCTAAGAACTTGACTTCCATCCTAGACTGCATACTAGGCGAAAAGTAGTTCTCAAAGAACAACTCTTTAAATTTGGTCCAAGTCACCACAGTTGTACCCGCTCTCGCTTGGTTAGTCTCCCACCAGTAATTGGCTTCTCCCTTCATTAGATAGGTTACAAAAGTTATCTTCTGCTCTTCTGCCACACGCGCAATGACGAATGCTTTCTTCATCTCCTTCACCCAAGTTTTGGCTTCAATCGGATATGTGGTTCCCTTGAATTCCAGCGGTCCTACCGCTTTAAAGTCCGTGAAGTTAGCCAATCTATCAACTGGCTGATTTCTCGCTCTTCCACTTGCTGGAGCCCTATTTTCCATAGCTTTGGCTATCATATCTGTAAAATTCTGCATTGGGTCCGCTTGACCTCCTTCGTTATTCACTGACTGTTTTTCTCGTTGGTTTCTATTTTGTCGTCTAGGCGGCATGATCTGATTGAAATAAAAATCTTATATTAATTCTCTTTCTCTACACGGATTCTTAATACAATAAGAATTCAACACATAATTCTCATATAGAAACGAATATTTATTCAAATAGTTCATAGCACATTTAGTACTTAACATATATTATTATCCCTTTTTAAAATAATTTTTAGGATTTAACATACACAACTTTACACAAAAAGTTATAATTCTCCAATCACACATAGCTATTACCGTTTGTCAAACTTACCACACTTATGAGTTTAGGAACTTGCCACAATTATATGAGTGTATGAACTTATCCTAGTCAGACCTTTAGCGTCCATTCGCCGAGGGGTTTAGAACATTTCATATAATTATGAGTCATTACTTTACCATAAGTATGAGTTTTAAGAACACACAAATTAACCTTAATCTTATATTCATATAGAAAATAAAGATTTCATTCATAAAACATATATATTTACATATGCTTAAACATCATTCTCGATATTACAACACTTAATATCAAAAGCTTCTACCAAAAGATACTATCACATATATCTAAGTTGTCTACCGATCACTCCCTTCACCAGTCTTCTTCTTGTTGGGACACTTGTTGAATCTGTGACCCGTTCTCCCACATGAGAAACACTTCCTCATATTCGGCTTAGGACAATACAAAGAAATATGTCCTTCCTGCTTACAGTTGAAACAAACATTCTTCCACATCATGCATTCTCCAGCGTGAGTCTTTCCAAACTTGATACAGGCTTGCTTCTTCTTCGGGTTTGAATTTTTAGAGTTTTCACTGTCTTTTTCCCTCTTTCTCTTCTTCTTGTTCTTCTTATTGGTTCCTTCAGAGAATCCACCACCTTCAGTCTTCATTCTTTCCGCCTGCGCCTTCAGCTTGTTCCGTTCTTCAGTCATTTCGTGTAACGCTCGCTCTGTCTTCCAAAACTCCTCTAAAAGAAATACTTTACTTCGGAGTTCTTGGACTTCTGCAGATAGCTGATCTTGTTCTCCAACTTTGATCTTATTCTTTAACTCTACCTTAGCTTCTTTAGACTCTGCCTCCTCATCAGTACTCAGATACATCTAGGGATAATCATCATGATCACTCCCGAGATTGACCATGGGTTCATCTTTTCCTACTTCTTCAACTGACTCGCTCTGTGCTGGCACCTCGGCTACTGGCACTGGTGCGACAGCCGCTGGCATCTCCGCACTCATTTGATCTTCTCCAGACATCC
Organism: Panax notoginseng; assembly: GCA_016801055.1. NCBI lineage: Eukaryota > Viridiplantae > Streptophyta > Magnoliopsida > Apiales > Araliaceae > Panax > Panax notoginseng. Next base: position 153,234,050 of record CM029016.1, on the reverse strand, counting down.
TACAATCAGTTTAAACAACTTGATTAGTACTTCACCAGTACAACATTCTCACACTATGTGTCCACTTATCTCACTATTGATGCACTTCGACAATCCCTCACTTAGAACTCTAAATGAGTTTTCTCTATCTCGCGTATGGTTATAATCCTATGGTTTTCCCCCCACCGCACTTAAGGTTTATAACCTACAGCTCTGATACTAACCTGTGACGCCCCCAAATCCGGGTTACCTGAATCCCGAGTTTGGTGTTCACGATCTACAATATAATAACATCTAACTATCCATTTAAATATAAATAGGAATACATAACTCATTAACATATGTTGTGAATACATAAGTCCCAGCTCCACTAACCTTAACATTACAGAAATAGCCCTTAGCTATACAAAAAGGATTTACAATATAATACATCATAATAATAATTTTGTTCATCCTAACTAATTTATAACTATGCCTTTTCCTTTGTTCTTCTTCGCAGCACCTTCTACAACTTTGTCCCTAGCTGAAAAGTTTTATTTAGCAAGGGTGAGCAACGAGTTTGCCCGCAAGTTAAGACATATGATAAAGGTATGGAAATCAATATCAAGCCTTCTCACATTCTACGCAACAATAATTCAATAATGAAATAGTACAACGCTTCCAAGGTTTTCTACCATATTCAAATAATCAAGAATTATATTCTACGAAATAGCAAAGTGGAATATTTTTCCAAATTTATGCTGAGCGATCCATTGGATCTTGAACTTCTCTTCTCGAGTAACTATCAAAGTCATACTTTGATATACCCAGGTGTATCAGATAACTATAAAGATTAAATCTTACCCCTCTGCAAGTATATAAAGTGATCAGCTTTAGTATACCCTATATTATGTATAATACTTAATCGCGCGCAAAAGCCAAATATACGGCCACTAAAATATTCCCTTTATATAAAAGGTTATTCTTCTCGGTCTCAGAATCAACATTTTGATTTAACAACGAAATACTGTGATTTTAATTTCTAATTACTTCTCGATCTAGCCGAATTAATTGGCATCGATTTATCAATAATAATTGAATTCTCTTCTCGAATCTATCAAGTTCTAACAAACGTTCGTCTAGCCAAAATGATTAGCTAAGACTTTTCTCAATATAATTAGACAATAAACAGGAATTATCTGTACTGTCAATTCTATCTTCTATGGATATGAATATCCAACAACAGTTATTCTACAATTGTATATTTTTCGAATCAATAATTTAATTTGAATTATTAAACATCCACTAACTACGAATAATCAACAATAAATTTCCTGGACATGGTATAATTTGCAATAATTAATCACTATAATAATTGAATGAATATAACTCAAGGTCGAGTTAGGAAACTTGCCTCTTATACTGATTGCAGCTACACAATAAACTTATCTGCTTTTGAAAGACCTATAACCAATAATATCGGTCTCACAATTAGCACAATCTTTCATAACACGTAATACTGTAATTCACAGTCAAACTTCTCCTAGGCACATTACCACATAGCCACATCAGTGCTTATAACTTATATAGACACTTATCAAGTCTAACTATTTCGGCCTGGTTGGACTTCGGTCCATTGTCGGTGTTCTGGTCACCCTGTCCGACAATTAACACATTTATTGTCAAGTAAATTCGGTTTCTAAGCTTCAATATTAATTTAGATAAGTCAATTATCATTTATAAGTCAATTATCATTTATAATATTTTTCGAAAGCTTTTAATAATTTATAAGCAATTATTATAATTTATAATAATTTTTCAAACACCGAAATTAATTTTAAATAAATTAATTATCAAATAATCTTATAATCATTAATATTTAATAATATAAAAATATTAATGTTATATTTGTCAAAATATTAAAGTTATTATTAATAACTTAAACTATTTTTAAATCAACAATATTCTACTCAAATGATTTTTAAATTAATTAAAATTATTTTCAAACCATTACCATTAATATTTAAATATTAATGAAATTATTATTAAAATATTAAAAGTCATTAATTATAGCTTAAAATATTTTTAAAATATTTTTCTCATTTTTAAATCAATAAAATTATTTTTAATTCATTTATTTACTTTAATAAATAAATAATCTAATATTATTAATATTAATTTATTAATGAGAATTCTCCAAAAATATTGAAATATATATTTTATAATTCAAAATATTTTCTAACACTTTATTCTTATTTAAAATAATTTTTAAATCAATAAAATTATTTTTAACTTATTTATTTAATTTAATAAATAAATTAATCTAATATCATTAATATTAAATTATTAATAAAAATTCTCTAAAAATATTAAAAGTCACATTTTATAACTCAAAATTTTTTTAAATACATTATTCTTATTTAAAATGATTTTTCATAATATTAAATTATTTTCCTCTAATTTATTTAATACACTAATTAAATAAATTTAATATCATTAATATCCAAATAATTATAAATATTAATGAAAAATGTCCCAAATAATTAAAAGTTATTTTTCAGAATTTAAAATGATTTTTAAAACCATTTTTGGTAATTTTTATAATTTATTTCTATTTTTAATCAATTTTCGAAAAAATCAGAAATTAAAAATAATTAAACCGTCACTATAGCCCTTTAGCGACACTTTATGTCGTCTTAGGTGTTCTTGAGCCTCAAGAATACTGTCAGACCAGTTTCAAGGGTTCACGTTTGACTATGCTTAATTCTCTGTGTAATGCGTTTCTGGGATAGCTTGAACTGTGATCGTGTAGTATACATGTAGTACTACAATAATCAATCACTAACTTGGTCATACAATAACTTAGAGTCCAGAACCGAGCATTTGAAATTGTTGTCAGCTCTGTTCTGGGTTTTCTGGGTAACCCAGAAACCCAGACAGTTTCGAGTAGTCATATTCGAGCTCGATTATCTCTAAGGTCTAGTTATGAATTGTTCAAACCTATAGTTTTCATGACAAGGAACATTTACATTACAAAATTTCAGTTCAACAATAGCTAGACATCCAGATTTATCCCGGTCAATGTCTGTCAGAGAACTTGCTCATACTGATTCTGGGTTTTTCCAGAAATACCAAACATGACCAACATGCCTAGTTTGACCACTGGTTACGTTCAATCCGTTGATGATTTAAGGTATCTAAAGGCATTTAGATATAGTCCGGACAATAGGCTACACTTTCATTACAACAACAATAACAAATAACATAACATCTATCAGATCCGGACCTTCAAAGATCTTGTCAGACCTAGTTTTACACTTTCTGGGTTACCAAGAAAGTGACTGGTCATACTCGGTCAACCCTCTTTGACCATGAATAACGACAAATCTATGCATCTGATGGCTATAACACCACTTGCAGATTAAAGACCTCATACCAAATTACAGATCCAAAACATAAAACAACACAAAACACTAACAGAAAAGGATTTACAGCCCCTGACATTACGTTGTCAGACGACCTTTAGAGCTCAAGAATAATTTTGAAAAACTTCGATTTTTACCAACTTTGATGCTATGGATATATGATAGATCATCATAGATCATTTAAAAACATCCTATAACACAAGATTAAACACTTAAACACAAAAACTTTCTTAGCCTACAAGATCAAAAAATAAATTTAAGGTTATACCTTTTCTTGAATAATATTAGATCTTGGCTCTCCAATCTGTTATTGGTTGATTTAGGGATGTATTTAGGGCTGATTGACTTGCTAAATTCGGAGCTTCTAGTGGGAGAGGGAGTTGGTGAGAGTAAGAGAGCAAAAATGATAAAGTTTGTACACTTTTTCTCTCTAAATCTATTTATATTGTGATATGTAGCTTAGATCTGATGTTGCTGCTGCTTTTCTGAGATTTTTGAAGTCACAAAGTCAAGTGGTTGGTCAAGAGTTGGTCACCTACTACAAATTTACCAAGATTTACCAATAATCTAATAAAAATCCCATAAAAGGCATTTTGGTCATTGTTCTTTGTAATTTTAATGGCATGATTGTCAATTGTCCAAACCCTTAGGGTTTAACCCTAAGGTTCTAACCCTTAGGTTTAACAAACTCAAATTCTAGAATTTTCTAATTAGGGTTTCTAAAAAGAAAAATTAGATTTTCAAAAAATAAAATTAGGGTTTTAAATAGAAATTAATATTTCTAAAGTATAATTAGGGTTTTCTAATTATATTAACATATACTAATCACAATAGGCTTGTTAATTAGGATTAGGGTTTCCTAATTAGGGTTTAGGATTCTCGAATTTAAAATTAGGGTTTCTCGTCATACGATTAGGGTTTTTAACTGCGCGTTAGGGTTTCTAAACTTGAGATTAGGGTTTCTAATCTCTTATTAGGGTTTACTAATATTAAACCTTATCTGATCTATCATTGATCAAAAATTCTATACCGTACAAAACACATACATAATAATATATTTATTTAAATTATAACTTCTAGTGAATCCCTATCCGGACTTAGGGTTAGGGTTTCTAAAACTGTTAAGCACAACTCTAATCTAATTTTATTAGTCAATACATAAATTGACCCATTCTCTAAACTCGTATCACAATTACTTGTCACTAAATTGATAATTATTATTAATATTAATAAAAAAAAATTATTCGTAAAATTCGGATTATTCGAAATCCCGGGTTATCACATTATCCAAGAAATCAAACAAAAGGATGGAAGAAGAATTCATTGGATTGAGAGAGTTTGGTGAAAAGTGATCACCAACTCCCTCTTCCCTATATCTCAGCTCATGATTAAGTCTATTGTAGCCTTCAACTACCGATTACTTCATACACAAAATAGAGTTAGGCTACTGTGCATCACTATTTGGGTCACTTAAAATGGGACACGGTTATTAAATTTTACCAGTTTAGTTTGTTCTCTTATATTCCCAAAAAATATAATTTTAATGTGTTAATGTTACTACACAATGGAAAGTTAGGGATTATTTATGCACTCACATCATATAATCCATGTACATTTTATCACATCGATATACTTTATTCGAATGTTATCACATTACATTATTTTCTTTATTAAAATAATATGTTCATGGTATTTTAATGTATATCCACACACATATTGTCACATAAGAATTTCATGAGGTATTCATAACATATAGTTTCCAACATGTTCAATCACATTGCTTTATACAATAAGGTTTAATAAATCTTAATATAAGGTAGCTATATATAGTATAGTCACATAAGTATTGCACCACACTATATAATATAGTTGTATTCCATATATTTTATATATTTAATTATTGCATACTTGCACATAACAGTCAATATAATCTTAATAGCTTACTTATTTGTTTTATGTCAAATAAATAAATTATTCACCTTCTTGATTAATTAACACTAATATTAATTAATCCATTCCTCGTTGATTAATGTAATTATTCATCTTATAACAACTAATCATCTATAGTCATGTTGCTAACAATAATAATCACATCTCATTAATTAATTACCATAAAAATTAATTAATACTCTACAATAACAATTAACAATCAATATAGATTAATTGTTCGCTTAACAATTCTTCCAATAATTAATATGATCACTATTATTTCTCATCGCAGTGCCACACAAGGCATTCAACGAGTTTATCACAATCTCCACATATCCTCAATTATTCAATTATTTAATATAATTGAGTTAACTCATCTCGTAACACAAAATCATTTATGTTCGAATAAATTTTCATTTCCATTAATATATTCATTTAATAAGATGTGGAAATTCTCGGGTATTACAAGCACGATTGCCCACAAGTATAATAATGTAACAACAAATAATAACAAGCGAGTGAATCAAAGACTTTTGAAATAAGAAACTTAACTTTTGAATCAAGAATGAATAACAAGAATCAAAAGAACTTCTGAGGGTCATAAGACCTTGAACTATGTCCTAGGTTGTCAAGAGTTATACTTGAAACCTTTAACAGTCATAAGACTATGGACTCTTCTACTCGTACTTAGGGGGATCAGCCTTTAGTACCATACTGTGCACAATATCTTAACGCTAAAGCATAAGTAATCTCCTATAATAGAGTTGTTCATCTCAGTTTGACATTAGAGTCTGCACCAAAGGAAGTTTGGTTTGGATAAACTTAACAAGGGTTCTGAAATTTTGAACGTTCATCACCTATGGACTAGTCGAATCAATAAAGGTTCGCTAGTCTTACAAGGTTCAACTATAACTGATATTCAATTTGAATAATAACTCAAGAGGTATACAATGGAATAAGTATTGTATAACAGGAATCATGCTTTAAAAGATTGATAACCTTTAATATAACATATTGAACTTGATCAATAAATGACAAGAACTTTCTCGATATAGAATATAAGTCTAGAATTTGCTCAATGTAAAGAGGTAAGGTTTATAAATTTGCATAACGATAACAAGTAGGGTTATGAAACTTGCCTCGTGCGTAGATTACACGTTAATTATACACGTTCCTCGATTTAATCCTACATACCATTTACATTCACAATAATAGTCAATTATAATGTAACTGGCATCACAAGTTCATTCTCTTTTGTCTAAACTCTGATTATGATTATACTTAGTCAAATCACAACACTTGTTTTCACATAATACTAGACTTTATGAACGGCAGTTAACTACGCGTTCAACAAATAAATCAAATATGTAATTACCTATTTGACATGTTAAGGATCTACTTTAACATCACACTATATGTCTAACACATTTTTATGTTCATTAGATTAGTTTACTATTACATTCCTTAAAATAAAACAATTAAAATTCTCATTCTTGGACGCACTGAATAGTGGCGCTGCGGCGCCACCATCTAGCCTATCCATGACGCGGCTGGCCCTGCAGCTTGGTTTGTGGAGCTGTGACTCAGCTGGCACTGCGGCGCAGTCCTTAAGACGTGGGGTTGGCACTACGGCGCGACATACCAGTTTCTGATTCTGAGTTTCGCAAAGAACACAGATCATGACCAAATACATCCAATTACATTATTCACACATGAATTTAAGTATACCCAGACACTAGAATTCGTACATGATCCCTACTCAACCTTTCTAGCATGATTTAACAAGTTAAAACATACAATTACTTGAATCAAACCATAAAATTTCACTGTTCTTGGTGTTTTTGAAAGTTTTGAAAATAAAACATGAAAATTTGATATTATAATTCGTTATAACTCTGAATCTGTCCGTTCAAAGTTTATTCTCTTCGTTTTGACATGTGATAACATAATCTACCGTTAAATTTCAAGTTAAACAACAATTCATAGCATACCATTTCCAAAAAGGGCCATATATATGAAACTTTATACTCTGTAACTTCAAAAATCTATTTACGACATATTTTTATGAAATTAATGTTATGAAAACGTACGTATATGGTAAAAACATGTTATGATAACATATTATCATATATATATATATATATATATATATATATATATACACACACACAAATCATTACTCTTTTCAATTACAGAGACTTGAAATAATTTTTCATAAAAATATTAACAACGTAAATTATAAGTTGGGTTGAAGAGATTACCCTATTGCAGATTTTCTAATTCTTCAGTCACACAATTTCCCTCAAATTCTCTCTAACTCTCTCTGAATTTTCTAAGTTAAGTCTGATAAATGAAATACGTAAGAGAAACTAGACTGATTAATGTGCACAGTTGTGGTCAGTTAATCCATACGTGGTTTAACTGTTCTCAACTCCTCATGGGGCCTTGTTTGGCTAGCATCATAAGTATCCGTTCTAATTATTTTAATTAATCTCTTATAATATAGTTTAATAATGTCACACCCAATTAAATAATAAATTAAATATCTTATTTAATTTAATTTAAATAAAAGATAATAATTTCTCATTAATTCACAGAGTCACATAATTAAATTTCTCATTTATTAATTATATCAAATTATTAAATCTCCAATTAATTATTAAATTAATTAGAATAACATTACGCTTATTAAATAATTCATTTAATCCAATAAACTCAATTAAATACATACTTTGAATAATAAAATTTTCCACGTTAATTTAATTAATATAACACATATAATTAAATTAATCTACCACAAATTAATTATTTAATCCAATAATTATATCATCGAAAAAATATTTATTTAATTCAATAATTATTCAAATTAAATTACACAAATATCGTTCGTCACATCTTTCCCCCTTTAAAAGGATTATGTCCCTACAATCATGGCTTAATCAATTCGTCCCGTTATAGTTCTTGACTTAAATCATTCATGCGCCTTTAAGTGAATCTTCATAAGGACCCAATCTAGTTGCAGATGAACTTAAGTTCAGTACTCAGCTGGTAGGCATTTCGATTCATTTTCCTTTGCAGAGCTTCCACTATGGCCTTGGTATGCAACTCAAGTCATGTCTGCAGATCAATGAATTCATCCTCCACTGTGTGAAAGAGAGTGTGCAGTTCTGCTCGGCTGATGGGAAGTTTATCCTTTTCTAACACCAAAAGTCTATATTGGATGTCCTTCACATCAGTATGTATAGTGGCTTGATTTGTAACAAGAGTATTGAGGAGAGTTAATATTTCAGGAGAGGGGGGGTTGTGGAGCAGATGGGATGGAATCAGGTGTCGTGGGAACTGAGGGAACATCAGGGACAATTCGAATGAAATTGCCATCAACCAGAGTGATATGAGAACTTTTAAGATTCACAGAATCAATGGAGTCAGTGATGGTGATTGAAACTTCATTGTTTAGGGAGATTTGAAAATGATTTAACAGTTTTGTGAGAAAACAGGTATAAGGAAGACATTTTTTGGAGTGTTTGATGCAGTTGACCATATGTTTCAACATCATAAGAGAGAAGTTAAAAGATTTTCCTTTTAAAAGCAGAGCAACTAAAACCAAATCTTGGTATGTAAAGTCAGCACCACCACCGATACGAGGTAAGAGATTATACCACAATAGTTTGTGTAGGATCATAAAAGTGGGGGACACATCAATAGTTTTGGGGAGAATCACTGTAGTCAGAGTGGGCTCATCCATTATAGTTTGAAATTGGTCAAGAGGGGAGCAAGGGGAATAAACCGGACTTTTAAGGGTAAAGGGACAATCACCCGTAAAAGGAATAGACAGAATGCTCCCTAAGTCCATAGCAGTAAAGAAAATGACTTCCCTTTGACAAAGGAGGTATAGCAGTCACCATTGTGCTCGAGGTTTGTATAAAATTATTGGACCAACTTAGGATAAGCCATAGATAGAGGAAAAATCAAAGAGGATAACCCACAGGATTCAAGGAGATGTTGTAGAGGAGAGTTTTGATAGTAAAACATATCAATTGTTTTCTCATAAACAAATGATTTTTGACAGATGGATGATTAAAAACGCAATTCGAAGTTATGGCCTCTGAAAAAAATCCAGGAACATCATGCAGAGAGAAAGATAAGGCCATTACCAACATAGGAGGGGATCCTGGTGTTGATTCTTTGAGTCGACGGTGTTTTGGCACAACAGATGTACCGACCGGTGGAGGAGAAGTAAGACTCATTTCAGATTCTTTAGAGAAGGAAAAGTCACCGGAGATGGTGGCTATCAATGGTTGCTTCCGTTTTGGTTGCCGTGAGGAGCGTACGGAAGGGCGAGAAGGAGGAAAAGGCAAAGGTATCTCGTCATCAGATTCATCTTGTAGGCGTTTGGCAAGTCGGGTTTGCATTGTGACAGAGAGGATTTAATAGCAAGAGATGGTTATTAGAACGGTTGGAGGGATGAAGGTATTATGAGAGATGAAGAAGGCGAAAGTGTGAAGCCCCAAAATTCGGGTATCTTCTAACCCGACAGATGGTGCTACATGGTGCTATAGTTCACACATACATTCAATTAAAATACCTCAAAAGAGTGAATATGTCTTCTATATATTACAAATTAATATTTCCCTTCCAAGGTTTTTTGTATCCATTACATATGTTCTTTGTCATAATATCAAATAAATATAAAGTTCATACTATACTATTACAAAGATAACTTATTTATCTGCCTTAGCTTTCCCTTTATCCTTACTGGATCCTTTAGTTCGTTCGGTCTTAGCTGCATTCATATGGTTTAAGCAAGAGTGAGCATAACTAGCTCAGCAAGTATGACAGTTTAATTTAAGCAATAGGTTTGAATCATATGAATCGTATATCTTCTATAACTGAATCAATAGTTATGAAGTACTATAGATAATTCAAAATAGCACTTCTCTTTTCTTACAATCATTTAACAATGAATAACATTCGTTAAACCTTGATTTTGGTCCAAGACCTTGAGCATTTCATTCTTTCGTTAAAAAGGACAACCCGGCACCAAGTCCGTAAGTCTGGCATATCTTACGACCACGTCTAGGTGATCAGCCTATAGTACTCTATGTTGTACAAAATTACTTCTTTAAACGTATCTGCGTTTAAGTTTTGGCAACCTCACGTGCCTGTCGTTTGACGACAAAACATTTGTTTATTCATACTTAGTCTTTCTTTGAAATCCATACCAAAACAGTTGGTAAAAGATAACAACATTGATAATATTTTGATAGATTATAAGGAAATCCACAAAACACATTAAGTTTACCCGAAGGAATTGGCTTCGATTTTGTTATACATCAATTTATGCGTCAGATACATGAATCACAAAGCTTGTCCAAAAGAACATAGATAAGGGTTTAAAACACTTGCCTTCAGCGTCTTCTATAATTAATACACTTTTCTTTTGAGTCTTTAAGGATTCTACAATTCATAAGTTCATAACATACCACATTAGGTCATAAACAATCAAGTATGGTCACTAATCTATCTTCCCCTTCTTCTAAATCTAATCATTCATTAGATTGGTTAACATTCGTTACGGCTTATCGTATTACTTTATGTTTATATTCTCGTAACCTTTCGTCAACTTTTAATCGTTAAACTTAAGGTTCTTAGTCATCTTTAATGATGTTACTTTAATTTAATTAAGGTCATAATTCACCTTAAATCAACTTACATTATATTTATATTCATTTCCATTCTTTACTGTCTCTCTTCTAGTGTTGGCGTTGCGGTGCCAGCTTCCTTTGTAAGGCTCGCGATGCGGCCCGAGTTAGCAGTGTATGGGTAATAGTCTTGGCATTGCGACGCCACTCTCTTTACTATGGGCCGCGTTGCAGTGCCACTTAACAGTAGGTTGGGGTTTCGTCTTGGAGCTACGACACCATTCTTACACTCTTGGGCGGCGCTACGGTGCCGGCCCTATGCCTCAGAAAAATTTCTAAGTTTTTTCTACTGCAATCCTTTCCGGGCTCATAACTTACTCATTATAAGTGGGAATTGGCTCATTCAAAAGTCATTAACTCACATATCTTGTGTACTACGATTTCATTAGAAAATCTTACATTTTTGAATCCATTAACAAAGAATTCACCGATTAAGTTCTTTATTACACTTTCATTAAACGTTCGTGAACATTCATAGCTTGTTTCTTCGTTCTAAGTCGTAATTTGACCATTCTCGAGTCCGCAACTCTAAAACGGTGACTTTTGACTTTCATTCCAAGAATTTCACGATTTCAACGATTATCGTCTAATCTCATAAATTTTACTATAACTTCGTTACTTGAGATTTTTACACCGTTAAAAGTGAACTCATTCCATACATCTATCATCCTAACCAAACATATATCATCTAATCCTATACACGATGGTTTGAAACTTGTCCATGAACAACAAAATGACAATTCTTCACATATTATTCATTAGTTCATAATTCTAAGATTATGATTCCACTTACAACATGGTTTATTAAGGTTTAAGTCCACTAATAGCCATCCTTATTACTCCTTATAATACATGCTCTACCAATAATCACTTCTCTATCAAACTACCAATGAAGAGATGAAGATTAGTGGTTTAAAGGTTCATTACCTTTGATGTTCAAGCTTTCTTTCTTCTTCTTCTTGAATTAGCAAAGTCTAGCTTTTACTTTTCTCTCAATATAATTGCTAAGATGTTGGTGGAAATTAACAAGCAACAAATGAAGCAACAGGCCGTCTATTTATAGATTTCCAAAGTGAGGGTATAAGGGTCATAATCCCCATCTGCTTACTATTCCCACCTCCTCTAAAATCTTATCTCTTACTTGGCCACCAAGTTGGCCAGCCATGACTAACCTATGGGGGGCCCACATGAGTTACCCCAAGGGTTTTTCTCACCCGGTGGCCCATCGGTTCGATCCACGGGTCCGATTCTTGGTTCGGGCTTAGGTTTAATTAACTTTGGACCTAACGTTGAGCTTTCATTACTTACCTTTAGGCTTTAATATAATTCCATTTGGACTTGCCAAATACGCAACCCAATTCCTACACAAATCCTACTTGTCCATTACAATTGGCTTAAACTTCTAACGTATAATTCTCGTATACTAATTTGTATAATCATTCATCGTATACTTTATGTCGTCTTTTGGATATGCTAGTATAATATCTCGTATCATACTAGTATTCATTACCTCGTATAATACTTTCTTATTATACGATCGCCATACATTCAATTCTTCGTTTTCCTTAACATTCTCAAACTTAGTACGCAGGCAAAAAACTGCATTTATCATAACTGAATTATTATTACGTAATCCATCCTTCCTTCTCATTCTATCATTACATATTTCCCGGAAGTTCAAAAATAATTTTCGAGCAGAAATAGATGAATAGTGTTTTTTGGAGAATTTCTTGGAAAGCTTTTATTTTCGTCTTGGAAATTCAAACACCTTAATTCTATCACGTAGCCAGAATACTACGACTTTATGCCACTTTTAGGTTATAGAACGACCTCCATCTTGCTTACTCGTTATAAATAACACATTATAATTTTATTCATTATTTATTCCAATAAAATTATTTTACATATAATCCGATTTTCTCGGTTGTTACATTCTCTCCCCCTTATAAGGATTCTGTCCCCAGAATCTTGCTATAAATTAAACAAATAACTGAGGGTAATTCTTCTTCATTTTTTCTTCAAGTTCCCACGTTGCTTCTTCGGCATCGTGGTTCCTCCATACACCTTTACCGAAGGTATAACTTTATTCCTCAAAACTTGCTCTTTTCTATCAACGATTTGAATAGGCATTTCTTCATATGCCAAGTCTTTCTAAATATGAATAGGCTCATATTATATTACGTGCTTATAATCTGGCTTATAAGGACGTAACATAGATGCATGAAACACATTGTGTATGCGTTCTAACTCTGGAGGTAATGCTACCATGTAAGCTACATCTCCTACCCTTTTTAATATCTCAAAAGGCCCTATAAACCTTGGACTTAACTTTTTCTTCTTTCAAAAGCGTATCTTTCCTTTCCGGGGAGATACCTTTAGAAACACATACAAGCCTACTTCAAACTCTCTGTTCATTTGATGTGAATCAGCATACTTCTTCTGTATATCTTTAGCTGCTACCAAATGCATTTGTATCAACTTAACTATATCCGCTATTTGTTGCACCAATTCAGGTCCTAGCATTCGACGTTCTCCTACCTCGCCCCAACATAATGTTGTTCTGCACTTCTTTCTATATAAAGCTTCATAAGGCGGTATGCCTATGCTTGCACGATAACTGTTGTTATACGCAAACTCTACTAATGGTAGATGATCATTCCAACTACCTTTGAAATCCATAACGCAAGATCTCAGCATATCTTCCAGCGTTTGAATTATTCTTTCACTCTGCCCATCTGTCTGTGGATGATAAGTCGTACTTAACTTCAACTGCGTTCCCATCTATTCTCGTAGACTCCTCCAAATGTTTGATGTGAATCGTGGATCACGATCTGACACTATCAAAACTGGTACTCCATGTCTGGAAATAATTTCCTTAACATAAAGTTTAGCTAACTGATCTAAGTTAAACTTAACTCTTATTAGCAAAAAGTGAGCCGACTTCATTAATCGGTCCACTATTACCCAAATCACATCATACCCTTTTTGTATAATTGGAAGTCCCACAACAAAGTTTATCGTGATATGCTCCCACTTCCACTCCCGAGTCTCCAATGACTGTAACAAGCCACTTGGTCGTTGATGTTCGGCCTTAATGTTTTGACAAGTTAAGCACCTACTCACATATTCTCCTATCTCTCTCTTCATGTTTGACCACCAAAAACTATGTCAAAGGTCTTGATACATCTTAGTACTACCAGGATGAATCGAGTACCTGAACTATGAGCCACTTGTAATACTTCCTCCTTTAATTCGGTTTCATTCATAACCCAAATTCTTCCTTCAAACCTTAATAATCTGTCATTATCAAGCCTATACTTTATCTCTTTTTCATTCTCTTTTTCATCTACTAGCCGCTTCTTCATCTGGTCACACTCATCATTTCTGAGTTGTACCTCATTGACTCTCTTTACAATAGTATATCGAATCTCCGTTGTAAATAATTTTACTGACCCGACTCACTTGATAACTTCACCTCTAACTCCATTCTAGCCATCTCTATTATTAACTCAGTTTGAGTCGTTAACATAGACAACTTTTCCCGACCCTTCCTACTTAAGGCGTCAGCCACTACATTGGATTTTTCTAGGTGATACAGGATATCGCAATCGTAATCCTTTATCAACTTCAGCCATTTTCTTTGTCTCATATTTAAATCTTTTTATGTGAAGATATATTTTAGACACTTATGGTCCGTGTATATCTCATATTTCTCTCTAAATAGATAATGTCTCCATATCTTTAAGGCAAATACTACTGTTGCCAGTTCCAGATCATGAGTAGGATAAACTTTCTCATAATCTTTTAACTGACGTGATGCATACGCAATGACCTTGCCATGCTGCATGAGCACGCAACCTATTCCTCTACGCGAAGCATCGCTATAAACTATGAAATTCCCTGTATCATTAGGTAAACACAATACAGGTGCTTCACTCAACCTTTTCTTCAGTTCTTGAAAACTGTCTCCACACTTCTAAGTCCACATGTACTTCATTGTCTTCCTTGTCAAATTAGTCAATGGAGTAGCTATCTTAGAAAAATCATGGATAAATCTTCGATAGTATCCTGCTAACCCTAGGAAACTCTGAACCTAAGTCGACATTTTCGGTTGTTCCCAATGAAGCACTGCCTTTACTGAAATTCCATCTCGGTCGATAACATGTCCTAAAAACTGTACCCTTTCTACCCAAAATTCACACTTAGTAAATTTTGCATATAACTTCTCCTTCCTTAGTGTCTCCAACACTAATCTTAGGTGTTCACCGCGATCTTCTGGTGCCTTAGAATAGACTAGAATATCATCGATAAACACTACGACGAACTTGTTCAAATATTATTTGAACACTCTATTCATCATATCCATAAATGCAGCTGGCGCAAACTTCAACCCAAATGACATCACCAAAAACTCGTAATGGCCGTAACGAGTCCTGAATGTCGTCTTAGGTACATCCTCCTTTCTAACCTTTAACTGATGATACCCCATTCGTAAATCTATCTTAGAAAAATACTTTGCCCCTTTCAACTGATCAAAGAGATCATCAATCCTGGGTAATGGGTATTTATTCTTTATCGTTAACTTGTTCAACTCTCGGTAGTCAATACAAATTCTCAACGATCCATCTTTCTTCTTCACAAACAGTACCGGTGCTCCCCACGGCGAAACACTCGGTTAAATATATTTTCTATCCAAAAGTTCTTGTAACTGAACCATCAATTACTTCATCTCCACTAGCGTCATACGATACGGTGCCCTTGAAACTGGTGCAGCTCCTGGCACAATATCTATTACGAATTCGATCTCCCTATATAGTGGAAGACCTGGTAATTCGCTTGGAAATACATCCACAAATTCTTTGACTACAGGTATTTGTTCAATCGTTTCTCCCACTCTCTAGGTATCAACAACATGACACAAAAAACCTACACATCCCTTCCTCAACAATTTCCTAGTTTGTGTCATGGTAAGACAACACGAACGTCCCGATAATTTATTATCGTAAAACACTACCTGAGGTTGTCTCACCGTTCTAATGTTTACACATTTCTTCTGGCAATCTATAATTGCACCATGGTTTAACAACCAATCCATCTCGAGAATTACATCGTATTCTCCCAACTTTATCGGTATCAAATCTACCGATAATTTATAACCTCGTATTTCTACACAACAATGCCTATGAATATTTTTAATAGGAATTATTTCTTCATTTGCTACCTTAATATTCAAAGGTATAGGAAATCTTTCGGGAAGTAATCTTAATCGTCTAGCAAAATCACATGCTATGAAGGAACAAGTAGCACCCGAATCAAATAACACATAAGCCTTTATATCGTTGATTGGGATAATACCTGTAACTATATCCCCTGATGCAACTGCATCTTGGACCTTCATGTTAAAGGTGCGGGCCATCGGCCTACTCGTCTGAGCTGGACCACTTAATTGTTAATTTACCACTATTAGTGCCCTTATTCACATCCATCCCCTTCTTTGGGTAATTCTTTGCTATGTGGTCAGTTGGTCTATATACGAAGCATCCGTGATTCTTCTTCGAACTTGGATAGTTAGGCAAAATGTGCCCCTCCTATCCACAGTTGTAACACACTGCATGCCTCTATCCACTTCTTAGGATCTCCTTGCTTTACTCTAGTATTCTCAGAGTTAAAACCCTTCCTCTTCTGCCCGTTTCTACTCCCACTGGCTCCCTCAGTTTTCACTCCCCCATCTACCTTATTCTTATTCTTCTTCTCTCTGTGGTATAGGCGTAAAGCCTCATTACCACCCTCTGTAATTATTTCCTTTTCCAGAATGGTTCCAAAGGAGTTACTCTGGAATACTGATATTCGGCTATAGAGCCAGGGTTTCAAGCCCTGCTCGAATCTCCTCGCCTTCTTCACCTCCGTATCCACCTGATATGGAGCAAACCTCGTCAGTTCATTGAACTTGCCAGCATATTGGGAAACAGTCATTTCCCCTTGTTTCAGTTCTAAAAACCTCATCTCCTTCCTACCTTGCATACTCGTGGGAAAGTAGTTCTCAAAGAAAATCTCCTTGAACCATGTCCACGTTAGATTTTCTATCCAAGCCCTAGCCTGGTTCGCCTCCCACCAGAAGTTGGCCTCTCCCTTCATCATGTAGGTAGCAAAAAAATCCTTTTTCCCCTCTTTGACATTTGCAATAACAAATACCTTCTCAATTTCTTTTACCCACGTCCGAACTTCTATAGGGTCCGTAGTTCCTTTGAACTCTGGTGGACTTACACTCTTAAAATCCTTAAACGTAGTAGCCCATACTACCGCGGGATTTACTGGTATATTCGCCCCATTTAGATTAAAAGCAGTCGTTAATAAATTAACGAACTCTTGCATCGAATTAATTGGTCCCCCTACCAGTTGATTCACATTGGCTTCTTGATTTCGTTGTCTTCTTCTTGGCAGCATCTTTCTGTTAACATAAATAACACTTCATTATTACTTTCTTCTTGTTAATTAGTTATTATTCATTTTGAAACAATAACTTAAACTCATTGCACAACATATTCAATAAAAAGCTTATATTGATATGTGTCTTCCTTGTAGTAAAATACTACATCATTCGCTATTACATAGCCTTAGCTGATTACATTACTTTCCCGCAATTGCACAAAAAAATACACAGCCTTAGCTGATACCACTGTAGGGATTTCGGCACATAAAAATGCACAACGAAATATAAAAATTTACAAAACAATCTCCGAAACCCAAAAAAGGATCCATGCAAAACAGAAATTAATTCAATAGTTACATATTATACCGATTATAGAAAATTCTGAAACGACTTCGAATATCCAACGCAATCCAAAAGAACTGCGTCTCTACGGTATCCACACGAACGTCCCGCGAATCGTCACATGATCTGCAGTAAAAGGAGACGCGGTACTAGCCACCAAGGATATGGATTTTCGAAACTTTTCTCTTTAGTCTCTCTCTAAGAGCAGCTAGGGTTTTTAGGTTAATGATATCATTCCTAAAATGGTTGATATATCATATATATAGCATTCAAAAGGAATTAATCAAAAACCTAATCTAATTAAAAAATAAAATCTGAATTTATATATATTATATATTAATTAAGTCTTACTTAATTAATATACATATATACAAATTATCTTATTGATTTAAATTCATGATTTAAATACTATTAATCATATTGATATATTTAAATCCTTACAACTTAAATTAATTTCTATTTAATTACGTTTTATGTGTGTGACCCTATAGGTTATTATTACGTTGGCAATGTAATAACCCTGAATCCACGGCTTTGATACCAACTGTGAGGTCCTTAGATCCGGGTACTAATCACCACGAATCTGGTATATTGATTGTATAACTATTTTGGAAGATATAAACATAGATTGTTTATACATTAAACTTTACACAACTCCCAAGGTCGAGAACCTTCACTTAATACCTATATTCCATATTCTATCTGACATACAATGTCACTTGTCTTCTCCTGTATCCGACTTATTTGTCCTAATCTGCAATGTTTATCATGATATAGCAAGGGTGAGCAACAAGTTTACCCAGCAAGTTTAAGTTCAATAAAGGATATATCATGATTGAAAGATTTGAACAAAAAGCTGGCTACATTCGATAATATATTACTTTAGTATGAATCAAATTTCATAGCTGAATGATCACAATAAGAATGAATTGTCACTAAAGAACATGAACAAATCAACTGAACCAGATGGTAATGAAGATGATCAGTCTTTTTATACCTGATGAACAC
Organism: Panax notoginseng; assembly: GCA_016801055.1. Classification (NCBI taxonomy): domain Eukaryota; kingdom Viridiplantae; phylum Streptophyta; class Magnoliopsida; order Apiales; family Araliaceae; genus Panax; species Panax notoginseng. The sequence continues at coordinate 153,215,256 of CM029016.1, read as the reverse complement.
ATGCAACATGCACAAAGTGTGAATCAATAAATTATAGACATGGTATAATCAACAACAATTAACCACAAGCATATTTGAATAATCATAACTCAGGGTTGAGTTAAAGAGAACTTGTCTGAATCACCGACTACAGCTACGCAGTCTATATAGCTTCATCTGAAGACCTAATATTAATAATACCGATCTCCAAAATTAGAATAATATCATCATAATATAACACTGTTAATACATTTATAAAATAACCTAAACACATTATTACTTATCTCTATCAGTCCACAAACTACTTAAGTCTCAGAATCAAATCAAACTATTTCAGTCTGAGTTGAGTCCGGTATAATTTCGACATCCCGACGGCCTAGTCGGACAATTATCGAGCCTAATATCACTAAGACTCTTCCTAATACTTAAATATTATCTTAGATAATTTATTTTTCATTCAAAATATTTTTCAAAAACTCATAATAATTTTTAAGTAATTATTATAATTTATCATGATTTTTCAATCACTAATATCATATTTATATGATTTAATTACCACTTAGTTCCATTATCATTAATATTTATTTAATATCAAATATTAATGAAATTCATGTCATAATATTATAAATTATTTATAATATCTCAAAGTATTTTTCATACCATAATATCACATTTAAATGATTTTAAAATATTTAAAACTATTAATAAATAACTGCCATTAATATTAAAATATTAATATATTTCATGACAAAATATCAAACGTTATATTTTATAACTTAAAATATTTTTATAACTCTTACATCATTTTTATATGATTTTTAAACCATTAAAACTATTTTTCCACAATATATATAATACATTTATTAAATAATCTAATTATAATTAATATTAATTAATTAATAAAATTCACCCTAAAATATTAAAAGTCATTTAAAATAACATAAAATATTTTCTAACACATTATTATAATTTTAAATGATTTTTTAAGTATTAAAATTATTTTTAAGTAATTTATTTAATATAATAAGTAAATAAATTAAATACCATTACTATTTAAAAATATTAAAATATTAATGAAATATATTCCAAATTATTAAAAACCCATTTTTAGGCTTTAAAATAATTGTTAGAAATTTATTATAAATTTTTCATAATTAAAAACCATTTAATATTAATTATTAAATCAAAATAATTAATTTTGAAATAAACTGTCGCTAAAGGTGCCTATAGCGACAAAACTGTCACTATAGGTGTTCTTGGCTAATGAAGAACATTCAAAGACTGTTATCCGGGTGCCATGTTTGACCAGTGATAAATCTTTGATCCTAAGGTTTCTAGGCAGTCTAGTGTAATAGGATTGTAGTATTGATATAAGATTACAACCTTGAACAACTTTTATGGCCAAAATATATCCAATCAGAGAGATACAAGCCTCCAAAAATCATGTCAGGCATATTCTTCATTTTCTGGGTTACCCAGAAATGAAGAACAGTCCAGGTACCTACTTTTCGATCCTTATAACTTTCGTTATGTATCTTGTTTGTGTGATTACAAGGTTTAATCATATAGTCCTTATGTCAAGGAACAACAACATAACCCTAGATCAGTATAACAACATCACATTTAAGAGATCTTAGCCTGTCAAACTATGTCAGAAAGTTGTTCTTGAGAAATCTTGGTTTTCCAGATTTCTTCATAAGGAAGTCGGTCAACCCTACTTTGACCATGATTAACTTTGATTATATACATGATCTGGGTGTTGTACTGGTATGTATGTATGTGTAGTCCATATATCTGACTACAACATCAAAACAACAACACGACCTAACTATTAAACATCAGCAAGATCAAAGGCTTTCGAAAGCTTGTCAGAGGCTGCCTGGGAAGTCTGGGTTACCCAGAAACAGTTTTCGTGTTCGGTCAACCGTGTTTGACCACTTATATATGGACATCTAGACATGGTATAGAGTTGATTTCACTTCCAGTCTACTCTCCTCATGACATAGAACATGTCTATAACATCAAACACACATAATAATTAACAGGTTGAGATTTATGGGCCCTGACATATGGATGTCAGGCCTTATTTTAGGGTTCTTAGTCAGTTGCTAAAAACCCTATTTTCTTGTATCTAGATGTTATGGATACTTGATATAACATCTTGGATCACTCAATAACATCCTTATACACAACTCTAACCAACAAATAACAACATATAACATAAATCTCTAAGATTTATAAAATTAGGGTTTATACCTCTTTTATGCTTTGATCATCTGATCTTTTGATGTTGTTCTTGGCAAGCTAAGAAGTGTTCTTGGCTTTGTTTATTATTCATTCTCACTCTAAGTTTGGAAAATTTTAGAGAGAGAAGGTCTTGCATAATATGAGAAGTAAAGTAAGTGATTTTTCTTACTTTAATTCTTTTAATTTTTTATTTAATGAACCAAGATGGCATAGGTGGCACACAAATCTGATCCTGGAAGATTTTTACACACATGGGATATCTCCAAGTGATGAGTCACCAAAGATTTCACAAATCTTTTACTTAAGTTTTAAGTAAAAGGGCATTTTGGTCATTTCGCACTCACTAAGGGCATTTTGGTAATTTCCCCTACCATTTGAAGGGTATTTTAGACATTTCAAATATATCCCATAACTTTTAACACTTAAGCTTTTATACTTAGCTTTTAAGCTCCCAAATTAGGGTTTACAAATTCTGAATTAGGGTTTCAGATTCTCGGGTTGTCACAGGCAATAATTTTAAAATCATATTATAAAATTATAAACAGTGAGCGGCATCTAGTAATGCATCACTGCTACCCAAGTAATAATAAGATCGATGCTTCGGTGCAACCTTTTCGTGACCAATGTTTTAATGTAATTTAATCCTTTTAACCTTGACATCCTAGATTAAACTCGAGTCATGGAATGTGTCATACTCTTCATAATTTAATTTGAGCTTTCTTGTTCAATGAGTAGACTATATGAAACAAATCACTATTTGAGCATGGTCATGCATTTCATAGTCGTACTCAATCAAGAGGCCTATGGATATCACCCCTAATATATAAGAGGGTTAAATTCCATCTAGATCACTCATATTTTTTACACGATTCATGATGTACCCAATAATCACCTTTATTGTCCACCCTATTAAAGGTGACCTTTGATGATATCAAAGTACATAAATTCTCGTGTAGTAATATAATGATTTTAGGTCGAAGGATCATTACATCATTGTCACTATGAGAATCGCTAATGACACTTTGCATAATGCTCCACGTAGATTTCTCATGGTAGGTTTGTCCAGTACATCGTTCTCTAACATGTACCTATGCATTAACTCAATATCTCATATATTTATGACCAATGAGATTTGGTCATCAATCAATCAACATACTAGTCTCAATGTATCATTGTTGTCCCATCAACAATGATACTCGACTAGGGACATTTAAAAGCAATGATACTAATTGTAATTATATAATCTCATGTTCAAGTCATATACTTGAAACTATATAATTTGTATCACTATTCTAAGGAATTTTATTATGCTAACATTTATAAAACGCAGTAAATAAAACAATAATAAAATCATTCATTTATTCAATCAAATATAATATCAAAATGTTAAACAATTTTATCATATAATTGGCTTCTAGAGCATAAACTCTAACAATATTAGCCTATCAAGAGAGATATTAGTGGGTTATATAAATCAGCTTGTTTGAAGTTATATGAATATCCGACTATTTTATCTAATATTAAGTTGATTGTCTCACATGCTCCATAATTGGTTAAATCTCTAACTAATATATCATGTGCTTAATTTTAACGGGCATATATATGGAGATTTACGAAATCAATACCATTTTAATTAGCAACGGCAACAAGACTTTTTATGAATATAAAATAATGTTCAGTCGTAGCTTTGAGAGTGAGAGAATACATCAAGCATAATACATAGCGTTAAAACTATTCTAAAATTCTCTGCACATATATATTTTAGAAGCTTAAAAGTTTTCTACTGTGAAGAATAATTCAAAGGGTGCTGCACTTCAAGTTTTTTGATAATTTTCCAGCTTTCTACCTTCTGCTTAAATCGGTGATAATTTTATCTTTCATACTTTTATCATTGCATTCTAGTTGAGCCTTGAATTGTTGATATAATTATTGCTTTGATAATAGTTTATTTTGTTGTCATATCTTTGATCAATTCTCTAAACATGTGGTAGACCAAGTTGTTAGTCTAAGGTTTATAATCTAGGTTGGATTAGGGGTTTTACAAGCAAGTTCAAGGAAGCATAGGTGCTTAAGGGTGCATAGGTGCTCATGGGCAAAGGTGCTCGGGGAGTATAAGTACTCAAAGGTTGTGAAACTTGTCTTGTAAAGGGGTTTAATTATAAACAAAGTTAATTAATAAAGAGAGTCTCCAATACTAGTTGGTATTGGACGTGAATTAGGCTACTAGAATAGAGGATAGGGGCTAAACCACGTAAAAATTTCTTGTGTTCATGTGCTTGATTATTTTACTTTAATTGTTTATTGCATGCTTTAATTTGAGTTGTAATTTATAATCTTAATCCTTTAACATATAATGTTCTTCTTCTTGATTGAGTCATAAACTTCTAAATTAAGTTTAAACAATTCAGGACTTGAATTGATATTATAAGATTAAACATAAAAAGTGTTTAGTGGTTCATTTTCATACATTGATAATCTTGTAAGCATAAATATTCTATCCAGCATCCTACATTCTACAGTGATCATTCTACAAGCATAGATATTCAATTCAGCATCATGTATTGATAATCTGGTAAGTATAAATATTCTATCCAGCATCCTGCATTATACTATGATCACTCTGCGAGCTTAGATATTTAATCTACCATCCTGTATTGATAATTTGGTAAGCATAGATATTCAATCCGGCATCCTGCATTCAATATAAGAAAGTATTTTTAAGTTGCAAAAGTTTGACATTGTTTGTTCCCATACTTATTCAACCCCCTCTTCAAAGTGTACGTGCCTACTTAAAATTTCATTTGGTATCGGAGCTTGGCTCTACTTAACTTGGTCTTAAAGGTGACTTTTAGGGAAAGATTCTAGCATTACACAATTTGGGATCATTGTGATGAACGAGATTTTTGTAATTTAATTTGAATATTTATTAAATTAAATAAATATTTTTCGATGATTTAATTATTGGGTTAAATAATTAATTAATGAATTTGTGGAAGATTAATTTAATTATATGTGTTACATTGATTAAATTAATGTGGAGAATTTTTATATTCAAAGTATGTATTTAATTGAGCTTATTTGATTAAATGAATTAATTAATAATCATAATGTTATTCTAATTAATTTTATAATTAATTAGAGATTCAATAATTGACATAATTAATAAATGAGAATTTAATTATGTGACTATGTGATTTAATGTGAAATTATTATATTTAATTAAATTAAATAAGATATTGATTAATTATTTAAATAGGTGTGACACTATTAAACTATATAATAAATAAGTTAATTAAAATAAATAAAAATTTGCCATTTAAAGGCTAGCCAAACGTGGCCGTAAGAGAAGTTGGCCAGTTAACCCACTAAGGGATTAACTGACCACAACTACATCAGTTTATCTATAATTATATACACATTCTTTTATTTTCTTTTTAAGTCTAGAAAACAAGTTTAGATAGAAAAAAAGATAGAAATTGAGGGTCGGTGAGATAGAAGAAGAAGAAGATGTGTGGAAAATTAAAGAAGTTATTATCGTCCTTGTGTAATCCAAGAAGAGTAATCAAGGGTAAACCCTTAAACTCATGTTTTAATTTACGTTATTAAAGTTTTTCATGAAAATTGACTTTTAACTTTCTGTAATTGAATTTTCATGGCTAATTGTTAAATCTATGATGTTGTATATGTTTATTAACTTGTATAATTTAATTATATATGATCTATATATGTTTTAGAGTAATTAATCCATGAAATCATGTTCAAATTGGAGTTTTATAATTTTACAAAGAAAAATATATGAATATGGCTTATAAGTACAAAAATTTATGTTTAAATTGCATATTAATCGGTAAATTGATGAATGATTTCGTTTATACATGTAAAAACAAAAATAAAGAAATTTAAACGGACTGATTTGGTCGAAAAACGAGTTCGCAGTGGTTGATTTCGTTAATAATATTAAAAATAGAGTTTTTCATAAGAACACTGAAATTATGTGATTTGATTCAAGTAATTGTATGAATTAAGTTGTTAAAATCATGTTAGAAAGGTTGGGTAATGATCATATATGAATTATAGTATCTGGGTATTCTTAAATTAATGTATGGACAAGAAAATTGGAAGTTATGGCCCTACTTTGTGTTCTTCACGGTTGAACTTGTGTGAGATTTTTTTGGCCTAAATTGGCCTTGTTATGTGTTCGCGAACTGCAGAACTGCAGAAACTGCAGAAATTGCAGAAACTGAGTCTGGGTAACCCCGCCCCCGGCGGGCATTACCAAACTAAATTATCCCGCCCCGGCGGGCCAAAAATAAAAAATAAAAAATAAAATAAAAATAAAAATAAAATATTTATCAATTAAAATGAATATTTTAATTGAGATATTTATGGAATAAAATAAATATTTGAAGAAAATTATTATTAAAATATTTATCAAATAAAATGAATATTTTAGTTAAAATATTTATGGAATAAAATAAATATTCGATGAAAATTATTATTAAAATATTTATCAAATAAAATGAATATTTTAGTTGAAATATTTATGGAATAAAATAAATATTCGATGTAAATTATTATTAAAATATTTATAAAATAAAATAAATATTTTAATTGAGATATTTACGGAATGAAATAAATATTCGATGGAAATTATTATTAAAATATTTATAAAATAAAATAAATATTTTAATTGAGATATTTATGGAATGAAATAAATATTCGATAGAAATTATTATGAAATAATTTATTCAAGTGTAATAATAATAAGGGAATAAAAATATTCTAATTTAATTAAGTAATTAAATTAGAATGGTAATGATTTGTTAAATAAAGTGGAGTTATATTAAATAATTAAGTGAAAATGTAACTAATTAATGTCGTGAATACATATGGTATGTGTGTAGAACTTGTGGTGAACGGAAGTAGTAATCGTTTATCCTACTCATGAGGTAAGTGTTGGGTAAAATCTAATTACGCACAACACGCAAGTATACGTGGTCAACAAGTAATAAAGTGATAAGTTGAGTATCGTTCTCTCAGAGAATTATTTAATAAAAATCACCAAGTACTAATCCGTAACCAACTCAATCTTATTTAAACGAATGAATTTCAAATTATATAAATTAAACTACTCTTAAATTCCACTAGTTAAATTAAGATAACGGAGATTTAAGATCACAACTTCACTTATTGCTTCATTTAAGTTAACACACTTCTCATCATTTATTCTCTATCCTGAATTGTTAATCAAGAACACTAAAGCAGATAAAACCACCTCTCGATGCATAATACCCATATTAACATCAGTCCACAATTAAGATAGAAATCCATTAAACACCTTAATCAACTAACCCACTATATCTCTATGTGAATTACAATTGAAGAAGGTTAAAGAATAAGTTCTCTATCCGATTACATGCGATGTCAAGCGTATCTCTACCTTAACACTCATCAAGTTTAAGCTACTAACAAAATCCTGAACACATGCTATCATGATAAGATCTAAATCAATACTTCATCTCTCGAGTTCATATAGATTATCACGGTAATTGATGGCCAATCAATTAAACAATTAAGTCCAAATCATAATAGACAATCCTCACAATAGAACATAATAATTGATATCGAAGCATATTAAAATAAACTACACTATAAAATCCATTGTAATCTCAAACAAAGAATTAGTTCATGATTATTGAATTAAAACTAAGAATCCACAATTGAATACACATTGAAAGAAAAAGATAGAAGAAGATAAGAAGATAGAATCTGTTTTCTGTAGATTTGATGCTCTCTCCTTGCTCCTCCTTTGAATCTTCAATGATCTCCAAGTTGCTTCAATCTTCAAATCTAATTAGAACTAGTGTTTTTATCTAATTTACTCTAATATAATTTAATTGAATCCTCTATCTAGTCTCTCAATCCCCCCTAATCCTTGTGATTCTCCTCCTTTTATTAGTCTCTTCATATGTCTTTAAGTCCTCTTGGAAGTTCTCTTGGAAGTCCTTGTGTCAATCAGATCGAAACAATCCTTCCCAGACTCAAATTAGACCAAAATTCGCATTTTTCGCACATTTTCTGGGCTACCCCCGCCCTGACGGGGGTCTAGGCTTGAAAAGGGCCCGCCCCGGTGGGCTAAGGGCCTGCTTTGTGCCATGTATGCCCACCCCGGCGGCGGTTTTGTGAAGGAAAATTTTCTGCTCTGACGTCCTTTGGAAAAACGGCCATCACTTTTGATCCGGGAAGAGTTACAAGGATTGATACCTATCAAATCGAAGATATCGACGAGATCTACAACTTTCATTCTTTGCATTTGTAGAAAAAATGAACGGATGAAGGTCAAAATTGGGCTTGAAGTGACTGATATGCAAATGACCATCCAAATAGTGACGTTCGACGTCCGTTGGTACAAATGTCATAACTCTTGCATCCGAACTCCGATTGGAATGATTCAAGATGTTCTGAAAAGCTAAGAAGAAGCTCTACAATGTAATCTAACTTCCAAGCCAAGAAAATAAAAAGAACATTAAAGCCCAAATGATGTCCGGATTGCTTTTCTTTGCGTTTTTATACCAATTCTTTGCGATTTCAACTCCCAAGCATATAATCTACAAAACGAACACAAAATGTATGAAAAGTAACTATGAAACATGAGATTAAGCAAATAATGTAAGTAACAGATACCGGATAAGTAGGTGTAAAACCTACTTATCAATAAGTTCCTAAATTTTGTTTCTTTACATAAAACAAGTTCCTTATTCTATCTTGTTTATTATTGTTCAAGTCAAGATTTTATATTTGATGCTATCATTCTTTAAAAGCATGATTCCTGTTATACAATACTTATTCGATTGTATACATCTTGAATTTTATTATTCAAATTGAATATCAATTATTGTTAAACCTTGTAAGACTAGCGAACCCTTATTGATTCGACTAGTCCATAGTTGATGAACGTTCTAAATTTCAGAATCATTGTTGAGCTTATCCAAACCAAACTTTCTCTGGTACGGACTCTAATGTCAAATTGAGATGAACAACCCTGTTATAAGGGATTTATTATGATATAACATTAAGATATTGTGCACAGTATGGTACTAAGGGCTGATCCCCCTAAGTACGAGAAGAAGAGTCAATAGTCTTATGACTATTAAAGGTTTCAAGTATAAACACTTGACAACCTAAGACGTAGTTCAAGGTCTTATGACCCTCCTAAGTTCTTTTGATTCTTGTTATTCATTCTTGATTCAAAAGCCGAGTTTTCTTATTTCAGAAGTCTTTGATTCATTTGCATGTTATTATTTTATTGTTATATTATTATACTTGTGGGAAATCGTGCTCACTCTTTCGTAATAATAACATTAAAGTTAAGAATGAAAGGTCTGACGAGCCTTCTACTAGAAAAGGCAAGGGAAAAGTTATCAAGTGATTAAGACTTGTTGTTTATTTGTTATGTTATGTGTCAAACTTATGTTTAAGTTGTGTAAGACTTAATATTTTTTATGTTTCCGCATTTGAGATTTAAGGTTAGTATGACCTGGTATTGATGTATTACATTTAAATGTTGTAATATCAATTATTGTTGAACCTTGTAAGACTAGCGAACCCTTATTGATTCGACTAGTCCATAGTTGATGAACGTTCTAAATTTCAGAATCATTGTTGAGCTTATCCAAACCAAACTTCCTTTGGTGCGGACTCTAATGTCAAACTGAGATGAACAACCCTGTTATAGGGGATTAATTATGCTTTAGCGTTAAGATATTGTGCATAGTATGGTACTAAGGGCTGATCCCCCTAAGTATGAGAAGAAGAGTCCATAGTCTTATGACTGTTAAAGGTTTCAAGTATAAACACTTGACAACCTAGGACGTAGTTCAAGGTCTTATGACCCTCAGAAGTTCTTTTGATTCTTGTTATTCATTCTTGATTCAAAAGCCCAGTTTTCTTATTTCAGAAGTCTTTGATTCATTCGCATGTTATTATTTTATTATTATATTATTATACTTGTGGGCAATCGTGCTCACTCTTGCGTAATAATAACATTGCAGTTAAGAAAGAAAGGTCCGACGAGCCTTCTACTATCAAAGGCAAGGGCAAAGTTAACAAGTGATTAAGACTTGTTGTTTATTTATTATGTTATGTTTCAAACTTATGTTTAAGTTGTGTAAGACTTAATATTTGTTTATGTTTCCGCATTTGACATTTAAGGTTACTATGACCTGGGATTGATGTATTACATTCAGATGTTGTAATATCAATTATTGTTGAACCTTGTAAGACTAGCGAACCCTTATTGATTTGAATAGTCCATAGTTTATGAACATTCTAAATTTTAGAATCATTGTTGAGCTTATCCAAACCAAACTACCTTTGGTGCGGACTCTAATGTCAAACTGAGATAAACAACCCTGTTATAAGGGATTAATTATGCTTTAGCGTTAAGATATTGTGCACAGTATGGTTCTAAGGGCTGAGCCCCCTAAGTACGAGAATAAGAGTTCATAGTCTTATGACTGTTAAAGGTATCAAGTATAAACACTTGACAACCTAGGACATAGTTCAAGGTTTTATGACCCTCAGAAGTTCTTTTGATTCTTGTTATTCATTCTTGATTCAAAAGCCGAGTTTTCTTATTTTAGAAGTCTTTGATTCATTCGCATGTTATTATTTTATTGTTATATTATTATACTTATGGGCAATCGTGCTCACTCTTACGTAATAATAACATTGCAGTTAAGAACAAAAGGTCCGACGAGCCTTCTACTAGCAAAGGCAAGAGCAAAGTTAAAAAGTGATGAAGACTTGTTGTTTGTTTGTTATGTTATGTTTCAGACTTATTTTTAAGTTATGCACAGTATGGTACTAAGGGCTGAGCCCCCTAAGTACGAGAATAAGAGTTCATAGTCTTGTGACTGTTAAAGGTTTCAAGTATAAACACTTGAAAAACCTAGGACGTTGTTCAAGGTTTTATGATCCTCAGAAGTTCTTTTGATTCATGTTATTCATTCTTGATTCAAAAGCCGAGTTTTCTTATTTCAGAAGTCTTTGATTCATTCGCATGTTATTATTTTATTGTTATATTATTATACTTATGGGTAATTGTGCTCACTCTTGCGTAATAATAACATTGCAGTTAAGAACAAAAGGTCTGACGAGCCTTCTACTAGCAAAGGCAAGAGCAAAGTTAAAAAGTGATGAAGACTTGTTGTTTGTTTGTTATGTTATGTTTCAGACTTATGTTTAAGTTGTGACGCCCCCAAATCCAGGTTCCTTCAAACCTCGGATCCGGTCCGCCACGATACTACTATCGTCAGACTATTTATATTCTAAATTCATTCCATTTTTAGGATCTGCACAATGACCCCAAACTTTTATAAGTTTCTAATCCTGGTCATCTACTATTCCTGTATTACATCACATTCGATATTATAAAAACGCGGAATAATTTAAACTTTTTCAATCTCCTTTGAAAATAAATCTTCTATTGATTTCATAACTTTGAACCAATTACAATTCTTGAATCAACTGTATAATATGGTTTATTCTATTGGAATTACTGTATAAGATTTTACATCTTGATTCGATATCCTCTATGTATTAACTAATACATCCTTACAATACAATAAGTATTAAACATCTTAAGTATATATCAAGTACACTCCTAGAACCTAAACACGGTTCAAGTAATAATCTAAATAGTATCCTTCATTGCGAAACTATCTACTTTGTCAACCAAGAAGCACGAATTCTTTACCGTGAGTCCTTAACCTGCAAAAGTGGTTATTTGTAAGGGTGAGCTTGACAGCCCAGCAATTCTAACAGTTTTTATGCAGCACATAGCATATAATAGCATATTCAGTTCATGCATTCATAATCAATTAACATTTACTACGCATGTTACTTCTCACATAACGGGCATAAAGATTTACTCCACAAGCATATCATCAAAGATCATCTTTCAACATTCATACATATCTCATATGTATTTCATATATATACATCAATGTTCTCATGGCATAATATAACTCACTAACAGTTATAAAATTCATATATCAAATAGGAACTGAAAGACTTGCCTGATTCGTAGTTTATCAACTACGACTTAACTGCTTAAAGCTTATCTGCACTGCGTGTATTCCTACACAGTTATATAATCATGGATTCAAATCCATTAGTCATAAATTTCATACGTTCTTAATATAACAATAAATATTACATCGTTTCCTAACTAGGTTTGAAAAAAAACTTCATTTCGCTTTCTCATCATACTCTTAGAATAGCTAGGTATGTATAGGTATACTTAACCATCCGTACTTGACATCAACATTCATATACATTTATCACACACTTGACTCGCTATGTGTTCACCACATATTTAAAGTTTATAGATACGTGATCTACGTCGTTCATAATTTAACTACTTAGTTTCATAATGATTTATTTCAATCAATAAGGCTTAACAACTTTCTTTAACAAGATTCGATGTTATAAGCTTTTAAACCATATATTGGTACTAATAAGCCTCTACTAGTATGCTCACATGTATCTATCTCATTTACATAGACATAGCATAGTTCATACTTTAAAAACAAGCTTAAATAACTTATGTCATGCTTGACTAGTTGAGTGCACATATCATTCATGTTCAAAAGCATAGACAACTCTATCATGCTTACTTATAAAGTCATAATGCAAGTAATACAATGCTCATCAATGTTAGTTTCTAACACTTTTACTTTCCTCTTTAAAAGGCATACTAAACTGAGCTTGACAACCTTTTATGTGCAATACATCTTGAAATTACATTCCTTATCCATCCGTACACATAACTAGGCCACATTCACATGTTTCCAAGGTCGAAACTTAAAAGACACAAAGTTCATCAAGTTTTCATTTTCAAACTTCAAGTTTTTCTTTTAAAACACTTTAAACCACGCTATATTAATCTAGTATATGCAAGGTAACTTTAAATCACTTCTCATCCTTAAGTATACTCATAACTCAACAAGATGTATGTGTTAAAATATCATAACTTCAAAGACTCAAGGTTTGTCAATATTCGTTTTTCAAAACAACAAGTTTCTTTTCAAAACACATACTAAGTCATGCCAATGCTTTCTATTATGAGCAAGGAAATCTTATATGTCATGTCTATTATCATGCATTTTCATGTTACATCACTTAGAATAGCATATTTCATCGTCGGGAGCACTACACTTGCGCATGTGCTCGCTCGACGCCCTCTGATGGCCTTCGATTATGTAACAGTCACAAAGATGACTATTTTGACCCTTCCTAATGACCTCAAATTGAAACACTTAAAGAACAAAATTTGTAGGTCTATTCGTTCTCGTTCCGGATCATCTTGAATTTTCTCAATTGGAGTTCGTATGAAAAAGTTATGGCCGTTTTACCAAAATATGTTCTGTCAGATTTTTCTCAACAAATGCAGTCAGACCACCCCTGCCGGGGTAGGGCTCTTGCCCTATAAATAGCCCGCCGGGGCTGGCATAGCTACTGTTAACTCACGGATTCATGCTCTGCTATAAAATAACAAGCCAAAAATCCTTTCTACCTTCATAATTTGAGTTATACATGTCCAAATTAGTCCGTTTTCGATTCTATGAATTCGTAATTCATAGAATTACAACATACTATAATTCCCATCAACTAACATAAACATTAACTAACTCAAAATGAATCTATAACTCATGTTCATACTAATTGTTCATGTTTTAACAATTTAGCGAATTCGTTCACTACGAATTCGTTTCTCAACCAAATTAGTTCGTTTAACTTCCGTTGATTTTGTATTTGATTATATTAACAATATCTAACAACAATTTATGGATTATAACAACCCTTAGCCATCAATTTTGTGACTCAAAAGCTACTTTTTCATGATATTTCTAAGGAATTATAAACTTAGGAAATCAAGAGCATGTAACTTAAAATTATTACCTCTTGATGCTTGAATACTATCGCATTGCATTTATAACATATACATAGACTCTACTAACATGTTACCATTATCCTACATATCAATTCTTAGCTAATTCATGAAATCTCTTATGAATTCATCTACTCAAAACTAAGAATTTAAAGTAAGGGTTATACCTCTTGGAGCTTTGAATTACTAAGCTTGCTTCTCAATCTCAGCAACAAACTCTATATATAACTATCAAGAATTCAAGCAACATAATTTATGAGGGGGAGCTCCCAATTTATAGAGAAGCTCTTACCCAATTCATGGCTTTGTCCAAGAAAAAGAAGAGGAATCCCTTGGGCAAGAAGAGGTTGGTAATTGGTTGTTGGAGATCATCATTATGCCCACTCCCTCCATGATCATGATCTAGCAAGCTTGGAAGAAAATGAAGAACATAGGCCTTAGCCTTTTTATCTAAACACGTGACTGAGATGTTAGGGAGAAAATGGGACTCTCAATTTGGGACAATACCATATCTCAGCATTCTTGTATACTCCTACACCTTCTCACTCTTATGTTATATTTTTAATACACATATCAACCATATTTTATAACCTAATGTCACAATATGACTTAACATTTCAAGGTAGTATGTGTGATGTAATATACATATAATTGTCTCATCACCTAGGATGGGATAAGAAAACTTATTTAAATCAACTTCATGATTTAATCACTTTTACCATATGTATATTATTAGTCCCAATTAAATGTCACAGTTCATTTTATATCATATAGAGGTAGCTACTATATAATATAAAATCATTACACATACAAATTAATTCCTTCAATTATTCATTCATTAAATTATTTAATGAATGCGTATTCCTTCACTTTGCCACACTAGGCATATCTCACAAACTCGATCTTAAGCTTCTCTCATTCTCCACACTTATTATTCTTTCAAAATAATATTTGTGTGACTCAAGCATTTAAATGCTAAACTACCTTAATTGATTATAAGTATAACCTTTACGCTTATAATAATTAATATATACTCCATTAGTTATTTAAATGATAACATCCACGATAAAATAATAACTTAAGTTACTTAATATATTAAAATAACTTAGTTTTCTTTCATTAATTAACTCCCTTGAAAATACATTAGAAATTATGTATTTTGTCATAACATAAATATTATGTTTTCTCCGAATAAAGACATTTACAATTAGAAATTAATTTGCTTATTGTCTCAAGATATTATTCTTAATATAATATCAATTAACTATATGTACGACACATGTACATATATTATACATAGAAAATAGATAATAAGTTTATTTTCTATTATCATAAATTATTTCCATCAATTTATTTACATATAGCAAATACATATTAATATATTTACTATATTATTAAACATACCTCATACAAAAATATATAAGGTAATATTATTATTCAAAAATAACTTTTTCTCCTTTTATTAAAATAACTCAATATTAGAAATCATTTTAATATCCTCTATTAGAAATATATAATTATTATTTCTTTCTCCCTCTATAAATTGTTCCCAAGATAATTTCTTCGAATATTAAATATCTATTTAAAGATATAATAATTTATGTCTCTCTTTAATAACGTATATATTAAACACAACATCACTTATTACATAGCTCATATTACCCTATGTAACACAATACCACATATCCCGTAACACATAAATGTTTTTATTCGAATCCATTTCACACGTAAGAACTTTATTCATTAAATTCCTATTTTAATATTTTTCTGAATATCCGGGTTCTTACATCTCTCCCCCTTATAAGGATTCCGTCCTCGGAATCACCGAAACCTCCTCTACTCGGTGCTATTCTGAATATTACATATTCTTTTGCATAATTTTATTCATTCTCTTTCCGGAAGGTTTATTATAACTTGCTCACTTGCATTCTACTACTTTCTCCTTTCTTAAAGAACATTCTACTTACTACATTCATCCTTCAGAAGAATAAGAATCTTCCATGATTTTTCAATAATCGGGATGTAGTATGAATAATCTTAGATTCCAAATTATGCTGAGGGGTCACAAGACCGTGAACTCTTCTCTAGGTTTACTAGTGCTTCAACACAATCCTTCACACTGCAAACCAGAGTGTTTATCAATCACAAAGACTGAAAACACCCTCCACATGTACACTAGGTGGCCAACCTATTGTACCACTAAGTTGGGCCGCAACGTAGTGTTTTGTAATGACTATATGCGTTACGCTCGGAACCATTGTCCCCGAAAACATGTCCCCTTATAGGGTTGTTCACCTCAGCTTTTCCACCTCTGAATCTGCACTAGAGCAATCTGGTTCGGCACAAATACTCAAGAATGCTTGAATTTTACAAATATTTTTCAACAATAGTCTAGCCGAATCAAATAGCTTAGACTTTTATCAACAACTCGAACATCAATCGGAATAATTTAGCCAACTTAATTGACCTTCTTCATAATTTAAAAGAAATCTAAAAATTCTTTTATGACGTCATGATACCGTACTAGATAAGTAGTACGTTAAGGATTCCGCCATTAGGTGACTTTGTCATACTACATCATACCATAGTGGGTTGACGATCTTTCGATCACAACCAACACTAGGTTCGACTGCATTGATGACTCTATCGTTTACCATTTTCAACACCATATCAAATGATGCACATGGTTAGAAATACCGTTTTAAAAATTTTCAAATCATTTTTGTCTTAGCCGAAACAATTAGCATAGACATATGGATAACGGTATTAATTTTAAAATATCATTGGTTCAATCACATGATCCAATGTTTTTCAAGAAAACAGAAGTGCGAACATCAGCACGAAGTCAACAAATTTTGAAAATCTAGTAGAGCTAGAAGATTTAGAAAATCTATGTTTCTCCATCAACTTTAATCTTTACTACACCAAAATTTCTAACTTCATAACATATATATACCCGATACAGTTCATCAACTTACCACACTTTGGAAATTCAGGAACTTGCCACAATTATATGAGTTTAAGATCTTATCCTAGTCAGACCATAGGCGTCCATTCGCTGAGGGGTTCAAAAACATACCATATGATTATGAGTCACGAACTTACAATATGGATGAGTTTAAAGAACTCGCGCCTAATCTTAATATTCTGTACCTTAATCTTAATAGTCTCTATCTATCAAATATGATATGAGAAAAGAATCACCTTCTCACCATAAGCATATTGATAGTGCGACACCGACATTCCATTGATTATCAGTGTGGTGAACTGAGCGTGAGCACAAAGCCTCCGCCCATACAAAGGTTTGTACCACTCAGCTCTCGCATGAGTCCTCGACTGAAATCCCACCATCTTACACTTAACTTGCTCTTTGTTCGATACAAATTCTTCGTATCTCACCACATTCAACTACTCATGAGTTCACATCGTACCATTTCACAGTACATTCTCTTATAGCATCAAGCTATACACACTTAGTCATTACAGACTATTTATCACTTCATAGCTCAATCCAATCACGACGTGATCATCGGTTAACTTAGGGTTCTTTCCTATTATCAACTAAACTCCACTCGGGTTCATTCTCATTATCTTTGTCATATACATCATATAGACATTTTTATTACCGGAGTTAGGAAACTCCTGAATTCTCATTCTCTAGATACTTCTAGATTCTTCTTTGAATCTTCACTTATACATTTTAATCTTTATCTTTCTCTCTCTTTCTCTCAGATTATAGCTTAAGGTACACTTACCTAAAGTTTATAACCTACAGCTCTGATACCAACCTGTGACGCCCCCAAATCCAGGTTCCTTCAAACCACGGATCCAGTCCGCCACGATATTACTATCGTCAGACTATTTATATTCTAAATTCATTCCATTTGCAGGATCTGCACAATGACCCCAAACTTTTATAAGTTTCTAATCCTGGTCATTTACTATTCCTGTATTACATCACATTCGATATTATAAAAATGCGAAATAATTTAAACTTTTTCAATCTCCCTTGAAAATAAATCTTCTATTGATTTCATAACTTTGAACCAATTACAATTCTTGAATCAACTGTATAATATGGTTCATTCTATTGGAATTACTGTATAAGATTTTACATCTTGATTCGATATCCTCTATGTATTAACTAATACATCCTTACAATACAACAAGTATTAAACATCGTAAATATATATCAAGTACATTCCTAGAACCTAAACACGGTTCAAGTAATAATCTAAATAGTATCCTTCGTTGCGAAACTATCTACTTTGTCAACCAAGAAGCACGAATTCTTTACCGTGAGTCCTTAACCTGCAAAAGTGGTTATTTGCAAGGGTGAGCTCGACAGCCCAGCAATTCTAACAGTTTTCATATAGCATATAGCATATAATAGCATATTCAGTTCATGCATTCATAATCAATTAACATTTACTACGCATGTTACTTCTCACATAACGGGCATAAAGATTTACTCCACAAGCATATCATCAAAGATCATCTTTCAACATTCATACATATCTCATATGTATTTCATATATATACATCAATGTTCTCATGGCATAATATAACTCACTAACAGTTATAAAATTCATATATCAAATAGGAACTGAAAGACTTGCCTGATTCGTAATTTATCAACTACGACTTAACTGCTTAAAGCTTATCTGCACTGCGTGTATTCCTACACAGTTATATAATCATGAATTAAAATCCATTAGTCATAAATTTCATACGTTCTTAATATAACAATAAATATTACATCGTTTCCTAACTAGGTTTGAAAAAAAATCTTCATTTCACTTTCTCATCATACTCTTAGAATAGCTAGGTATGTATAGGTATACTTAACCATCCGTACTTGACGTCAACATTCATATACATTTATCACACACTTGACTCGCTATGTGTTCGCCACATATTTAAAGTTTATAGATACGTGATCTACGTCGTTCATAATTTAACTACTTAGTTTCATAATGATTTATTTCAATCAATAAGGCTTAACAACTTTCTTTAATAAGATTCGATGTTATAAGCTTTTAAACCATATATTGGTACTAATAAGCCTCTACTAGTATGCTCACATGTATCTATCTCATTTACATAGACATAGCATAGTTCATACTTTAAAAACAAGCTTAAATAACTTATGTCATGCTTGACTAGTTGAGTGCACATATCATTCATGTTCAAAAGCATAGACAACTCTATCATGCTTACTTATAAAGTCATAATGCAAGTAATACAATGCTCATCAATGTTAGTTTCTAACACTTTTACTTTCCTCTTTAAAAGGCATACTAAACAGAGCTTGACAACCTTTTATGTGCAATACATCTTGAAATTACATTCCTTATCCATCCGTACACATAACTAGGCCACATTCACATGTTTCCAAGGTCGAAACTTAAAAGACACAAAGTTCATCAAGTTTTCATTTTCAAACTTCAAGTTTTTCTTTTAAAACACTTTAAACCACGCTATATTAATCTAGTATATGCAAGGTAACTTTAAATCACTTCTCATCCTTAAGTATACTCATAACTCAACAAGATGTATGTGTTAAAATATCATAACTTCAAAGACTCAAGGTTTGTCAATATTCGTTTTTCAAAACAACAAGTTTCTTTTCAAAACACATACTAAGTCATGCCAATGCTTTCTATTATGAGCAAGGAAATCTTATATGTCATGTCTATTATCATGCATTTTCATGTTACATCACTTAGAATAGCATATTTCATCGTCGGGAGCACTACACTTGCGCATGTGCTCGCTCGACGCCCTCTGATGGCCTTCGATTATGTAACAGTCACAAAGATGACTATTTTGACCCTTTCTAATGACCTCAAATTGAAACACTTAAAGAACAAAATTTGTAGGTCTATTCGTTCTCGTTCCGGATCATCTTGAATTTTCTCAATTGGAGTTCGTATGAAAAAGTTATGGCCGTTTTACCAAAATATGTTCTGTCAGATTTTTCTCAACAAATGCAGTCAGACCACCCCTGCCGGGGCGGGGCTCTTGCCCTATAAATAGCCCGCCGGGGCTGGCATAGCTACTGTTAACTCACGGATTCATGCTCTGCTATAAAATAACAAGCCAAAAATCCTTTCTACCTTCATAATTTGAGTTATACATGTCCAAATTAGTCCGTTTTCGATTCTATGAATTCGTAATTCATAGAATTACAACATACTATAATTCCCATCAACTAACATAAACATTAACTAACCCAAAATGAATCTATAACTCATGTTCATACTAATTGTTCATGTTTTAACAATTTAGCGAATTCGTTCACTACGAATTCGTTTCTCAACCAAATTAGTTTGTTTAACTTCCGTTGATTTTGTATTTGATTATATTAACAATATCTAACAACAATTTATGGATTATAACAACCCTTAGCCATCAATTTTGTGACTCAAAAGCTACTTTTTCATGATATTTCTAAGGAATTATAAACTTAGGAAATCAAGAGCATGTAACTTAAAATTATTACCTATTGATGCTTGAATACTATCGCATTGCATTTATAACATATACATAGACTCTACTAACATGTTACCATTATCCTACATATCAATTCTTAGCTAATTCATGAAATCTCTTATGAATTCATCTACTCAAAACTAAGAATTTAAAGTAAGGGTTATACCTCTTGGAGCTTTGAATTACTAAGCTTGCTTCTCAATCTCAGCAACAAACTCTATATATAACTATCAAGAATTCAAGCAACATAATTTATGAGGGGGAGCTCCCAATTTATAGAGAAGCTCTTACCCAATTCATGGCTTTGTCCAAGAAAAAGAAGAGGAATCCCTTGGGCAAGAAGAGGTTGGTAATTGGTTGTTGGAGATCATCATTATGCCCACTCCCTCCATGATCATGATCTAGCAAGCTTGGAAGAAAATGAAGAACATAGGCCTTAGCCTTTTTATCTAAACACGTGACTGAGATGTTAGGGAGAAAATGGGACTCTCAATTTGGGACAATACCATATCTCAGCATTCTTGTATACTCCTACACCTTCTCACTCTTATGTTATATTTTTAATACACATATCAACCATATTTTATAACCTAATGTCACAATATGACTTAACATTTCAAGGTAGTATGTGTGATGTAATATACATATAATTGTCTCATCACCTAGGATGGGATAACAAAACTTATTTAAATTAACTTCATGATTTAATCACTTTTACCATATGTATATTATTAGTCCCAATTAAATGTCACCGTTCATTTTATATCATATAGAGGTAGCTACTATATAATATAAAATCATTGCACGTACAAATTAATTCCTTCAATTATTCATTCATTAAATTATTTAACGAATGTGTATTCCTTCACTTTGCCACACTAGGCATATCTCACAAACTCGATCTTAAGCTTCTCTCATTCTCCACACTTATTATTCTTTTAATATAATATTTGTGTGACTCAAGCATTTAAATGCTAAACTACCTTAATTGATTATAAGTATAACCTTTACGCTTATAATAATTAATATATACTCCATTAGTTATTTAAATGATAACATCCACGATAAAATAATAACTTAAGTTACTTAATATATTAAAATTACTTAGTTTTCTTTCATTAATTAACTCCCTTGAAAATACATTAGAAATTATGTATTTTGCCATAGCATAAATATTATGTTTTCTCCGAATAAAGACATTTACAATTAGAAATTAATTTGCTTATTGTCTCAAGATATTATTCTTAATATAATATCAATTAACTATATGCACGACACATGTAGATATATTATACATAGAAAATAGATAATAAGTTTATTTTCTATTATCATAAATTGTTTCCATCAATTTATTTACATATAGCAAATACATATTAATATATTTACTATATTATTAAACATACCTCATACAAAAATATATAAGGTAATATTATTATTCAAAAATAACATTTTCTCCTTTTATTAAAATAACTTAATATTAAAAATCATTTTAATATCCTCTATTAGAAATATATAATTATTATTTCTTTCTCCCTCTATAAATTGTTTCCAAGATAATTTCTTCGAATATTAAATATCCATTTAAAGATATAATAATTTATGTCTCCCTTTAATAACGTATATATTAAACATAACATCACTTATTACATAGCTCATATTACCATATGTAACACAATACCACATATCCCGTAACACATAAATGTGTTTATTCAAACACATTTCACACGTAAGAATTTTATTCATTAAATTCTTATTTTTAATATTTTTCTGAATATCCGGGTTCTTACATAAGTTGTGTAAGACTTAATATATATTTATGTTTCCGCATTTGAGATTTAAGGTTAGTATGACCTAGGATTGATGTATTACATTCAGATGTTGTAACTCCATAAGGAGATGATTTATTTCTATCTATTTATGATTTTTCATTTATTATGGGTACATAGATACATGATGTTTGGACAATGAACACCAAATCCCGTGGGAATTGAAGTACCCAGATTTGGGGGTGTCACAGGTTGGTATCAAAGCTGTAGGTTATGAACCTTAGGTGGTGAAAAAACCTTAGGTAGTAGCCTTATAGGAGATTGAGAACATAGTGGTGAAAAACTCTTATCGAGTTCTAAGAAATGAATTTCTTAATTCATTGAAGATAATAAAAGACTTTATGTGCTTATTTGATAAACTTATGTGCTCGCGAGTATCGATTAATAAATAAAACTTAAAACTATGTTGTTAGGATGTTAGATGTTGGAGGATCTAGTCGAGCTGGGGAGGAGGAACCCCGAGTACCTAGAGAGGAGGAGCCCCGAGACATTCATGTCATCTGGGAGTAGTTGGTACAGAGAGAGCCATCTCCATTGATCACTGTTATTGGTCAGGAGCATAAGCATGAGTCTGATCTAGAGGAGGACCCTAACGAAGAAGAGGAAGAAGATGAGTTCCCATAGAACTCTATCAGTGCCGAGATGTACGACGAGCTATATGACCATAACATAGAGTTACAAGATACTTTTCAAGAGTTGAGGGAGCGGACGGTTATTTAACATCTTACCATCGAGCACAGGGATGGAGAGGTTGAGGCTCTTCACACACGTCTGGAAAACGTATAATGGGATTTGGTTCACGAGAAAGGCCAAACTGAACAGAAGTCAGAGAAAATAGAGGGGTTGAAGAATGAACTGAAAGAGAACTAAGTAAGGCTGGCCATAGCAGAGGAGGCCTAGGTAAGGGAATCACGACATGCAGATCTTGTAGAAGAGAACTGTCAGGCGAAGAAGGCTAAACTTGAGGAGACGCACTCTACGCTTCAAAATGCAATTGATGAGGCCCAGGATAGGGTTATGAGATACCCAATTCAGTTCGAAGGACTACTGTCGTACATGCTAGATCGCAGGACGATGTCCCGCATTATGAAAGAAGAGTGTAGCAAAGTTATTCAACGTCTTAATAGGCAGTGATAGGAATAGTTTAATTATGTGAAAACCTATCTGGTAGTTAATAATGTAAATTTTGATGTGTTTATAAATAGAGGAATATTTTAATGTTTTAAATCCTGTAGATTCTTTATCTCGGGATAGTAAATGTAAATAGTCATGATGCTATCGTATTTTGTTAAAACTTTTGATTAAATAAATATGTCAGAGTTATTTGAGATAATGTGTTAAGTGATATGTTAAAATGTTTGAGTTAAGCCTTAAATATTTAGAGAATTGAATAAAGATCTAATAAGCATATTTCTTAACAGAAAAATGCCGCCAAGAAGACGACCAAATCGTTGACCAGCCCAGGAATGAATAACAACAATAACGACGCCTATGCTAACCCCGTTCAATAGTTGGTGAATTTACTGACAGGAGCGATTAATAATCAACCATAAGCTCCACCAAATACTACATTCATGAACTTTAAGGCAGTGGGACCGCCAGAGTATAAAGGCTCTATGAACCCGATAGAGGCTCAAACTTGGGTTATGGAGATGGAAAAAGTTTTTGACGTCGCCAGAGTCAGAGAGGACCAAAAAATCGCCTACGCGACGTTCATGCTGAAATTCGAAGCCATTTATTGGTGGCAAGCAAATAAGGTCCGGGGAGGAGAAGGTGCGATTACCTGGGAGTGGTTCAAGGAGATGTTCTTCGAGATGTATTTTCTGACCAGCTCGCAGAACCAAATGGAGGTCCAATTTTTGGAGCTGAAATAGGGGAATATGTTTATACCAGACTATGCGTCGAAATTCAACGAGTTGACTAGGTTGGCCACGTATCAAGTGCATACTGACGAGAGAAAGGCTAGGCGATTCGAGCATGGACTGAAGTCCTGGTTATATAGAAAAGTGTCAATGTTTTAATTAAACACTTTTACTGGGGTGCTGGAGAAGGCCATACTCGCCGAAGGTGGAAGCGATGCGGTAACTAAGTATTACCAAGATCAGAAAAAGAAGAAGAGTGAAAGTGAAGGAAATGACAAAGCTAGTGGCAGTAACACGGGATGAAGTAACAATCAGAAGAGGAGGTGGACTGACAACTCATTAAGTGGAAATTAGAAAGGAAGTCAGAAGAAGAGAATCGAAGCATGCCCAACCTGCTGGAAAGCTCACCTGGGATTTTGTATGAAGGGAAAATGGGTGTGCTACAATTGTGGTCAGTAAGGCCACATAGCACCTAACTGTCTTAACCCAAAGAAGGGCGCCTACTTCACTTGTGGCTCAAAGGACCATCTGGCAAGGGACTATCCCAAGAAGGGATCTGGAGGGGCAAGATCAGGAGGGAACAGGGGAAACAGCAGTGGAAGTGCTTTAACTATCACGGGACCAACTACAACCAACCGACCGACCGCCAGGACCTTCAACGTGACAATGCAGGATGCTATGTAGTTTCGCTATCATTTCGATCAATAAAGTTAATGCTTATGTACTATTTGATTCAGGTTCTACTTGTTCATTTATATCTGATAGCATTGCTAAGAACTTAGAATTGCCTAAGGATGAGTTAGAATACCCCATGAACATAAGAATTGTGAATAGAGAAGTGATCCTTGTTAAATACGTACACAAGAATTGAAGGGTGGATATTAAGGGTAACATTATGAACGTAGATCTTATCCCAATTAGGCTTGGGGAATTCGATGTTATTTTAAGAATGGACTGGCTATTCAATTATGGGGTTGTCATTGATTGCCAAAGAAAATGTATTAACCTTATGACTTCGTCAAAGGTTGTGTTTTATGGCAGTAAGTCGCCTAGACAAGCGATTGTCTGACGATGATGCAGGCCAGGAAGTTGTTAAGATAAGGCTGTGTAGGATATTTAGCTTACATAGTCGACAGTCGTAAAGAGAACCCGAAAATAGAGGAGATACCAGTAGTGAGGGACTTCGTAGACGTATTTCTAAATGATCTTCCAGGACTTCCACCAGATAGAGAGGTTGAGTTTGTGATCAATTTGGCGCCAAGAACGGCCCCAATATCGAAGGCACCGTATCGGATGGCTCCGGTAGAGATGAAAGAATTAATGGTGCAACTACAAGAGCTATTAGACAAGAAGTACATCCAACCGAGCGTATCGCCGTGGGGAGCACCGTTGTTATTTGTGAAGAAGAAGGACGGGACGATATGACTTTGTATCGACTACAGAGAACTGAAAAAGGTCACGATTAAGAATGGATATCCTTTACCGAGGATCGACGACCTGTTTGATCAATTGAAAGGAGCAAGATACTTTTCAAAGATAGACTTGAGGAGGGGTTATCATCAGCTGAAAGTGAGGCCAGAGGATGTGCCGAAGACAATATTTAGGACTCAATATGGTCACTATTAATTTTTGGTTATGTCATTTGGTCTAACAAATGCACATGCAGCATTTATGGAGCTCATGAACATAATATTCAAACCATTTTTGAACAAATTCGTAGTGGTCTTTATCGATGACATTTTAGTATATTCGAAAACCAAGGAAGTACACGTATAACATTTAAAAGTAACGTTGGAGTCATTGATATGAGAGAAGTTGACGCCAAATTTTTGAAGTGTGAATTCTGGATTGAAAGGGAACAATTTCTCGGACATGTGATTGATAAGGACGCAATTTTGGCAGACCCCTCTAAAGTCAAAGTTGTGATGAACTGGGATCAGCCGAAAACACCGTCGGAAGTAAGAAGTTTTCTTGGATTGATAGGTTATTATAGAAGATTCATTCAGTATTTTTCCAAGATTGCAACTCCGCTGACGAATTTGACTAGGAAAGCTGTGAAATTCGTTTTGACGGAGAAGTGTGAGGAAAGCTTTCAAGAACTTAAGAAGAGGTTGAGTACAACACCTGTGTTATCTCCTCTGGATGACACATGAAATTTTGTGATTAATAGTGATGCATTACATAAAGGACTGGGTTGTGTGCTTATGCAAAACGGCAAGGTCATTGTGTATGCGTCACGATAATTGAAGGACTATGAGAAGGGGTATCTGACCCTTGTATTGGAATTAGCTGCGGTGGTATTTGCTTTGAGGATCTGGAGATACTATCTCTATGGGGAGAAGTGTGAAATATATACAGACCACAAAAGTTTGAAATATATTTTTACACTGAAGGACTTGGATATGCGTCAGAGAAGGTGGCTAGAGTTAATTAAGGACTATGATTGCAAAATTTTATACCATCCGGGTAAAGAAAATGTGGTTGTCAACGCCTTAAGTAGAAAGGGTCGGGAGAAATTGATGATGTTGACCACTCAAGAGGAGCTAATTTCAGCGGTGGAGAAGCTGGAATTAGAAGTGAAGTATCCTATGGAGATTAACGAGAAGCTGTTCCAGATGCAAGCTGGTACAACTTTACTGGATAAAATTAAGGAGGCTTAACTTCAGGACGAAGAATGTGAGAAGGTGAAAAAGAATATACCTGAAGAAACCGAATCGTGATTCAAGATAGACAGTGAGGGACTACTGAGATTTGATAGCAGAGTTTGGGTACTACCAGTGCCAGAGATTAAGGAAGATATTTTGAGCGAGGCTCATATCTCACAGTATTCGATTCACCCTGGTAGTACTAAGATGTACTAAGATCTTCGACAATATTTCTGGTGGCCAAATTTGAAACGAGAGGTTGCAGAGTGTGTTGCCAAGTGTCTGACATGTCAGAAAGTGAAAGCAGAGCATCAGAGGCCGAGTGGGTTGCTACAACCTTTAGAAATCCCAGAATGGAAATGAAAACATATTACGATGGATTTAGTGGTTAGCCTTCCGATAACTCAAAAAGGCTATGACGCGGTATGAGTTATCGTTAATCGACTGACAAAATCCGCACACTTCCTTCCGATCAGAATCAAATTTAACTTAGACTAGTTAGCAAAATTATATGTAAAAGAGATTGTTTCGAGGCACAGAGTTCCAGTGTCAATTATTTTTGATAGGGATTCACGCTTTACATCGAACTTTTGGAAACGACTACAGGAATGCATGGGTACGTAATTGAGAATGAGTACGGCATATCACCCTCAGACAGACTGGCAGAGTGAAAGAACAATTCAGACATTAGAAGATATGTTAAGATCTTGTATAATGGACTTTAAAAGAAATTGGGATGGTCATCTACCGCTTGTAGAGTTCGGCTACAACAACAATTATCCCGCTAGTATTGGCATGCCGCCTTATGAAGCGTTGTATGACAGAAAGTGCAGAACTCCACTGTACTAGGATGAAGTTGGCGAGAGACAACTACTAGGTCCAGAACTGGTACAGCAGACAGCAGAGATAGTCAAAGTAATTCGAACAAGACTGGTAGCAGCTCAAGATAGGCAGAAGAAATACATCGATCCACGTCGTAAAAATGTTGAGTTTAAATCGGGTAGTTATGTATTTTTGAAAGTCTCTCTTTAGAAAAGAAAGATCAGGTTCGAAAAGAAGGGGAAATTAAGCCCAAGGTTCATTGGATCCTTTGAGGTATTGCGAAGGATTGGAGAAGTTGCGTATGAGGCAGCCTTACCTCCGTCGCTCGAGAATGTTCACAACGTCTTCCATGTTTCAGTTTTACAACCCTACAAACCCGATTACAAGCATGTGATTGAATATGAACCCCTACATTTTAAGAAAGACTTGTCCTATGAAGAAATTCTTGTTCAGATTGTTGACATGAAAGAGAAAGTTCTCAGAAATAAAGTAATACCTTCTGTTAAGATAATTTGGAGGAACCACAATTCTGAAGAAGCTACGTGGGAACTCGAAGAGCATATGATGAAGAATTACCCACATTTATTTGCTTAATTTATGTGTAAGAGATTCTGGAGACAGAATCTTTGTAAGGGGGGAGAATGTAACAGGACGAATTGATTGAGTCGTGATTCTGGGGACAGAATCCTTTTAAAGGGGGGGGGAAGATGTGACGAACGAGATTTTTATAATTTAATTTGAATATTTATTAAACTAAATAAATATTTTTAGTTGATTTAATTATTGGGTTAAATAATTAATTAATGAATTTGTGGAAGATTAATTTAATTATATGTGTTACATTGATTAAATTAATGTGGAGAATTTGTATATTCAAAGTATGTATTTAATTGAGCTTATTTGATTAAATGAATTAATTAATAAGCATAATGTTATTCTAATTAATTAGAGATTCAATGATTGACAAAATTAATAAATGAGATTTTAATTATGTGACTATGTGATTTAATGTGAAATTATTATATTTAATTGAATTAAATAAGATATTGATTAATTATTTAAATAGGTGTGACATTATTCAACTATATAATAAATAAGTTAATTAAAATAATTAAAAATGAGCCTTTTAAATGCTAGCCAAACGTGGCCCTAAGAGAAGTTGGCCAGTTAACCCACCAAAGGATTAACTGACTACAACTACATCAGTTTATCTATAATTATATACGCATTCTTTTATTTTCTTTTTAAGTCTGGAAAACAAGTTCACAGAGAAAAAAAAGATAGAAATTGAGGGTCAGTGATGATAGAAGAAGAAGAAGTGTGGACAGTTAAAGAAGTTATTATCGTCCTTGTGTAATCCAAGAAGAGTAATCAAGGGTAAACCCTTAAACTCAAGTTTTAATTTATGTTATTAAAGTTTTTCATGAAAATTGGCTTTTAACTTTCTGTAATTGAATTTTCATGGCTAATTGTTAAATCTATGGTGTTGTATATGTTTATTAACCTGTATAATTTAATTATATATGATCTATATGTGTTTTAGAGTAATTAATCCATGAAATCATGTTCAAATTGGAGTTTTTTAGTTTTACAGATAAAAATATATGAATATGGCTTATAAGTACAAAAATTTATGTTTAAATTGCATATTAATCGGTAAATTGATGAATGATTTCGTTTATACATGTAAAAACGAAAAGAAGAAAATTTAAACGGACTGATTTGGTCGAAAAACGAGTTCGCAGTGGTTGATTTCGTTAATAATATTAAAAATAGAGTTTTTCGTAAGAACACTGAAATTATGTGATTTGATTCAAGTAATTGTATGAATTAAGTTGTTAAAATCATGTTAGAAAGGTTGAGTAATGATCATATATGAATTATAGTATCTGGGTAAGCTTAAATTAACGTATGGACAATGAAATTGGAAGGTATGGCCCTGCTTTGTGTTCTTCATGGTTGAACTTGTGTGAGATTTTTTTTGGCCTAAATTGGCCTTGTTATGTGTTCGCGAACTGCAGAACTGTAGAAACTGCAGAAATTGAACAAACTGCAAAAATTGCAAAAACTGAGTCTAGGTAACCCCTCCCCCGGCGGGCATTACCAAACTAAATTACCCCGCCCCGGCGGGCTAAAAATAAAAAAATAATAAAAATAAAAATAAAATATTTATCAAATAAATGAATATTTTAATTGAGATATTTATGGAATAAAATAAATATTTGAAGGAAATTATTATTAAAATATTTATCAAATAAAATAAATATTTTAGTTGAAATATTTATGGAATAAAATAAATATTGGATGGAAATTATTATTAAAATATTTATAAAATAAAATAAATATTTTAGTTGAAATATTTTTGGAATAAAATAAATATTCGATGGAAATTATTATTAAAATATTTATAAAATAAAATAAATATTTTAATTGAGATATTTATAGAATAAAATAAATATTCTATAGAAATTATTATTAAAATATTTATAAAATAAATTAAATATTTTAATTGAGATATTTATAGAATAAAATAAATATTCGATGGAAATTATTATTAAAATATTTATAAAATAAAATAAATATTTTAATTGAGATATTTATGGAATGAAATAAATTTTTGATGGAAATTATTATGAAATAATTTATTCGAGTGTAATAATAATAAGGGAATAAAAATATTCTAATTTAATTAAGTAATTAAGTTAGAAAGGTAATGATTTGTTAAATAAAGTAGAGTTCTATTAAATAATTAAATGAAAATGTAACTAATGAATGTCGTGAATACATATGGTATGTGTGTAGGACTTGTGGTGAGCGGAAGTAGTAATCGTTTATCCTACGCACGAGGCAAGTTCTTAAACTTTGTTTCTTTACATAAAGCAAGTTCCTTATTCTATCTTGTTTATTATTGTTCAAGTCAAGATTTCATATTTGATGCTATTATTCTTTAAAAGCATGATTCCTGTTATACAATACTTATTCGATTGTATACATCTTGAATTTTATTATTAATTCAAATTGAATATCAATTATTGTTGAACCTTGTAAGACTAGCGAACCCTTATTGATTCGGCTAGTCCATAGTTAATGAACGTTCTAAAGTTCAGAATCATTGTTGAGCTTATCCAAACTGAGATGAACAACCCTGTTATAGGGGATTAATTATGTTTTAGCATTAAGATAGTGTGCCCAGTAAGGTACTAAGGACTGATCCCCCTAAGTACGAGAAGAAGAATCCATAGTCTTGTGACTGTTAAAGGTTTCAAGTATAAACACTTGACAACCTAGGATGTAGTTCAAGGTCTTATGACCCTCAGAAGTTCTTTTGATTCTTGTTATTCATTCTTGATTCAAAAGTCGAGTTTTCTTATTTAAGAAGTCTTTGATTCATTCGTATGTTATTATTTTATTGTTATATTATTATACTTATGGGCAATCGTGCTCCCTCTTGCGTAATAATAACATTGCAGTTAAGAACAAAAGGTCCGATGAGCCTTCTACTAGCAAAGGCAAGGGTAAAGTTAACAAGTGATGAAGACTTGTTGTTTATTTGTTATGTTATGTTTTAGACTTATGTTTAAGTTGTGTAAGTCTTAATATTTATTTATGTTTTCGCATTTAAGATTTAAGGTTAGTATGGCCTAGGATTGATGTATTACATTCAGATGTTGTAACTCCAAAAGGAGAGGATTTATTTCTATCTATTTATGGTTTTTTATTTATTATGGGTAGATAGATACATGATGTTTTGACAGTGAACACCAAATCCCGGGGAATTGAAGTACCTGAAATTGGGAGTGTCACAATCATTCAAGAAGGTCAATCATCTGTTAGACCTCCACTACTTCATGTAATTGAAAACTACAACTTCTGGAAATTTTGAATGAGGATATTTCTTAAAAGAGACCCCTAGGAATGGTGGGTCGTGGAGAATGGTCATGTTATTCCAAGAAAAAAAGATGGTACTCCAAAGACCTTAATGGAAATGGACTCAACTGAAACTCATATGATCTCCTATAATTCAAAAGCAATGAACACACTCCTTAGTGGATTGGTGCAATCCGAAATCGACAAAGTTTCCTTATGTAACACGGCTAAGGAGATTTGGGATACTTTAAAAGTAAGCCATGAAGGTACATCGAAAGTAAGAGAATTCAAGCTTAGTATGCTCATGATTGATTATGAAATGTTCAAGCTTAAGAAAGATGAAACTATCAATGAAGCACAAGCAAGGTTCATTCTCTTCTTGAAATTTTCACTTCTATTGTCTTGGTCATGATTACCACTGAAGTGGTTACCATTCTTGGTATGATAATTTCCTCCACGATGGTTATCATTGTTCCGATGGCCGTTGCCACCGGTATAATTATTATCGTGTTGTTGGTCATTACCTTTTGGTTGGGCTGACTCATTATCGCGCTCCAATAATTGAGCCCTATTCACAGCATCTGAATATAAACAAAGTTTCTGAGAAATGAGGTATTGATGTATTTCGGGTTTCAAACCTCTAAGAAACATCCGTGTCATTCGCTCCTCATTATCGACCAAATGGGATGCAAATCGGAATAACTCCGCAAACTTAGCCTCGTACTGCGATACTGTCATATTATTTTGCTCCAGCTTGATGAATTCTACATCCTTCATGTGACGAATACTTTCAGGAAAGTAGTTGTCGTTGAATAATTCTTGGAACTTCTCCTAAGGCATCTTTAGTATAGAAGGTTGAGTACGTTTTACAGATTTCCACCAGTAATCTGCTTCTTCACGCAACATAAAGGTGGCGAAGGGAACCTTTTGCTCCTTTGAGCATTCCAAGACATCAAATATCTTGGTGCTCTACTTTATCCACATCTCCGCCTTTAGTGGTTCTGGCTTTCCCAAAAACTTTGGCGGTCCCAACTCTTTGAACTGCTTAGCGATGACCAGCCGTGAGTTACCAGTGTTTCCACATGCATTTTGAACAGGAGTTTCTCTCGTTTGGTTTTGCATATATTCTAAAAATTTCCTAAACATACCATCATTCGTCATTTGGTCAGTGTTGTTGTTTACACGAGGAATATTGCCTTCCTGATGCACATTATCCTGGTTGTTGATCGTCAATGACTCAACGGTCTCATGTCCTTCATTGCTTATCTCAACATTTTCAGATGTCATTTTCAAACACTGTCACAAAACAATGGTTAATTGACATGTCACATATTGTCCCTATACTCTGACCGACCAATTAAATAATAAATAAACTTAGGTAGGTCATACTGGCTAATGATTAACATGTATCTCCCCTCTTAGTTCTAGTCTCACATCTCAGCCAGGGATGTGAGACCCCAGATTTTATGAATAAATATTTAATTTTCTCGAAATAATTATGGTGTGGATTTGATATAATATTATAGTTGCGGGTATTATTTATAAATTTTGCAAAGTAAGCAAGTTGTTATAAAATATTCGTTTGGTCGGGGAATATTCTTTTTGTCGGGGAATATTCGTACGACGGCACAATCATTGGTGGACCCCACAACAGAAGTATAGTCTACAAAATTATCTTTCTATAAAAATAACGGCTGAAGTGTTACCGTTAAAACCGTTAAAACTATTGAACTACCCGGTAGTAAAAGTACAGTAATACGCGTGGTTGCATAGTAGCACAAGGTATTGATTATTAATGCTTATGTGAGAAGTCACTCAGTTTGATTCAATTATTGTCAGTTAATAATATGAATTATTTAGCGATAATGACGTTTTGTTTTATTCGTATTATTAACGTAATAAAACAGAAACATCTTTTTATATAAAACAGAATACTTTATTAAAGTTATTCTATAAATAGAATATATTATATTTTATTTAAAAGATTTTTCTTTAAATATGGACCGTCAGATTAAAGTAATCAATCTGGACCGTTCATGGATTAGTTACTATGCATTCTATTTTTCTATAAATAGCAGCTCATTCCTTCATTATTTCTTACGAATTCACTGAACTCTAGAGAGAGAAACTATAGAGAGAAACTATAGAGAGAGAGAAGAAGAGTATTCTGCTACTTAACTACTTCCTTATTTCAGCTCTTCTTTAAAACGGTAAGGGGTGTTATTCTTTCTTATTCATGAGGAGAACTGTTGTTATTCCATTTCTTATTATTCTGTTGGAATAACCTGTATACGAATTCACTGAACTCTAGAGAGAGAAACTATAGAGAGAAACTATAGAGAGAGAGAAGAAGAGTATTCTGCTACTTAACTACTTCCTTATTTCAGCTCTTCTTTAAAACGGTAAGGGGTGTTATTCTTTCTTATTCATGAGGAGAACTGTTGTTATTCCATTTCTTATTATTATGTTGGAATAACCTGTATACGCGGTCTACCCTATACTTGGTGACATTCTTCTATTATTCTGTTGGAACATCCTGTCTGTGTGTTTTACATTGGACCTGGTTCCGT
This sequence comes from Panax notoginseng, assembly GCA_016801055.1. NCBI lineage: Eukaryota > Viridiplantae > Streptophyta > Magnoliopsida > Apiales > Araliaceae > Panax > Panax notoginseng. The sequence goes on along the minus strand of CM029016.1, from coordinate 153,180,990 downwards.
TTTTATTATTATTCTGTCGGAATATCCTGTCTGTGCGTTTACGCCGGACCTGGTTCCATTATTTATTATTCTGTCGGAATATCATGTCTGTGCGTTTACGCCGGACTTGGTTCCATTATTTATTATTCTGTCGGAATATCCTGTCTGTGCGTTTACGCCGGACCTGGTTCCATTATTTATTATTCTGTTGGAATAACCTGTCTGTGCGGTCTATCGCATGCATGGTGATTTCTTTTGTTATTCCATTCTTTATCATACTCAGTTAGTTAAGTTTTGACTTCTATACTCCATGAAATTTGTGGAATATCCTTGACATTTGCGCTTCATCTAGTATCTATTCATGAAAATATTCTCCTGATCATTCTTGAATTTTAATCCACAATGCAGTATCATGTTGACAATTTGGACGTTATTAATTTCTGAATAAATTAATTCTTGAACTTGTTTTATTGAATTCTTATATCATTGTCGTCATCCTCATGTTTATAAAATGTTGAAAGTCATCTGTGGCCTGTAGTGCATAGATGGACTTGGTATGATTATGACCAGGGATTATTCGGTATAATCATGACCGTAATGTTACAAATGATGTGGTAAAAGTCCTCATTGGCCCGTAGTGCATTGATGGACAGTTGTTGGCATGATCATGACCATTAATGAATATACGAATATCCTTGGCCGTAGTGCAGGGGTGATTCGATGATGTGGATTATTTTATTAAGCTGAGTCTCAGCGATCACAGTGTTGGAAAATCTTTTAAATCATAAAAGATAGTAGAGTTTATTTTCTACTTAACTCTCTTAATGGATTGCTTGTTCCACTACAGTTAAACTTGATGTCTATTATATTTTATCAGTTTAACATTGTTGAAGGCTAATGATAATTTATTCTGCATTATCTTAGTCATAATATTTCTTACTGGGCTAGTTGAGCTCACCCTTTCTTTCACTGTTCTCTTCAGGAAATGAGAACGTAGCTGGGGCAAGTCGGGGAACGGAGTGATGGTTCGAATGATAGTATTAGTTAGTAGTCCTCACTATTCTATGTAATAGTGTGTTAATAAATGTAATGAAGACTCCTTTTGAGTATGAATACTCTCTAGAATATAATATTTGTATTCAAACTCACAGTTTATGTTTTGTCGTATTGTACACGACAGTTGTATTAGTAAGTTGTATTTGTATTCTGTACTATGTATCTGACGACCCAAGATGGGTGATGTATACCTAATTTTGGGGGCGTCACAAGGGATCATGCCAAACAACAATTCATCTTTGCACCCTTGGGTGAAGAGAACGCATGGTCATGATCATACCAATAACTGTCGTTGAGACTCAGCTCAATAAATAATCCACATCATTTGTAACATTACAGGTCATGATTATACTGAATAATCCCTGGTCATAATCATACCAATCAACAGTCCATCTATGCAGTACGACTAAAGATGACTTTTATCACAATATAAGCATGAGGATGATGACAATGATATAAACATTAATCAAACGAAATCAAGGATAAATATTAAAGACTTTAAATTTTTTCAGAGTTTAAAAATGTCCAAATTGTCAACACGATACTGCTTTGTGGAGTAAAATTTAAGAATAGTATTATATCAAAAATGATTTGGACCAAAAAAGAAATCAATTTTTGTCATGAATAGTATCCCGGGTGCATAGTAACCGAGTGAATAGTACGTCGTGAATAGTACTTCGGTAATAGTACTTCAGGAATAGTATTTTATGAATAGTATCCCGTGAATAGTACTTTATGAATAGTATCCTGTAAATAGTACCCCGTGAATAGTACTTTATGAATAGTACCGTATTTATGAATAGTACCATATTTATGAATAGTGCCCATAAATAGTACCGTACGTATAAATAGTGTTGTATACATGAATAGTACCCATAAATAGTACTCCGGCATGAAAAGCTTAAAATTTAACAAGAATGTTTAGAAAAATATCCTTGTAAAACGATACAATATGAAGCGCAAATTTCAAGGATATTCTACTAATTTCACGGAGTATAGAAGCAATACCTCAACAAAATGAGTGTAGAATTAGGGATACGAAACGAAATAATATTACTTACATACTATAGACTATGGAAGAAAATATTATTTCATATGAATATTGAACAAAAATAATGTTCCATACGAATAAGAAATAAATAACATCACTTACCTTAGTAGAAGGTTGGATACTGCAATAGTGAAGTAACAGAATACTCTTCTTCTTTCTCTCTATAGTTTCTCTCTGTATAATTGCTCTTGTAAATCTTATTGAATTGGTGAAAATGAAAGAAGAATAAGCTTCTATTTATAGAAAAATATAGTTTCGATAATTGCATGTTTAGGGGCTCGAATTATTACAGTATAGTACATTCATCTTTACCTCCATTTTTAATTTAGTGGTTGTAAAAGTACAGTAAAAGTTTTATCGTTACCCATAAATGAAGAACAGTCCAAGTACCTACTTTTCGATCCTTATAACTTTCGTTATGTATCTTGTTTGTGTGATTACAAAGTTTAATCATATAGTCCTTATGTCAAGGAACAAAAACATAACCCTAGATCAGTATAACAACATCACATTTAAGAGATCTTGGTCGGTCAAACTATGTCAGAAAGTTGTTCTTGAGAAATTTGGGTTTTCCATATTTCTTCATAAGGCAGTCGGTCAACCCTACTTTGACCATGATTAACTTTGATGCTGTACATAATCTAGTATTTGTAACGACCCAAATATTTATACAATTTAATTCTCGACTTCGTCATTAATAATACATTCAACCTCTAATTTTACATCATTACACGATGTTCAACCACTGAAATTTGCGGAATAATTAAAATTTTCTATTACAAACTATTCTCGTTCCCAAAACCTTCAACCTTCACATATAACTATTTCAGAATCATTTTAATACTACTATAGTTTACATCGCGAAACGATATTATAATTCAACATTAATACATTATTCGGAACCTTAAACATGGTTCAAATAATAATAACATAGCTAAAGTGTATAAATCTTCAAGTATCACATCTGATTCATGTCTTCCAAGTAACACACAACCTTACCTTGAATCTTGAACCTGCAAAAGTGGTTATTTGCAAGGTTGTGCTCGATAGCCCAGCAAAATCTAACAGTTTTCATGCAACACGTAGCATATAATAACATGCTCAACATTTATCTCTTAAACATTAGCCTATCATAACATACAGACTACAGTTCACATAACAAGTATAAAGATTGAGTTCCTTACTCAATCAGCATACTTTATTCAATCAACGTAGTCATAAGTTGACTTTAACATTTCATGCTTTCAACATAAATATAACGCATCATATTATTTGCAATAAAGAATTAAAACAATTAATCATCAAGTTCACGTAGCAAATAGGAACTGAAAGACTTACCTGATTCGTAGTTTATGAACTACGACTTATCTTCTTATCGCTTATCTGCACTTCGTGTAGAGCTACACAATTATATCATTATTCACATTAACTATTAGTTCCATAGTAACGCATAGTAGCTATAATATAAACTTTACTCTACATCTCATAATTCTTCCTATTATCAATACACAATGTTCAATTTGATTGTGTTAACTTTTAACTTATATCTCACTATATTTCATACTCGAAGTTATTCAAGTGCTTAAGTCTTGTTATGAATCATTATTGGTTTTATATTAACCCTATTTCGTATCTTATAATATTCATTTTAGAATCACAAGTGTACAATTCACAACACTTATTCATTGTTCATTAAGTTTCTTAAATCATACATATCATTTTCACAACTTACTAACTTTATATTTTAGAGTTACTAACCACATGATACTATTCTGTTTTAACATTGTCATTACACGTTTGACACATTAACATAACATTAAGCTAAGTTGCATTGAACATCTAAAGTTTGCAGAAGTAGCAGACTTCACTGTCTGTGATTGACTACTCGCGCGGCCGCGCCAGTAATACACTGGGTAACCGCGCGCCAGCACGACGCAGCGCGCCCGCGCCCAAAAGCTGTCCGCCCGCGCGACAACCGCGCGCCCGCGTGACGCCTTAGTTTTAGTTTTTGGATAACGTGATTCAACACAGTTTTTAGGCCAACTAACATGAATTTCACCCACCAAACAGTAATAATAACATGTAAAAATGGTATAGAACTATCACAAACATATTTGTGAACATATTCCACCAATTAAAACAATTTAACAACAATTTAAGCTAGGTTAATTTCTCAAATTCCATGTTGTTCATATAAAACTCAATTTTTGATATTCAACCCAAAAATCATCACTGTGAATTCAATACTTGGTCAAATCACTTCATTCAAGTTACATTATGCTCTTTTCTTAATGAACTAACATATACAAGCTTCAATTTACAATTTCACATACTAATTGGCCACTAACATTGATACTTGTCATGGACATATGAAAATACATATAATGACATTTTTCTTCTTACTGTCAAACGAATTTAGCAGGCAATTTCCTTATTTGAACATAACCTCTAACATTATAAACATGTATAATCACAATTACCAACTATATATGTCCACAATTCACCAATTTTGTTTCCACCGAACACAAACAAACTATGTCGTGAATTCATATATGCATATATACATAATTAAGGAAAATACCTTCAATTAGCGTGATAATACCTTGCAAACACCACTAAATTTGCTTTGAAAACTCAAATTTCCTCTTAATTCTCACAATTCTAAATTATCTGAACTCTCAACTCTTCTCTTCTATCTCAGACTTAGCCAATATAGATAAATAATGCGTAAAAGAAAAGAAACGGATAACTTAATACGCACTAATTATAATAACAGTTACAACATAAACGTATATAATATAAACATATCATATTTATTATTTTAATTTATTTTATTTAAATTTAAAAATTAGAAAGCTAAAAGCCATAAGGCATTGTTTGGCAAAACCCTTTAAATATTAAAAACTTAATATTTTAAGCCTTGTTTGGGTAAACTCAATTAAAACTACTTTAATTTATTTTAATACTCCTTATAATATAGATATTTGTCACACTATATTTAATCAAGCTTTCATATTTAATTTAATTAATCCAAATAACAATAAATTAAATAAATCATTTAATCACATAACTTAATACAAATAATCAACCATTAAATTGAAATATCAATATAATAATAATTTCCTTAATTCATTAATTATTTATTTAACAAATAATTAACCAAATAAAATCAAATCCATTAAACAAATATTTATTCAACGATAAACACATCCATTAAATATTTATATAATTCAATAAATATTTAAAAAAATTATAATTAAAAATCTGAAAATTCTGGATTGTTATAGTATTATACTGGTATGTATGTGTAGTCCATATGTCAGACTACAACATCAAAACAACAACATTTCCTAACTATCAAACATCAGCAAGATCAAAGGCTTGCAAAAGCTTTTCAGAGGTTGATAGGGAAATCTTGGTTACCCAAAAATAGTTTTCATGTTCGGTCAACCATGTTTGACCACTTATATCTAGAGATCTAGACATAGTATGGAGTTAATTCCACTTCCAGTCTACTTTCCTCATGACATAGAACAGGTCTATAACATCAAACACATATAACAATTAACAGGTTGAGATCTATGGGCCCTGACATATGGATATCAGGCCTTATTTTGGGGTTCTATGTCAGTTGCTAAAAACCCTATTTTCATGCATCTAGATGTTATGGATCCTTGATATAACATCTTGGATCACTCAATAACATCCTTATACACAACTCTAACCAACAAATAACAACATATAACATAAATCTCTAAGATTTATAAAATTAGGGTTTATACCTCTTTTATGCTTTGATCTTAGAATCTGATCCTTTCATGATATTCTTGGCAAGCTAAGAAGTGTTCTTAGATTTGTTTATTATTCACTCGCACTCTAAGTTTTGAAAATTATAGAGAGAGAATGTCTTGCATAATATGAGAAGTAAAGTAAGTGATATTTCTTACTTTAATTCTTTTAAGTTTTGATTCAATGAACCAAGATGGCATAGGTGGCACACAAATCTGATCTTGGAAGATTTTTACACATATAGGATATCTCCAAGTGATGAGTCACCAAAGATTTCACAAATCTTTTACTTAAGTTTTAAGTAAAAGGGCATTTAGGTCATTTCACACTCACTAAGGGCATTTTGGTCATTTCCCCTACCATTTTAAACTCCCGGATTAGGGTTTATAAATTCCAAATTAGGGTTCCAGATTCCCGGAACTGAAATTAGGATATTCAGACAAATCATTAGGGTTCCAAACTATTCGTTAGGGTTTTCTAACTGTACATCAATGTTATTATCATCACTTTAGGGTTTGCTAAAGTTATACTTATCTGATCGATAATTGATCCTTTATCACAAATTGTACGCATATAACCACTGTACACAGATTCATATACACTTAACCCTATAAGTCTTCTCCAAAAAAAAAATTGAAATCCATAAAAATCCTTCACAGAAATCTTTAAATCCTTACCTATATCTAGTCTAGGTCTATTATTGAACCTTTAATCCATCATTTTATGCTTTTAATAATTTTCTAAATTCTCGGGTTGTCACAGGCAATAATTTTAAAATCATATTATAAAATTATAAACAGTTAGCGGCATCTAATAATACATCACTGCTACACAAGTAATAATAAGATTAATGATTCGATGCAACCTTTTCGTGACCAATATTTTAATGTAATTTAATCCTTTTAACATTGACATCCTAGATTAAACTCGAGTCATGGAATGTGTCATACTCTTCATAATTTTATCTGAGTTTTCTTTATTAATGAGTAGACTATATGAAACAAATCACTATTTGAGCATGGCCATGCATTTCATAGTCCTACTCAATCAAGAGGCCTATGGATATCACCCCTAATATATAGGAGGGTTAAATTTCATCTAGATCACTCATATTCCTCACACGATTCATGATGTACCCAATAATCACCTTTATTGTCCACCCTATTAAAGGTGACCTTTGATGATATCAAAGTACATAAATTCTCATGTAGTAATATAGTGATTTCAGGTTGGAGGATCATTACATCATTGTCACTATGAGAATCGCTAATGGCACTTTGCATAATGCTCCACATAGAATTCTCATGGTGGGTCTATCCAGTACATCGTTCTCTAACATGTACCTATGCATTAACTCCATATCTCATATATTTATGACCAATTAGATTTGGTAATCAGTCAATCCACATACTAGTCTCAATGTATCATTGTTGTCCCATCAACAATGATACTCGATTAGGGACATTTAAGAGCAATGATACTAATTGTAAGTATATAATCTCATGTTCAAGTCACATACTTGAAACTATATAATTTGTATCACTATTCTAAGGAATTTTATTATGTTAACATTTATATAACCCAATAAATAAAATCATAATAAAATCATTTATTTATTCAATCAACTATAATATCAAAATGTTAAGCAATTTTATCAAATAATTGGCCTCTAGGGCATAAACTCTAACAATATTAGCCTATCGAGAGAGATATTAGTGGGTTATATAAATCAGCTTGTTTGAAGTTATATGAATATCCGGCTATTTTATCTAATATTAAGTTGATTGTCTCACATGCTCCCTAATTGGTTAAATCTCCAACTAATATATCATGTGCTTAATTTTAAGGGACATATATACGGAGATTTATAAAATCAATATCATTTTAATTAGCAACGACTACAAGACTTTTTATGAATATAAAATAATGATCAGTCGTAGCTTTAAGAGTGAGAGAATACATTAAGCATAATACATAGCGTTAAAACTATTCTGAAATTCTCTGCACATATATATTTTAGAAGCTTAAAAGTTTTCTATTCTGAAGAATAATTCAAAGGCTGCTGCATTTCAAGTATTCTGATAATTTTCCAGCTTTCTACCTTGTGCTTAAATCGGTGATATCTTTGTCTTTCATAATTTAATCATTACATTCTAGTTGAGCCTTGAATTGTTGATATAATTATTTCTTTGATCATAGTTTATTTTGTTGTCATATCTTTGATCAATTCTCTAAACATGTGGTGGACCAAGTTGTTAGTCTAAGGTTTCTAATCCGGGTTGGATTAGGGGTTTTACAAGAAAGTTCAAGGAAGTATTGGTGCTTAAGGGTGAATTAGTGCACGGGGAGCAAAGGTGCTCGGGGAGTATAAGTGCTCAAAGGTTATGAAACTTGTCTTGTAAAGGGGTTTAATTGTAAACAAAGTTAATTAATAAAGAGAGTCTCCAATACTAGTTGGTATTGGATGTAAGACCCCGAATTTTAAGAAATAAAAGTATTCAATTTTCTTATAATTATTATTTTATTTAGTAAATGGTTAAATTGAGAAAGGGTTGAAGTTAAGGATGTGACGCCCCCAAAATAGGTATACAACACCCATTATGAGTCGCCAAATACATGATACAGAAAGCAAACTATAACTTCAATAATATAATTGTCGTGCAAAATACGACAACATATACTGTGAGTTTAAATATAAATATTGTCTTCTAGACAATATCCACACTCAAATAAGTCCTCAATACAATTATTCAAACACTATTTTACAGAAATAGTGAGGACTGCTAAAACATCTTTCTAGAACCATCACTCCATACCCCGACTAGATCCTGCTATGTTCTCACCTCCTGAGAAGAAAAATGGAACAAAAAGGAAAAGGGTGAGCTCAACTAGCCCAGTAAAGAATATTATGACTATCATTAGTATTCAACAGGGAAAAATCTAATAGAATATAATCGACAACAAGTTTTAGATCAACAACTGCAGCGGAAACAGCAAACCATTAGAAGAGTCAAGTAGAGAATGAATTCTACTATCTTCTAAGATTTAAAAGTCCATCATCAATATTTTATCCCTGTAACATCAATTAATAATCATCTTTATCCAAATATTCATCTTTGTACTATAGGCCAAAGATATTCATTTGTATCATCTGTCAGTCATGTTCATCTCAACACTTGTTCATCTTTGCACTACAGGCCAAAGATATTCATCAAGTAATCATACATCTTTGCACTACAGGCCAAAGATATTCAGTAATATCATCATTTAGGACTGAGGATGATGAAAAATATCTTAAAGAGAACGAATCCAGTGAGACAGAAGGACAAATAGTAGGGATTCATATAACAGTTTATCCAAGATCAATAATAGTTCATAATAATCAATTGTGAAGTAGAATTCAAAAATAAAGATCAAAACATAGATACAATCAAAGATAGTAACCATAATAGACATCTTGGATAAAAAGGGATAATTTTATTTTTCGGTGAATAGTGCCGTATTCGTGAATAGTGTCGTATACGTGAATAGTAACATATACGTGAATAGTAACCCCGACACAAAAAGTTCTAAATTTGATAAAAACTCATGTTGATATTTCAGCATAATGATATTGAAGAAAATAATATCATTAAGAAGAAAATAATATCCCTTACCTCAAAATATCAGTACTTCTGGTCGGAATACCGGTATAAGGCTGAAAGAAACTTGCTCTGATGAATAGAAACTCTCAAAGTATCTAAGTACTCACAAAATACACTCAATAATCTAGAGAGAGAAAGAGAGAAAACTTGTTTCTGGTGTGATTTTCAATTCTAACTTAGCCCTCTATTTATAGGAAAATGTTAGCACGCCGAAGCAGACTTAACCTGCAACCTTATGGCTTTACCTGCTACTATTCCCACCCACCACATTTGAATAAAAATCTCAGTACATTTCTTTACCAACCAAGAGTGGGGCCCACCAATTCTAGAATTTTCCACCAAAATGATTAACTCCGAAAATTCAACAATTTCTTAACCAGTCATCTCGTAAAATTCATAATAAATCATACGTTCATTTTTAACGGTTCAAAATTTGTGGACATATACTCAACTTATATATGTATAACATATCCAAAAATTACCACGATCCAACGGTCGGATTAAAAATTATAACCCCCCGCAAAATATCTCAAAAACCCTGATTTTTAATACCTCCATTCCGACAAAAATACTGATAAAAACCTCAACATTAACTCCTTTATTTTTAACCACAAAAATATATCCCTCGTTTATATCCACATAAAATAAATATTTCCTTATCATATGAATCAATAATTAATTATTCACAAATAATATTACAGAATCACATTTATGACAACCAGACCGTTCCCAGGAAAGAGGGGGCTTTCCAATAAGGATTTCTCCTTACTGGTGCGCAATTAGATGACCAAACCTCTCCTTAGACAGAACTTTCTAGACATTGCCAATAATGTTATCTAATAATATTATTCAAATAATATGAATTATTGATCTGATAAAGGAAAATACTGTGCAGCAACAATTATTGAAACAACAATAATATAAAATATCAACGCAGCAATTATTGAATCAATAAAATAAAATATTGAATAATAACTACTGTAACAATTATTGAGTAGTGCCTTCTTACGTAAGAATCAATAATTGGTGCAATACCGTGTGCTACTGTATTTTAACCACCGGGTATTCCAACAGTATTAACGGTAACAACTACGCCATTATTTATAAACAACATATACTTGTCGTTTTCTTCATCCAATCACTTTTTGTTATGGGGCCCACACAAGGTTGCACCGCCGTACGAATATTTCCCGACAGCAAGAATATTTCACGACCAAACGAATATTCCCCGACAAAATGAATATTTTATAACCACTTGCTTATTTTGCAAAAATTGCACATTTCACCCATAACCAAAGTATTATATCAAATTAACCCCTTATTATTCACAATAATATTTAGAGAAAATTTGATTTTATTTATTAATAAGCTGGGGTCTTACAACCTCCCCTCCTTATGAAATTTCGTCCTCGAAATTGACGTACGTACCTGATATTTCGAAAAGGTGAGGATACCTCGCTTTCATTTCTGATTCTAACTCCCAGGTCATTTCTTCAATAGCATGGTTTCTCCACAAAACCTTAACTTGTGGTATAACCTTTGTGCGTAGGACATACTCTTTCCTATCCAAGATCTTAATTGGTACCTCCTCGTACGTTAAATCTTCAGCTATCTCGTCTGGTTCTAGCTGAATAATGTGGTTCGAGTCTTTAACATATTTACGAAGCATAGATATGTGAAAAACATTATGAACAGGAGACATGCTTGGAGGTAATGCGAGTCTATATGCCACATTTCCTATTCGCTTAAGAATCTCAAATGGACTAACAAATCTTGGATTGAGCTTTCCTCTCTTCCCAAATCTTGTAACTCCCTTCCATGGTGCAACACGTAAGAATACATGATCCCCAATATTAAATTTCACGTCCTTCCGATGAAGATCCGCATAACTCTTTTGTCGATCGTGTGCCGTTTGTATACGTTGTCGAATAGTTTGGATCTTCTCTGTAGTCATGCTTACCAACTCTGGTCCCAATAATGTTGCTTCACCCACCTCGTCCCAGCATACTGGAGAACGATATTTTCTTCCATACAACGCCTCGAATGGAGCCACACCTATGCTCGCTTGATAACTGTTATTGTAGGAGAATTCCACCAATGGTAGGTACTTATCCCAACTCCATTTGAGATCTAGGACACAGAGTCTTAATAGATCTTTAAGAGTTTGAATAGTCCTCTCTGATTGTCCGTCCGTTTGAGGATGGTATGCCGAACTGAATCGTAAATCCGTGCCCATAGCTTTCTGCAAGCTAACCCAAAATCGTGAAGTGAATCTTGGGTCACGATCCGAAACTATGGATACTGGCATGCCATGCAATCTCACAATCTCATTCACATACATACTAGCAAGACGTTCAAGGGAATAAGTCTCACATATCGGTAAGAAATGAGCAGACTTGGTTAATCTATCAACAATAACCCAAATCGCATCTATGCCTTGAGAAACCTTGGGAATACCTATAACTAAATCCATGGTAACGTATTCCCACTTCCATTTCGGGATCTCAAGTGGTTGCAATGGACTCTTTGGCACTTGATGCTCCGCCTTTACACGTTGACAAGTTAAACACCTCGAGATAAACTCCGCGATCTCTCTTTTCATATTGCTCCACCAAAATGTGTGTCGAAGATCATGATACATTTTGGTACTCCCGGGATGGATTGCAAACGGTGTGTTGTGTGCCTCCATCATTATTCTATGCTTCAAGTCAAAATCGTTAGGAACACAAAGTCTGGAGTTGACTCGAAGTATTCCTTCTTCATCGATTCTTGCTTCTGGAATAGCACCTTCTTGCACTTTCTTCTTCATACGCATCAGTTCTATGTCCGTAGCTTGAGCAGCTTTAACTTTATCTATTAAAGTCGGTTCTACTCATATATTTGATATCATCATGTGGGTACTTGGAGCCTTCATCTCTATCTACATCCTTTGCAAGTCATACAAAATGGGCCTTCAACATTGCACTCATACCCGCATATGATCTTCTACTCAATGCGTTAGCTACTACGTTTGCTTTTCCAAGATGATATTGGATGGTATGATCGTAATCTTTTAACAGCTCGAGCCAACGTCGCTGCCGCATGTTGAGTTCCTTTTGGGTGAAGAAATATTTGAGGCTTTTATGATCTGTATAGATCTCCACTTTCTCCACATACAGGTAGTGTCTCCAGATCTTCAACGCGAAAATGACTGCTGCCAACTCCAAATCATGAGTAGGATAATTCCTCTCATATTCTTTGAGTTGTCGCGAGGCATAGGCTATGACTTTTCCATGTTGCATGAGAACACATCCTAACCCTTTGCCTGAAGCATCGCTGTAGATATCAAATCCATCCGAACCAGATGGTATTGTCAGAACAGGTGTCGAAATGAGTCTCCTCTTGAGTTCTTGAAAACTCTTCTCGCATTCCTCACTCCATACGAATTTTGTATCTTTTCGAGTCAGCTAAGTTAACGGAGTAGCGATTCGAGAAAATCCTTCCACAAATCTCCGATAATAACCAGCTAAGCCCAGAAAGCTACGTACTTCAGTTACCGACTTCGGTTGCTCCCAACTTTGTATGGCTTCAATCTTCGCCGGGTCGGCAGATACTCCATGTTTTGACACCACGTGCCCAAGGAATGCTACTTTCTCAAGCCAGAACTCACATTTCTTCAGATTGGCATATAGCTTACTTTCACGAAGCCTTTGCAATATCAGCTTCAAATGGTGCTCATGATCTTCACGGCTTTTGGAATAGATGAGGATGTCATCAATAAAGACAACAACGAACTGATCTAAATATTCTTTGAATACATGGTTCATCATATTCATGAAGACAACAGGAGCATTAGTCAATCAAAAAGACATGACTAAAAATTCATAATGCTTGTACCGAGTTCTGAAGGCAGTCTTTGGAATATCCTCAGTTTTAATCTTCAGCTGACGATATCTAGAACGAAGATTGATCTTTCAAAATAATTGTGCTCCTTGCAACTGGTCAAACAGGTCATCAATGCGAGGTAGCGGATACCTATTCTTGATAGTGACATGATTTAATTCTCGATAGTCGATACAAAGTCGCATACTCCCGTCTTTCTTCTTTATGAATAACACAGGAGCACCCGAAGGAGATGTACTAGGACGAATAAAACCGATGTCCAACAACTCCTGTAGTTGTACTTTTAACTCCTGAAGTTCAATAGGAGCCATTCGATATGTGGTTTTAGAAATGGGCTTTGTACCGGGTCCAAGGTCAATAAAGAATTCAACTTCACGTTCTGGGGGTAGACTAGGAAGTTCTTCAGGAAATACATCAGAAAATTCTCTAACAATAGAAATATTATTCAAATCTGACTTGTCATTGTCCAAATCCATAACATGGGCTAAGAAAGCTTGACATCCGTTTTTTAATAAACGAATAGCTTTGTGGCTTGATATGACAGTGACTGATTTTAGTGGTTTAGTAGTTTGAATTCGTATGACAGGTTGGTTTGGAATATAAAAACTAACAACCTTACGAAAACAATCAATTTTAGCATGATGAGTGGTTAACCAATCAATTCCTAAAATCACATCAAAAGCAAGTATCTTTAAAGAGATAAGATCAACAGGTAATGTGATAGTGCCAACTTGGATTAAGCAAGATTTATAAACTGTAGATGTAACAAAGGTTTCACCCAACGGAGTTTCAACAGATAAGTCAAAGGTCAATTTCTCTGGAGTCAAGTTTAAACGTTGAACACAAGCAGGAGAGATAAAAGAATGGGTAGAACCGGTATCTAGTAAAGTATAAACTTCGCAAGAATTCAAGATTAGCTTACCCGTGATCACCTCGTTCGGGTTTCTCGCATTTTGGCCAGTCACGACAAACGCTCTTCCAGGAACCGCTGATTTTGACTTATCCAGGACAGCTTTTGGAGTCACCATCCCCGCTAAATTTGGTTTTGCTACAGAACACTCTCGAGCTATATGACCATCCTTTCCATAGTTATAACATACCTTGGATTGTTGTGGGCAGTTTGGACTGATATGTCCCTCTTTCCCACATTTGTAACATACGACCGGTGGTCGTTCTCCTCCCCTAGAAACAGTTGATGTTTGTGCTGACGTCTTCACGTTATCATTGTTGTACCTTCTCCTCTTGAAATCTCCTCTCGACTCGCTCTTTTTATTATCACGACCACGATTACCGCCAGAGTGGTTACCGCTTTTGTCTGAAAGTTTTCCTCCCTGCTGGTTTTCATTGCTTCGATGACTGCCGCCACCGGTATGACCCTGGTTGTGGTCCCTCGGTTGCACATACTCATTATCTCGCTCTAATAATTGAGTCCTGTTTACAACATCTGAATATAAAAAAAATTTATGAGAGATAAGATATTGTCGAATCTTGGGTTTTAGACCTCTCAGAAACATCCTTCTCATTCGTTCCTCATTTTCGACCAAATGAGGTGCAAACCTGGATAACTCTGCAAACTTCGCCTCGTACTGGGACACCATCATGTTGTTTTGTTCCAATCTGATAAACTCTACCTCCTTCATATAACGAATACTTTCAGGAAAGTACTTGTCATTGAACAGTTTTTGAAATGTATCCCAGGACATGTTAAGTGCGTCAGGCTGGGTATGCTTCACAGACTCCCACCAGTAGTCTGCCTCACCGCGGAACATAAAGGTGGCAAATAGAACTTTCTATTCCTTCGTGTATCCCAAGACATCGAATATCTTGGTAATTTTTTGACCCACGTTTCCGCCATGATCGGATCGGCTTTCCCTTAAATTCTGGTGGTCCCAATTCTTTGAATTGTTTGGCTATGACAAACCGCGCGTTGTTATCATTTCCACCTGTATTCTGCACACGAGTCTCCCTCGTCTGATTTTGCATGAACTGCAAAAAGCTCCTAAACATTCCATCATTCATCGTTTGCTCGGTAACGTTATTTACAGGAGGAATATTGCCTTCCTATTGCACGTTCCCCTGGGTGGTGATCAAAGGTGTCTCCACGGTCTGATTTACTCCATTATTAACGTTCTCAGCTGCCATTCTTAAATACTGCCATAAAACAAGGGTTAATAGTCATGTCATATATTATCGCTATACTCTGACCGACCAAATAAACACCAAATAAACTTAGTCAGGTCATACTAGCGAAGGAATTCCCCGTCTCTCCCCTCCTAGTTCATGTCTCACATCTCAGTCAGGGATCATATCCCTAAGCTTCGATACCAACTGTGACGCCCCCAAAATAGGTATACAACAACCATTCTGAGTCGCCAAATACATGGTACAAAAAGCAAATTACAACTTCAATAATACAATTGTCGTGCAAAATACGACAACACATACTATGAGTTTAAATACAAATATTGTCTTCTAGACAATATCCACACTCAAATAAGTCCTCAATACAATTATTCAAACACTATTTTACAGAAATAGTGAGGACTGCTAAAATATCTTTCTAGAACCATCACTCCATACCCCGACTAGATCCTGCTATGTTCTCACCTCCTGAGAAGAAAAATAGAACAAAAAGGAAAAGGGTGAGCTCAACTAGCCCAGTAAAGAATATTATAACTAAGATAATATACAACAAATTATCATTAGTATTCAACAAGGAAAAATCTGATAGAATATAATCAACAACAAGTTTTAGATCAACAACAGCAACGGAAATAGCAAACCATTAGAAGAGTCAAGTAGAGAATGAATTCTACTATCTTCTAAGATTTAAAAGTCCATCATCAATATTTTATCCCTGTAACATCAATTAATAATCATCTTTATCCAAATATTCATTTTTACACTACAGGCCAAAGATATTCATTTGCATCACCTGTCAGTCATGTTCATCTCAACACCTGTTCATCTTTGCACTACAGGCCAAAGATATTCATCAAGTAATCATACATCTTTGCACTACAGGCCAAAGATATTCAGTAATATCATCATTTAGGACTGAGGATGATGAAAAATAACTTAAAGAGAACGAATCCAGTGAGACAGAAGGACAAATAGTAGAGATTCATATAACAGTTTATCCAAGATCAATAATAGTTCATAATAATAAATTGTGAAGTAGAATTTAAAAATAAAGATCAAAACATGGATACAATCAAAGATAGTAACCATAATAGACATCTTGGACAAAAAGGAAAATTTTATTTTTCGGTGAATAGTGCCGTATTCGTGAATAGTGTCGTATACGTGAATAGTAACATATACGTGAATAGTAACCCCGACACAAAAA
The DNA here is from genome assembly GCA_016801055.1 of Panax notoginseng. Classification (NCBI taxonomy): domain Eukaryota; kingdom Viridiplantae; phylum Streptophyta; class Magnoliopsida; order Apiales; family Araliaceae; genus Panax; species Panax notoginseng. The sequence goes on along the minus strand of CM029016.1, from coordinate 153,164,240 downwards.
GTTCTAAATTTGATAAAAACTCATGTTGATATTTCAGCATAATGATATTGAAGAAAATAATATCATTAAGAAGAAAATAATATCCCTTACCTCAAAATATCAGTACTTCTGGTCGGAATACCGGTATAAGGCTGAAAGAAACTTGCTCTGATGAATAGAAACTCTCAAAGTATCTAAGTACTCACAAAATACACTCAATAATCTAGAGAGAGAAAGAGAGAAAACTTGATTCTGGTGTGATTTTCAATTCTAACTTAGCCCTCTATTTATAGGAAAATGTTAGCACGCCGAAGCAGACTTAACCTGCAACCTTATGGCTTTACCTGCTACTATTCCCACCCACCACATTTGAATAAAAATCTCAGTACATTTCTTTACCAACCAAGAGTGGGGCCCACCAATTCTAGAATTTTCCACCAAAATGATTAACTCCGAAAATTCAACAATTTCTTAACCAGTCATCTCGTAAAATTCATAATAAATCATACGTTCATTTTTAACGGTTCAAAATTTGTGGACATATACTCAACTTATATATGTATAACATATCCAAAAATTACCACGATCCAACGGTCGGATTAAAAATTATAACCCCCCGCAAAATATCTCAAAAACCCTGATTTTTAATACCTCCATTCCGACAAAAATACTGATAAAAACTTCAACATTAACTCCTTTATTTTTAACCACAAAAATATATCCCTCGTTTATATCCACATAAAATAAATATTTCCTTATCATATGAATCAATAATTAATTATTCACAAATAATATTACAGAATCACATTTATGACAACCAGACCGTTCCCAGGAAAGAGGGGGCTTTCCAATAAGGATTTCTCCTTACTGGCGCACAATTAGATGACCAAACATCTCCTTAGACAGAACTTTCTAGATATTGCCAATCATGTTTTCTAATAATATTATTCAAATAATATGAATTATTGATCTGATAAAGAAAAATACTGTGCAGCAACAATTATTGAAACAACAATAATATAAAATATCAACGCAGCAATTATTGAATCAATAAAATAAAATATTAAATAATAACTACTGTAACAATTATTGAGTAGTGCCTTCTTACGTAAGAATCAATAATTGGTGCAATACCGTGTGTTACTGTATTTTAACCACCGGGTATTCCAACAGTATTAACGGTAACAACTACGTCGTTATTTATAAACAACTTATACTTGTCATTTTATTCATCCAATCGCTTTCTGTTATGGGGCCCACACAAGGCTGCGCCGTCGTACAAATATTCCCCGACAGCAAGAATATTCCACGACCAAACGAATATTCCCCGACAAAATGAATATTTTATAACCACTTGCTTATTTTGTAAAATTTGCACATTTCACCCATAACCAAAGTATTATATCAAATTAACCCCTTATTATTCACAATAATATTTAGAAAAAATTTGATTTTATTCATTAATAAGCTGGGGTCTTACAAAGGGTGATATGTGAAAATTTTGCAAAGTATGCAAGCTGTTATAAAATATTCGTTTAGTCAGGGAATATCCGTACGACGACACAATCATTGGTGGACCCCACAATAGAAGTATCGTCATAGTAAGAAAAAGACAGAATTATATTTTTATAAAAATAACGGCGAAAGTGTTACCGTTAAAACTGTTGAACTACCAAGTAGTAAAAGTACAGTAATACGCGTGGTTGCATAGTAGCACACGGTATTGATTATTGATGCTTACGTAAGAAGTCACTCAGTTATACTCAATTATTACTACAGTAATTGTTGGATCATATCTCTCATATTATTGATTCAATTATTATCATAGTATCATCTGCATAATATGTTACATTATTAAATTAATAATTGAGGCGACAAAGTTATTCATATTAATATTTGCAATATTGACAATGTCTAGAAGTTCTGTCAAGGAGAGGTTAGATAATCTAATTGCGCGCTAATAGTGAGAAATCCTTATTGGAAAGCCCTCTCTTTTCTGGGAATGATCTGGTTGTTAAATATTGTGAGTTATAATATTAATGATGAATAAGTTCGTGTTGATTAAAGATGGAATTGATAGTTCCATTGTGTTGGGATTATTAGTGTTAGTGGAAATAGACATTTATTTCGATAATAATTGATGTCTGGAAGTTATATTGACCAATCGGGTAATTCACCGGATAAATGAGCAATTAATTGCTATTAATTCACATGCTTATAACAATGTGTTCACATGTGTGTACTATTAATTCACATAATTTACTATTAGGGGAGTTAGTGCAAGATTGATAATACTTGCATGACTAAATTAAAAATGGAGGTATAGATGAAGGTAGTATACTATAATTAATTTTGTCACATGTTTAAAACTATTGAGTCATATGATTTACTATTGATTCACATGATTTACTATTAGGGTAGGTGGTGCAAGTTTGATAATACTTGCAGGGCTAAATTAAAAATAAAGAAAACGAGGAAGGTATTATACTGTAATATTTTGAGCCCCAAAATGTGCAATTATTGAAACTATATTTTTCTATAAATAGAAGATCATTCTTCCTTCATTTCTCACCAATTCACAAAAGCTATAGAGCAATTATTATAGAGAGAAAGAAGAAGAGAAGTCCGCTACCTCACTATTCTAGTATCCACTTTCTTCTAAGGCAAGGGGTATTATTCCTTTGTATTCATGAAGAGAGTTATTTTCTTTCAATACTCATAAGGGCTGTTATTTCATTCTTTATTATTTTATTGGAATAACCTGTCCATGCGAAGTACCGCATACATGGTGAAATTCTTCTGGTATTCCATTCTTTATTATTCTGTTGGAATAACCTGTCTGTGCGGTCTATCGCATGCCTGGTGAATTCTGTTGTTATCCCATTCTTTATTATTCTATTGGAATATCCTGTCTGTGCGAAGTACGCATGACCTGGTTCCATTCTTTATTATTCTGTTGGAATATCCTCTCTGTGCGGATTACGTATGACCTGGTTCCGTTATTTATTATTCTGCTGGAATAATCTGTCTGTGCGGTCTATCACATGCATGGTGAATTCTTCTGTTATTCCATTCTTTATTATTCTGTTGGAATAACCTGTCTATGTGGATTACCGCATGCATGGTGAATGATCCTTCGTATTCATTCCTTATTAAATTGTGGAAATGATCTGTCTATGTGGATTACCGCATGCATGGTGAATGATCCTTCGTATTCATTCTTTATTAAATTGTGAAAATAATTTGTCTATGTGGATTACCGCATGTCGGATGAAAATCTATTTGCAGTTTCGTGTATTCTATTATACTCATATGAGATATCATTTCTTTTGTAATCGTCATGAAATATCATTTTATTTGGTATTTTATTTACGAGTTACTATTCACGCATTACTATTCACATTAGTATTATTCACTCGGGTATTCGGGATACTTTTCGTGTTGGAGTACTATTTACGAGTTACTATTCACGAGTTACTATTCACCCAAATTATTATTCACCCGAATATTATTCACTCGGGTATTTAGGATACTTTTTATGTCAGGGTACTATTCACGAGGTACTATTTCCGAAGTACTATTCACGGGATACTATTCACGGGGTACTATTTACCCGAAAAATATATTTCTTTTCTGTCCAAATTATTTTTGGTATATGAATATTATTCTTGAATTTTACTCTACAAAGCAGTATCATGTTGACAATTTGGACGTTATTGATTTCTGGATAAATTAAATTATAAATCTTTAAAAGTTATCCTTGAACTTATTTTATTGAATTATTATTTCATTGTCATCATCCTCATGCTTATATTGTAATGAAAGTCATCTTTGGCTTACGTGCAAAATGGACTGTTGATTATTGATTTTACAGTTGTATATCTTTGGCTTACGTGCAAAGATGGACTGTTGATTATTAGTTTTACAGTTGTATATCTTTGGCTTACGTGCAAAGATGGACTGTTGATTATTGGTTTTACAGTTGTATATCTTTGGCTTACGTGCAAAGATGACCTATTGATTGATGAGTATCTTTGGCTTATATGCATAGATGAACTGTTTATTGGTATGATTATGACCAGGGATCTTTCGGTATAATCATAACCCGTAATATTATAGATAATGTGGTAAAAGTCCTCATTGGCCCATAGTGCATTGATGGATAGTTATTGGTATGATTATAACCAGGGATTATTCGGTATAATCATGACCATTGATGATTACATGAATATCCTTGGCCGTAGTGCAGGGATAATTTGATGATGTAGATTATTTATCAAGCTGAGTCTCAACGATAAAATATTAATTATACACTTTTAATTCGTAGAAGATAGTAGATATCATGCTCTGCTTGACACTTGTAAAAATGTAGTTGTATATCTTTGGTCGTAGTGCAAAGATGAATTTATTAGTATGATTATGAGCAGGAATTGTGATTTGGTATAGCCATGATTTTTGATGTTTCAGGTGAAGATAGGTGATGAAAATTATCTTCGTCCTGGGTGCGAAGAGGAATTTAGAATCACAATTATGATTATGAGTTATTCATATAATTGTGGATAGGAATTGTTGATTGATATTACAGGGATAAAATATTATTGGTGGACTTTTAACATGGAGAAGGTAATAGACCTGATGGTCTATTTGACTCTTCTAATGGATTGCGCGTTCCGCTGCAACTATGGTTGAAAAGTTTTATCATCTACCATATGTTCTAAATCTCTGATTTATTACTGATGAAGGCTATTGATAATGTAAATTATCTTTAGACATGATATTTTTTATTGGACTAGTTTTGCTCACTCTTTTTGCTTCACAATTCCTTTCAGGATATAAAAGTGTGGCCGGGTCGAGCGGGGATAATATGGGAATAGAACGGTGGTCTATAGCTGTTGAGGTTCTCCCTAAATAGTATGGAAATAATTTTGTTGAGAACTTTAGATAAGTGTGTCGTATTGTATACGTCATTTGATATTTAATTTTGGTGAACCGAATAGGGTAAGGTGAATCTAACTTTGGAAGGGTGTTTTGTCGCTATAATACAAGATGTCTAATGACATACAACCTCGTGTTATCATAAGACAGGGTTGTGCAAATCCACTTACTGAGTATATCTACGAGCACTACCTATATGATCTTAGAGTTTATTTGAAATATAATTTCCACTTGGAGACAACGGAGATAATTATATGTCAAGAGAAGACTCACCATTAGAAAAAAATATGATAGTAATCTTCTTGTTTTTTTGGGGGGACTTTTGGGTCAACCAAGGATAATTCTATAGACATATGATATCTATCATAACCTAGACGCATGGCCTCCCAAGTACGAAGGTTTCCTTGAGTATTTTCCAAAGATTTTAATTTCTAAAATAATTATTGACTGTACCATTATGTAAGGTACCATTGTAAGGTCTTGTGGTCAAGGCACCACGAGAGTTATATATATTTGTATTAAAACTCACAGCTTATCTGTTGTCGTACTCTCCACGACAGTTCAACAGTTGTATAAATGAAGTTTATATTTGATTTTTATAGTGCGATATCTGGCGACTCAGAATGGGTCGTGTGGACTTATTTTGGGGGCGTCACATTGGACGTGGATTAGGCTACTAGAATAGAGGATAGGGGTTGAACCACATAAAAATTCCTTGTGTTCATGTGCTTGATTGTTTTACTTTAATTGTTTATTGCATGCTTCAATTTGAGTTGTAATTTATAATCTTAATACTTTAACATGTAGTGTTCTTCTTCTTGATTGAGTCATAAACTTCTAAATTAAGTTTAAACAATTTAAGACTTGAATTGATATTAAAAGATTAAATATAAAAAGTGTTTAGTGGTTGATTTTCATACATTGATAATTTGGTAAGCATAAATATTCTATCCAGCATCTTGCATTCTACACTAATCATTCTACAAGCATAGATATTCAATCCAGCATCATGTATTGATAATCTGGTATGTATAAATATTCTATCCAGCATCCTGCATTATACTCTAATCACTCTGCAAGCTTAGATATTTAATCCAGCATCCTGTATTGATAATTTGGTAAGCATAGATATTCAATACGGCATCCTGCATTCAATATAAGAAAGTATTTTTAAGTTACAAAAGTTTGACATCGTTTGTTCCCAGACTTATTCAACTCCCCCTTCTAAGTGTGCCTACTTAAAATTTCATTTGGTATCAGAGCTTGGCTCTACTTAACTTGGTCTTAAAGGTGACTTTTAGGGAAAGATTCTAGCATGGCATAATTTGGGAACATCATTCAAGAAGGTCAATCAACTGTTAGACCTCCACTACTTTATGGAGCTGAAAATTACAACTTCTGGAAATTTCGAATAAGGATATTTCTTAAAAGAGACCCTTGGGAATGGTGGGTCGTGGAGAATGGTCATGTTATTCCAAGAAAAAAAGATGGTACTCCAAAGACCTTAATGGAAATGGACTCAACCGAAACTCATACGATCTCCTATGATTCAATAGCAATGAACACACTCCTTAGTGGATTGGTGCAATCCGAAATCGACAAAGTTTCCTCATGCAACACAGCTAAGGAGATTTGTGATACTTTAAAAGTAAGCCATGAAGGTACATTGAAAGCAAGAGAAGTCAAGCTTAGTATGCTCATACGTGATTACGAAATGTTCAAGCTTGAGAAAGATGAAACTATCAACGAGGCACAAGCAAGGTTCCTAGTACTAATGAATTCCTTGCAGCTTCTTGATAAATCAATTCCATAAAGTGAGATCAACCGTAAGTTACTTCGGGCTATGCTCAAGAGGTTTGCTTCTAAAGTTATAACTCTTCAAGATTCTCCTAATATTTCTTCTATGAATACATTAACTTTATTTGGTGAATTAGAAGAATTTGAACATCAATTAAGGAGATATGATGATGAGGAGGATACTCCTCGAAAGAAGGTTTTAGCTCTTATTGCAGATGATGAAGAGGAGCTTGAGGACAATTCTGATGAGGAAATTACAAAACTTTCAAAAAGGATCAAAGGGTTGTTACAAAGAAAGCTTAAGAGAAAGAGTGTTATCACTTTAAACAAGTTCAAGGGAAAGCAAAACAAAGACACTTGCTTTGAATGCGGACGCCCAAGCCATTTCAAAAAGGATTGCTTCAAAATAATGAACAAAGGTAAACCAAGCTACAAGGATAACAAAAGGAACAAAGCATTTATTACTTAGAGTGATGATGAGTCCAAAGTGGAAGTTGATGCAAATGAAGAAATAGCCCAAGTATGCTTCATGGGAGTTGGCAATGAATCGAGTGATGAATCAAGTGAGGTAACCATTTCTGATTATAATATTTTGAAACATGAAAATGAAAAACTAATAGAAAAGAATGTGTACTTAAAAGACTTAGTAAATACTTTAATAAATGAGGTTGATATATTAATTGATGAAAAGAAAGAAGTTGAACAAGATACATCATCACAAGAAGAAAATATTTTAATTGCTAAAAGTGATTTTTTAGAAAATCATAACAAATTTCTTTCCAACAAGGTTAATGATATAAATAATGAAGTTGAAAAATTAAACAAAGAAATAGTAATAAGAATTGTGTGTATTGATGCTTTTAATGATGATTCTCACATTAAAAATTCTTCAATGAATGAACTACTACAAGAAATAGACTCACTAAAATCATCATTGGCTAAAGTTGTCAAAGGGGAAGAAAACTTATCTGTTATGTTGGGTAAACAAAGACCTAGCTTTGAAAAATAAGGAATTGGCTATAATCCAACACAAAAAGAGTGATGTAAAAATTTTAATAACTAGATCACATTTAAAATTAAATTATTGCTCTCCTTTCACTACTTGTAAAATATGTGGCTTAAAGGGACATTTAGACTGTTCATCAAATAAAAGGAATATGAAAGTTAAAAGTGTATGGATTAAGAAAAGTGATTTGTATGTGACTAACCCAAAAGGACCCAAAAATATATGGGTTCCAAAAGGATGAATTGTTTTTATAGGTACATCTCAAAGCCAAAGGTCCTTCTCAAAATAAACAAATTAAGTAAACCAAAGGAGCAAACTGAATTCGTCAGAAAGTTCAACAGTAAATTGGATAATCAAAAATAGCATATTGTATTCAACAAGAACCAAAGACAGAAACCTCTCTTGACAAATCACTTAGACAGGCTAGATAAGAAGAAACAGTAGATTGGATTCGACGAACATAATATAGCATCATCTAATTGTCTATCCAGCAAACCGTATTCTTAGACAAGAAAGTTGAAATGCTGAAAGCAGCAAAGTATCTCAAAAGTCATCCACTCGAGAATATTATTGAAGATATTACTCCCAAATTTGAGTATGAGAACTACCCAAATCATGATTACAAACTTAAACAGGCTCAAACAAGTTCCAAGAGCTTGTTACAAGAGGTTAAGTAAGTATCTCATCTCAAATGGATTCACTCGAGGTAAAATCAACTTTGCATTATTTAAGCATGAAAATAATGATACTATCACTATGAAAATATATGTAGACGATATAATATTTGGTGCTACTAATGAATTTCTTTGTGAGTTATTTTCCAAGTGTATGCAGAAGGAGTTTGACATGAGCTTAATGAGAGAACTTAACTATTTTTTTTTGGGACTCTAAATAAAGCAAACAAAGGATGACATATATACATCAAACCAAATACACAAAAGAGTTGATCAAAAGGTTTGAATTTAAGAAATCAAAATCAAAGGCTAAACAAATGAGTACGTCAATTAAATTCGCATCATATGATAAAGATATTGACGTAGAGGTAACTAAATATGAAGGTATGATTGCTTACTTGAATATATGTGGTTAGCTTATTTTATGAAGAAAATATTTAAATCTTTTAATCACTTGGGTTAATAGAAATGATTCTTAGACTCATATTTGCCAACCATTATTAGTCCATAAAAGCAACCATGATTCTTTCTACGAGTATACATCCTTGTTTCAATGTCCTTCCTTTCTTTTTGATTAATGACAAAGGGGAAGAAAAATCATATTTTATTCTTTTTTATTGATGACAAAGAGGGAGAGAAATTATGATATGTCTGATCATGTTGAAACAGATTGAGGTACAGGAAAATGGAAGCGTTAGGTTCATATTGAATATCTCATGTCTAACCTTATGTTCTTATTCTATTATGTCAAGAATATTTTAATATATGCATGGTTTTAGGGGGAGCCATAATTATTATATTATCATCATAAAATGGGGAGAATGTTGACTTGGTCATATTCCAACCTTAGGTTTTAATGATGACTTTCCTATTATACTAAAATGTTTACTCATGCATTTATAAGATATTAAAAGAATTCTTGAAGCTTTGATTTATTAATGGATTGAAGACATGAAGGCTTGAAGAATTTCTTGAGTCATTAGGAAATAAATGTAAGATCCTAGATTTAATTATTTCTCAATTAAGGCTCTAGGATTTGCATTACATCATTATTTAATTGTGGAATAAATTAAAATGGTTAATTAATTAAAGATTAATTATGAAAATATTTAATTAAGCTTTCGAAATTAATAAGGATCAAATATTAATTAATTGGAGTAATTTTTGAAAAGCTAATTTTGAAACATTCCCATAATTAAAGGAATTAATTTAAAATTAATTTTGATTCTTTATATAAATCTATACCATATATCTTGGGATTGAGTTATTAATTATTTTTTCCATGATTTATTAATTGATTAAGCAAATAATTTTTCATATCTTTAGAATCAATTAGCATGGATCAGTTAATTGGAGTAATTCTTGGAAAGCTAATTAGTGAGGGCAAATCAAAATAAATATGGAAATATTTTTTTATTGATACTTCCAAAATTGATGGAGTTGGTTAGTAAATAAGTTTTAAAAAGGTCATTATCTTTCATATCTCTAACCAAGATTGTTTCCATAAATATTAGGATATGGGGTTTTCCATAATCATGGAAGTAATATATAAATAGATTGAGATTTCAAAATAAATATGGAAATATTTTTTAAATATTGTTACCTCCCATAATTGATGGAGTTGGTTAGTAAATGAGTTTTAAAAATATCATTATCCTTCATATCTCTAACCAAGATTGTTTCCATAAATATTAGGATATGGATTATCTACTATTAGGTTTTCCATAATCATGAAAGTAATATATAAAATAATTTGGTTTTCAAAATTAATATGGAAAGATATGCATTAAATGAAAATAATTATGACAGTGATTAATTTATTATGGAAAAAAATCAACTGGGTATATAAAATTAATATGGAAGTATTTTTAAATGATGAAATCTTAATTGTCATCCATTTAGTAAATGTAAATCTAATTGATATCTTTATTTCATATTTAAAGGTGCTTAAATTGATTCCATAATTAATGCTTCTAAATTGATTTAACTAAATCCATAATTGAAGTTATTAAATTGATTCCATATTAATCAGATGTTCTTATAAATATGGATGTTTCAAATTGATCTCACCTTGAAATTAGCTATATGGAATAAATCTAGATTGAGGAATACTCACTGCCTAAAATCAGGTGATTTGAAATTGGGTGATAGGCATATATTATGGGAATCAAAAGGCATGAGCATTGGATAATGCTTAAGAGTCAGGATTTTTGAGTCACTCATGTGCTAAAAGTCAGTGGGTTTAACAAATCATTTAGTGCTTGATATTAACCTATCAAGAGAGATATTAGTGGGTTATATAAATCAGCTTGTTTTATGATATATGTATATCTGGCGATTTTATCTAATATTAAGTTGATTAACTCACATGCTCCTTAATTGGTTAAATCTCCAACTAATATATCATGTGCTTAATTTTAACGGACATATATATGGAGATTTACTAAATCAATACCAAATTAATTAGTAACGGCTACAAGACTTTTTATGAATATAAAATAATGTTCAGTCGTAGCTTTGAGAGTGAGAGAATACATTAAGCATAATACATAGCATTAAAACTATTCTAAAATTCTCTTCACATATATATTTTAGAAGCTTAAAAGTTTTCTACTGTGAAGAATAATTCAAAGGCTGCTGCACTTCAAGTTTTCTGATAATTTTCCAGCGTTTTAACTTGTGCTTAAATCGGTGATATCATTATCTTTCATACTTTGATCATTGCATTCTAGTTGAGACTTGTATTGTTGATATAATTATTGCTTTGATCATAGTTTATTTTGTTATCATATCTTTGATTAATTCTCTAAACATGTGGTAGACCAAGTTGTTAGTCTAAGGTTTCTAATCTGGGTTGGATTAGGGGTTTTACAAGAAAGTTCAAGGAAGCATAGGTGCTTAAGGGTGAATAAGTGCACGGGGAGCAAAGGTGCTCGGGGAGTATAAGTACTCAAAGGTTGTGAAACTTGTCTTGTAAAGGGGTTTAATTGTAAACAAAGTTAGTTAATAAAGAGAGTCTCCAATACTAGTTGGTATTGGACGTGGATTAGGCTACTAGAATAGAAGATAGGGGCTAAACCACGTAAAAATTTCTTGTGTTCATGTGCTTGATTGTTTTACTTTAATTGTTTATTGCATGCTTCTATACGGTTACATAGCATACACAATCTCTGCAAGTAGATCTCTATCACAATTGATCGAACTGATCTTTAACTATTTCCATAAAGCTTGTCTTTCTGATTAAACGAAAAAATTGGTTTCCAAAAGAACTCAAATTCCTCCTCAAAATTTCTTTAGAAATAAATTACTATTTATATAAAAATCATGCATAAGAAAATAAAAGTTATACGAATCACACCTGGGGTTCCAGTGCCAGCTGCTGACGTGTCCTGGACCGTCATGTTGAAAATTCTCGCCGTAGATTTTGTTGGCTTGCTTGACAAAGTCGGTCCCGTGATTGCCAAAGTCCCGCTGCCAGTTCCAGTATTAACACTACCTGCCTCCACCCTCCTCTTCGGACAATCCTTCACCCTGTGCTCAGTCGATTCGCACAGAAAACATCCATTATTCATTCTAGGATTGGGGCAGTTGGGAGAGATATGGCCCTCCTGCCCGCACTTATAGCAAACGAATTTTCCTTTCAGACACTCCCCAGAGTGGTTCTTTCCACATGTCTTGCACGGTACCATCTGCTTCTTCGTACCTTCTTGTTTTACCTGCACACTTCCAAAATTGCTCCCCTTCCTCTTGCCATTTACACTCCTGCTCCCAATATTAATTCCTACCTTCCCAGCTCCTTCTACCTTGCCTTTATTCTTTCTATCCTTGTTGTATAGGCTCATGGCCTCACTTCCCTCCTCAGCTATGATCGCCTTCTCCATGAGTGCTGCAAATGTAGAAATCTGCAACACCGCCACCTTGTTGTAGAGCCAGGGTTTCAATCCAAGCTCAAACCTTCTAGCTTTCCTAGCCTCTGTATCGACTTGATGCGGGGCAAACCTAGCTAACTCAATGAATTTGGCGGCATATTCAGACACCGTCATATTCTCCTGCTTCAACTCTAAAAATTTAACCTCCATCCTTGCCTGCATACTTGGTGAAAAATAATTTTCGAAAAACAAAGTTTTAAATCTATCCCATGTGACTACACCTTCTCCTGCCCTAGCCTGATTCGCTTCCCACCAAAAATTTGCTTCCCCCTTCATCATGTAAGTGGAAAAAGTAGTTTTCTGCCCCTCATCTACCCTAGCTACCATAAACGCTTTGTCAATTTCCTTAACCCAAATTTGAGCTTCTACAGGGTCAGTTGTACCTTTGAATTCTGGTGGTCCTACAGCCTTAAAGTCTTTGAAGTTCGCTAAGCGATTGCCCGGTTGGTTTCCAGCGACCGGTATTCCCTGTTGCATAGCCTGAGCTAACATGTTCACAAATTGTTGCATCGGATCTGGTTGTTGTTGTCCCTCATCGTTGTTGACAGATTCCTCTGCCCTTTGATTGCGAGTTCGACGTCTTGGCGGCATTATCTGATTTAAAAAAAAATCATAATTTAACTTACATTCTAAACCTTATCACATAAGTTTAATATTTTAAACTTATTTCATCATTTCTCAAACATAGATTCATATTCATTTAACGAATATTTTACATAGCACAAAATGCTTTGAACTACAGCTATCCCTTTATGACCTCAAAAGTCAGGATTTACAGTCTTGACCTAATATAAAAGTTGGAAACATTACATTACACAAACATACTTATCATATGTATTATATTAAACACTCCTTCACAACAGAACCTATACTACCTATTTATTACACCTTTTCCTTGGACAACTTCTCGCCTGATGACCTTCTATCCCACAGATAAAACATGCTCCTAGTTTATAGTCAGGACAATACAGAGTAGTATGTCCTTCATAACCGCAAAGGTAACAAATTCTTTTCCCTTTCTTCTTATCAGATTTTCCTAGGTCATGATCTTCTATCTTTCTTTTCCCCTTCTTGCTCGGAGCTGCACACGGAGAGTTACTTGTGGCTCCTATCTGATCAATTTGGATTTTAAGCTTATCTTGTCCTTCCATTGTTTCAATTAATGCCTGACGCAACTGACTATTCAACAACTTTTCTATCTCCCACAGCTTCTCCAGAGAAGAAACCTTGTTCTTCAGATCATGCACCTCCATTGATGCTTGATCAACTTCAACTTTAGTGTCCGAATCGCTATCTGTCAGCTCCACCATCTCTGGATCTTGTATTACATTTTCTACAATCACCACCTCGTCTGAGTTATTTTCATCGTGAGCCTCTATTTCAGCTATTGGCTTCGATATCAGCTCGGGTGTATGGGTTTGATCCTTCTTCATGCTATATGCATATAACAAGCCTTTTCCACCAGACATCTACAGATAAATTATCCTGATTAGCATATAGTATATACACACAGCACTTAAGAGTTTTATATGAGTTATCTTTCATTTTGTGTGACGATGAATTTATTCAATTCACCTCTTTTTAAACTCTATATGAGTTATTTATATTTTCAATGTTTCCCTCTGTTCTAAGGTTATAGCCTAAGGTCTAACCCACCTATGGTTTTTAACCCTAAGCTCTGATACCAACCTGTGAGGACCCCAAACTCGGGTACTTGAAACCCGAACTCGGTTCTTCACGATACCATTTCTATGAGCGGAATAATACTAATAATAATAACATAACAACTCTCTTTCAAATTTTTAAAACTACATAATGACTATATCTGAGGTTATAGTGACATGCCATGAACATTGTTTTCATTTTCGAAAAGGTTAAACAGAAATTCATCTGTAAACCGTCATAACTTACGGGCACGGGGGTGATCAGCCCGTTATGCCCTGCATTGATCAATACTACGTGCAAGAACGAGGGTATCGTTCACTCTGTCTGCCTTGGGCGCATAAAAGTTTTTCCCGCGTAGGGATGTTCATACTTTTCTGGGTTCCAAATCAAAAGTTTTATCTTGTTCTATAATTCAACATATATGTATACAGGTAATTGACAAAGGTATATCAACATGTGATTAAATACAATGATTTTCCAAGTGGGGACACTTGTTTAACCATTTCTAGAAATTAACGAAAAGAATATATAAGTCCGAATTATTATATACTAACATGTTGATATTCAATGAGCTTATATAATATAAAGTTCATAATCTGTACAATAATAATATAGTTTAGAAACAACCTTACTCACATCCATTGCATAAAGAAAATGCAAAGGTTAGATACTTGCCTGATGCGCTGCTTACAATATGCAACTTAGTTTTATCGCTTATCTCACGACCTATCATTAATAAGATCGTTCGTTCGATTAGAACAATATATTATAACACATAACACTGCTTATTGCTGTCAGCACATATCCTAATCACATTGACATATAAATTTAACAACCATTGAATCACAAATAATCACTTATACAATCAAAATATCTAAGTCCAGATCAATTTCGGAAACATGTCGGTCTACCGACAACTTTATCGAGTAATTATCGAGTCTAAGACTCTATTTTATAACTCAATATCCGTAAATATCAGTCATATTATTTTTAAATGACTCAATATAATTTTAAAACATTTATTATAATTTATCCTAAATTTTCAAACATCGGAATCATATTAAAATGATTTAAATACTAATCAATTCTATTTTCATTAATATTTAATTAGTATTAAACTATTAATGAAATCATTTTCAAAATATTAAAATTATGTATAATAACTCAAAATACTTTTAAAGTATTAATATTACCCTTAAATGATTTTCAAAATATTTAAAATTATTTTTAAATAATTAACATTAATATTAAAGTATTAATGTTCTATTTATCAAAATATTAAAAGTCATTGTTCATAACTTAAAATATTTTTAATTCATTTATATCTATTTTAAATGATTTTTAAATTAATAAAACCATTTTTAAACTATTTATTTAATATAATTATTAAATAAATTTAATATCAATAATAATAACTTAATCACCATTAATATTAAATTATTAATAAAATTATCCTTTAAATATTAAAAGTTATATTTTATAACTTAAAATATTTTTAAACACTTTATTTTCATTTAATATGATTTTTAATATAATAAAATTATTTTTAATTAATTTACTTAATTCATTTAGTAAATAAATTAATTACCATTAATATTAATTTATTAATAAAATTTATCATAAAATATTAAAAGTCATTAAAAATAACTTAAAATATTTTCTTATATCATAATATAATTTTTAATGATTTTTCTAATATAAAAATCATTTTTAAATAATTTATTTAATATTATAATTAAATAAATTAAATGCTTTTCATATTTCAAAAATATTAAATATTTATGAAATATAATAAAAATAATTAAAAACTAATTTTCGGAATTTTTAATAATTTTTAATAATTTATTTTGTATTTTTTATAATTAAAAGTTATTTTTTTCTATTTTTTTATTAATTTCCGGAAAATAATAAATAATCTGTCGCTAAAGGTCACCTATAGCGACAGAACCGTCGCTATAGGTGTTCTTCATGTTCTTGGCCAAACCCAGAAATCCTTGCCAGTTACCGAGTTGCTTAGTTTGACCAAGATTAAAACCGAGTGTAATGTGTTTCTGAACATGTTGTTGATAAGATAATCTAGTACAAGTACAAGACTACACGATCCAACAAACAACATCATCAAACCATGCATAACTAACGAGATCCGAAGCGTTGAACAAGCTGTCAGAGCTGTTCTTCATGTTCTGGGTTACCCAGAATTGAAGAACAGTTCGACTGCTCATTATTGGGCTTCCATAACTTGTGATCTAGGTGATTTTTTAGCGATTTAAAAGTTGCAGTGTGTAACCAACATATAATAGAGTAGGTCTATCACATTATATCACAATAACAACAACAGATCAAGTAGATACGATCCGGTCAAACCCCGTCAGAACTCACATTCATAAGCTTTCTGGGTTACCCAGAAAGCGTATGTTGTGATCCTCCAGCCTGGTTTGACCGGCCACTGTAATAATCCGGTTTGATGTTTAGGTGTTCTAATAGCGGTGTTCTGTAGTTAAACTAACAAACTACAACATGGTTACAAGAACAGAATCAAAACAAGAAACAACTAACAGATCATGGCTTGACAAAATCTTGTCAGGCACTGATTTTGAGTTTCTGGGTTACCCAGAAACTCTTTGGTCAAGCTCGGTCAACGGTATTTGACCGTTAATAACTAACAATATACACATTAAATGACCTCGATTCTTATTGAAAATTAAAGACAACATTACAGACTATCAATAACAACTTAAAAACAACACAACCCATAAACAATCAAGGATCTGTGGCCACTGACATTCGTTGTCAGACCACAGAACCAAGTTTTTCCAGATTTTGCAAAAACTCAAATCCGAGTCTATAGATGTTATGGATCTAACATCTATCAACCCAGATCATCACTAGACACTACTAACAACATATTCTAACACTCAAACATAATATCTAACAACCGAAAAATGGACAGAAATTTAAGTAGGGTTTATACCTTTTCTTTGAAAAATTTTGATCTTAGGCTACTGATTTCTTGTAGCTGTTAGTGGGGCTCGGTTTTGTTACTGATCTAGCACTGAAAATTAGTGGGTTTAGAGAGAGAGACTTAGGTGAAATGTTTGTGCAAAAATAGCTAGCAAAATGATTTTTTTCTCTCTCTCAATCCTTTTATACAACCTAGATTCATGCATCTAACATGCAAGGTGGCAAAAGAGAAAAGCATTGGCTGATTTTAGGCATGTGCTATAGACCTAGGTTGATGAATTAGCAATCTAGGTTGATGAATATACAATCTAGATTATTAAATAAATACCATAAAGGGTATTTTAGTAAACTAATAAATATTTTAAGGTTATTTTGGTCCATGACACTTGAATCTAGGTTTTAATCACTAGATTTTAATCCTTAAAGTATCCCAAATAATTTCTAGAGTTTGAACAATTAAGACTAAAGTTCAATAAAATTTTAATTATAACTTACTAATTAAAAATTAGGATTTTAATAGAAAATTAGGGTTTTTTTTTTTAATAATTTAGGGTTTCTAGATCTTTAATTAGGGTTCTAATCATTATAATTTTAATTTACTAATTAGGTTTACCTTAATAAAATATATCATACGCGTTATTATCCACAGTAACACAATTTCTGACTAATCAAAATCTCTAGTTCAGGTTTCCAATTAGGGTTTCTAATTATTAGAAATTCAAATATAACCTAGGGTTTTAAATTTACAATTAGGGTTTCCTAATTATCATAACGTTATGTAACACACAACATAAAATATATAACACATTTAAATAACCGTCTTAAACCCACAATTGATTTCCAAATTAGGGTTTAGCCAAATAATATTAGGGTTTTAAAATTAAACACCATAATTGACCAACCATTATCAATACTAATATACTGTACATATTTATAGCACTAAAATTTAAAATTATATTATTATTCTCGTACCTTGACAATAATCCAAAATTAGGGTTTGGATTTCATATCTGATTTATTCTTCCTACTTAACCTTAATAATTAAGGTAAAATAGTTAACTTAATAATCTGTACTAAAATTCATATAATAAAATAATTATTATATTTATTCTAAAAATCACTCCATATATTATTTAAATAATATATGATTATATTTTCATAGAAAATAATTAATAAAAACATTTCTACCATAAAAGTAATTATTATAAGAATAAACTTATATAATAATCAATAATTCTAAAATAAAATTATTTGTAAATATTTATGTAATAAATATATTTTTATTTACCACATAAATACATAATATCTTGTACAAATCCTCATCCTAAAAAAAAAATTTATACGCAAAATTTCTTATTTATTTATATAGAAAATATCGGGTTGTTACATTCACCCTCCCTTATAAAGATTCCGTCCCCGGAATCACCGTTTTAAAAACCTACACATATACGGTTACATAGCATACACAATCTCTGCAAGTAGATCTCTATCACAATTGATCGAACTGATCTTTAACTATTTCCATAAAGCTTGTCTTTCTGATTAAACGGAAAAATTGGTTTCCAAAAGAACTCAAATTCCTCCTCAAAATTTCTTTAGAAATAAATTACTATTTATATGAAAATCATGCATAAGAAAATAAAAGTTATACGAATCACACCTGGGGTTCCAGTGCCAGCTGCTGCCGTGTCCTGGACCGTCATGTTGAAAATTCTCGTCGTAGATTTTGTTGGCTTGCTTGACAAAGTCGGTCCCGTGATTGCCAAAGTCCCGCTGCCAGTTCCAGTATTAACACTACCTGCCTCCACCCTCCTCTTCGGACAATCCTTCACCCTGTGCTCAGTCGATTCGCACAGAAAACATCCATTATTCATTCTAGGATTGGGGCAGTTGGGAGAGATATGGCCCTCCTGCCCGCACTTATAGCAAACGAATTTTCCTTTCAGACACTCCCCAGAGTGGTTCTTTCCACATGTCTTGCACGGTACCATCTGCTTCTTCGTACCTTCTTGTTTTACCTGCACACTTCCAAAATTGCTCCCCTTCCTCTTGCCATTTACACTCCTGCTCCCAATATTAATTCCTACCTTCCCAGCTCCTTCTACCTTGCCTTTATTCTTTCTATCCTTGTTGTATAGGCTCATGGCCTCACTTCCCTCCTCAGCTATGATCGCCTTCTCCATGAGTGCTGCAAATGTAGAAATCTGCAACACCGCCACCTTGTTGTAGAGCCAGGGTTTCAATCCAAGCTCAAACCTTCTAGCTTTCCTAGCCTCTGTATCGACTTGATGCGGGGCAAACCTAGCTAACTCAATGAATTTGGCGGCATATTCAGACACCGTCATATTCTCCTGCTTCAACTCTAAAAATTTAACCTCCATCCTTGCCTGCATACTTGGTGAAAAATAATTTTCGAAAAACAAAGTTTTAAATCTATCCCATGTGACTACACCTTCTCCTGCCCTAGCCTGATTCGCTTCCCACCAAAAATTTGCTTCCCCCTTCATCATGTAAGTGGCAAAAGTAGTTTTCTGCCCCTCATCTACCCTAGCTACCATAAACGCTTTGTCAATTTCCTTAACCCAAATTTGAGCTTCTACAGGGTCAGTTGTACCTTTGAATTCTGGTGGTCCTACAGCCTTAAAGTCTTTGAAGTTCGCTAAGCGATTGCCCGGTTGGTTTCCAGCGACCGGTATTCCCTGTTGCATAGCCTGAGCTAACATGTTCACAAATTGCTGCATCAGATCTGGTTGTTGTTGTCCCTCATCGTTGTTGACAGATTCCTCTGCCCTTTGATTGCGAGTTCGACGTCTTGGCGGCATTATCTGATTTAAAAAAAATCATAATTTAACTTACATTCTAAACCTTATCACATAAGTTTAATATTTTAAACTTATTTCATCATTTCTCAAACATAGATTCATATTCATTTAACGAATATTTTACATAGCACAAAATGCTTTGAACTACAGCTATCCCTTTATGACCTCAAAAGTCAGGATTTACAGTCTTGACCTAATATAAAAGTTGGAAACATTACATTACACAAACATACTTATCATATGTATTATATTAAACACTCCTTCACAACAGAACCTATACTACCTATTTATTACACCTTTTCCTTGGACAACTTCTCGCCTGATGACCTTCTATCCCACAGATAAAACATGCTCCTAGTTTATAGTCAGGACAATACAGAGTAGTATGTCCTTCATAACCGCAAAGGTAACAAATTCTTTTCCCTTTCTTCTTATCAGATTTTCCTAGGTCATGATCTTCTATCTTTCTTTTCCCCTTCTTGCTCGGAGCTGCACACGGAGAGTTACTTGTGGCTCCTATCTGATCAATTTGGATTTTAAGCTTATCTTGTTCTTCCATTGTTTCAATTAATGCCTGACGCAACTGACTATTCAACAACTTTTCTATCTCCCACAGCTTCTCCAGAGAAGAAACCTTGTTCTTCAGATCATGCACCTCCATTGATGCTTGATCAACTTCAACTTTAGTGTCCGAATCGCTATCTGTCAGCTCCACCATCTCTGGATCTTGTATTACATTTTCTACAATCACCACCTCGTCTGAGTTATTTTCATCGTGAGCCTCTATTTCAGCTATTGGCTTCGATATCAGCTCGGGTGTATGGGTTTGATCCTTCTTCATGCTATATGCATATAACAAGCCTTTTCCACCAGACATCTACACATAAATTATCCTGATTAGCATATAGTATATACACACAACACTTAAGAGTTTTATATGAGTTATCTTTCATTTTGTGTGACGATGAATTTATTCAATTCACCTCTTTTTAAACTCTATATGAGTTATTTATATTTTCAATGTTTCCCTCTGTTCTAAGGTTATAGCCTAAGGTCTAACCCACCTATGGTTTTTAGCCCTAAGCTCTGATACCAACCTGTGAGGACCCCAAACTCGGGTACTTGAAACCCGAACTCGGTTCTTCACGATACCATTTCTATGAGCGGAATAATACTAATAATAATAACATAACAACTCTCTTTCAAATTTTTGAAACTACATAATGACTATATCTGAGGTTATAGTGACATGCCATGAACATTGTTTTCATTTTCGAAAAGGTTAAACAGAAATTCATCTGTAAACCGTCATAACTTACGGGCACGGGGATGATCAGCCCGTTATGCCCTGCATTGATCAATACTACGTGCAAGAACGAGGGTATCGTTCACTCTGTCCGCCTTGGGCGCATAAAAGTTTTTCCCGTGTAGGGATGTTCATACTTTTCTAGGTTCCAAATCAAAAGTTTTATCTTGTTCTATAATTCAACATATATGTATACAGGTAATTGACAAAGGTATATCAACATGTGATTAAATACAATGATTTTCCAAGTGGGGACACTTGTTTAACCATTTCTAGAAATTAACGAACAGAATATATAAGTCCGAATTATTATATACTAACATGTTGATATTCAATGAGCTTATATAATATAAAGTTCATAATCTGTACAATAATAATATAGTTTAGAAACAACCTTACTCACATCCATTGCATAAAGAAAATGCAAAGGTTAGATACTTGCCTGATGCGCTGCTTACAATATGCAACTTAGTTTTATCGCTTATCTCACGACCTATCATTAATAAGATCGTTCGTTCGATTAGAACAATATATTATAACACATAACACTGCTTATTGCAGTCAGCACATATCCTAATCACATTGACATATAAATTTAACAACCATTGAATCACAAATAATCACTTATACAATCAAAATATCTAAGTCCAGATCAATTTCGGAAACATGTCGGTCTACCGACAACTTTATCGGGTAATTATCGAGTCTAAGACTCTATTTTATAACTCAATATCCGTAAATATCAGTCATATTATTTTTAAATGACTCAATATAATTTTAAAACATTTATTATAATTTATCCTAAATTTTCAAACATCGGGATCATATTAAAATGATTTAAATACTAATCAATTCTATTATCATTAATATTTAATTAGTATTAAACTATTAATGAAATCATTTTCAAAATATTAAAGTTATGTATAATAACTCAAAATACTTTTAAAGTATTAATATTACCCTTAAATGATTTTCAAAATATTTAAAATTATTTTTAAATAATTAACATTAATATTAAAGTATTAATGTTCTATTTATCAAAATATTAAAAGTCATTGTTCATAACTTAAAATATTTTTAATTCATTTATATCCATTTTAAATTATTTTTAAATTAATAAAACCATTTTTAAACTATTTATTTAATATAATTATTAAATAAATTTAATATCAATAATAATAACTTAATCACCATTAATATTAAATTATTAATAAAATTATCCTTTAAATATTAAAAGTTATATTTTATAACTTAAAATATTTTTAAACACTTTATTTTCATTTAATATGATTTTTAATATAATAAAATCATTTTTAATTAATTTACTTAATTCATTTAGTAAATAAATTAATTACCATTAATATTAATTTATTAATAAAATTTATCATAAAATATTAAAAGTCATTAAAAATAACTTAAAATATTTTCTTATATCATAATATAATTTTTAATGATTTTTCTAATATAAAAATCATTTTTAAATAATTTATTTAATATTATAATTAAATAAATTAAATGCTTTTCATATTTCAAAAATATTAAATATTTATGAAATATAATAAAAATAATTAAAAACTAATTTTCGGAATTTTTAATAATTTTTAATAATTTATTTTGTATTTTTTATAATTAAAAGTTATTTTTTTCTATTTTTTTATTAATTTTCGGAAAATAATAAATATTCTGTCGCTAAAGGTCACCTATAGCGACAGAACCGTCGCTATAGGTGTTCTTCATGTTCTTGGCCAAACCCAGAAATCCTTGCCAGTTACCGAGTTGCTTAGTTTGACCAAGATTAAAACCGAGTGTAATGTGTTTCTGAACATGTTGTTGATAAGATAATCTAGTACAAGTACAAGACTACACGATCCAACAAACAACATCATCAAACCATGCATAACTAACGAGATCCGAAGCGTTGAACAAGCTGTCAGAGCTGTTCTTCATGTTCTGGGTTACCCAGAATTGAAGAACAGTTCGACTGCTCATTATTGGGCTTCCATAACTTGTGATCTAGGTGATTTTTTAGCGATTTAAAAGTTGCAGTGTGTAACCAACATATAATAGAGTAGGTCTATCACATTATATCACAATAACAACAATAGATCAAGTAGATACGATCCGGTCAAACCCCGTCAGAACTCACATTCATAAGCTTTCTGGGTTACCCAGAAAGCGTATGTTGTGATCCTTCAGCCTGGTTTGACCGGCCACTGTAATAATCCGGTTTGATGTTTAGGTGTTCTAATAGCGGTGTTCTGTAGTTAAACTAACAAACTACAACATGGTTACAAGAACAGAATCAAAACAAGAAACAACCAACAGATCATGGCTTGACAAAATCTTGTCAGGCACTGATTTTGAGTTTCTGGGTTACCCAGAAACTCTTTGGTCAAGCTCGGTCAACGGTATTTGACCGTTAATAACTAACAATATACACATTAAATGACCTCGATTCTTTTTGAAAATTAAAGACAACATTACAGACTATCAACAACAACTTAAAAACAACACAACCCATAAACAATCAAGGATCTGTGGCCACTGACATTCGTTGTCAGACCACAGAACCAAGTTTTTCCAGATTTTGCAAAAACTCAAATCCGAGTCTATAGATGTTATGGATCTAACATCTATCAACCCAGATCATCACTAGACACTACTAACAACATATTCTAACACTCAAACATAACATCTAACAATCGAAAAATGGACAGAAATTTAAGTAGGGTTTATACCTTTTCTTTGAAAAATTTTGATCTTAGGCTACTGATTTCTTGTAGCTGTTAGTGGGGCTCGGCTTTGTTACTGATCTAGCACTGAAAATTAGTGGGTTTAGAGAGAGAGACTTAGGTGGAGTGTTTGTGCAAAAATAGCTAGCAAAATGATTTTTTTTCTCTCTCTCAATCCTTTTATACAACCTAGATTCATGCATCTAACATGCAAGGTGGCAAAAGAGATAAGCATTGGCTGATTTTAGGCATGTGCTATAGACCTAGGTTGATGAATTAGCAATCTAGGTTGATGAATATACAATCTAGATTATTAAATAAATACCATAAAGGGTATTTTAGTAAACTAATAAATATTTTAAGGTTATTTTGGTCCATGACACTTGAATCTAGGTTTTAATCACTAGATTTTAATCCTTAAAGTATCCCAAATAATTTCTAGAGTTTGAACAATTAAGACTAAAGTTCAATAAAATTTTAATTATAACTTACTAATTAAAAATTAGGATTTTAATAGAAAATTAGGGTTTTTTTTTTAATAATTTAGGGTTTCTAGATCTTTAATTAGGGTTCTAATCATTATAATTTTAATTTACTAATTAGGTTTACCTTAATAAAATATATCATACGCGTTATTATCCACAGTAACACAATTTCTGACTAATCAAAATCTCTAGTTCAGGTTTCCAATTAGGGTTTCTAATTATTAGAAATTCAAATATAACCTAGGGTTTTAAATTTACAATTAGGGTTTCCTAATTATCATAACGTTATGTAACACACAACATAAAATATATAACACATTTAAATAACCGTCTTAAACCCACAATTGATTACCAAATTAGGGTTTAGCCAAATAATATTAGGGTTTTAAAATTAAACACCATAATTGACCAACCATTATCAATACTAATATACTGTACATATTTATAGCACTAAAATTTAAAATTATATTATTATTCTCGTACCTTGACAATAATCCAAAATTAGGGTTTGGATTTCATATCTGATTTATTCTTCCTACTTAACCTTAATAATTAAGGTAAAATAGTTAACTTAATAATCTGTACTAAAATTCATATAATAAAATAATTATTATATTTATTCTAAAAATCACTCCATATATTATTTAAATAATATATGATTATATTTTCATAGAAAATAATTAATAAAAACATTTCTACCATAAAAGTAATTATTATAAGAATAAACTTATATAATAATCAATAATTCTAAAATAAAATTATTTGTAAATATTTATGTAATAAATATATTTTTATTTACCACATAAATACATAATATCTTGTACAAATCCTCATCCTAAAAAAAAATTTATACGCAAAATTTCTTATTTATTTATATAGAAAATATCGGGTTGTTACAGAAGGTTCTTGGCAAGCTATTCTATCATCTTGCTAGTAGGAAATTCAAGGTATAATCCATTCCTAAATTTCCAAGTTTTAGTTTTGTTATTTTAGTTCTCTGTAATTGATTTTGTTGGATTGGAGTTTAAAGTGTTGATTATATGAATATAAATCTGATAATTATCGTACATAAGTAGTATTTAATGATTAATTCATGGAAATTTAGTTTGAAGAAGAAAATTTAGTTAACAGTGTTTTATGTGTACAAAGTGGCTTATTTGAGGCCAAAATAGATGTTCAATTCTGATTATAATCTGCAAATTGGTTGTGAATTGTGTTAGTATGTCAAGAAACAAAAACAACGCAATTGAAATGGCTTAATTTGGTTAAGAATTGAAGGTTTGGTGGTTGAAATTACTAAATGTGTTGAAATATGAAGAAAATAACAAGATAATGATTTTAATCCTCTAAATTTGGTTATGAAAGTTGTTAGAATGATTGATTGTATATGTTATGAGGCTTTAGTTAAGTTTGTAGTGTGTGGGTTTATCCATGTTACCGTGAAATTGGAATTTTTGGCGTAGAACAGAGTCTGTGTTCGTATTCTGCAAAACTGATTCTGGTGTCGAGCGCTGGACCCAAAAGTAACTTGGGCGCTGCCGCGCCAGTGGTCTAGCAGACCCAGTAATGAATTGTTAACAGCATTGTTTGGGTAATGTTGACTTAACCTACTTTAATGATTGTAGAGGAACCTAAAACATGTTAGAATACGTAATAACATATTGTAATCACAACATTGAAACTATAGATTATGAATTAATAAGTTGTGAAAGTTCGTAATGTGATATCATGAGAATTGAAGTTGTTTTGGCAATCACCTTGTCGGGTACTGTTATATAATTAGGAGATCAGATTCATGGTACGTGAATGATTAGGATAATCAGGTCTTAAGTTAAAGATTGTAGAATTGACTAAAAACGAAAAATAAACTAATGAAGTTAATGTTAATATAACTAATTGGTATTGTGATCTTAATGGTATGTGTAGGGTATTTGGCGAACGTTTGTAGTAATTGTGTAGCTTACACACGAGGCAAGTTCTCTAACCCTAATTTTTGATTATGTAAGCTCTTGTATTCTAAATCTTTTACATGGTGTAGAAATCCTAAAGTCAAAGTGAGATGAACAACCCTAATATAGGGGATTATGTACGCGTTAGCATTAAGATGTTTGTGCACAATACATGGTATGAAGGGATGATCCCCCTAAATACGAAAGTAAAGGTCTGTATAGTCTAATGACTGTTAAAGATTGAAGTAGAAATACTTAATAACCTTGGGACATGATTCATGGTCTTAAAGACCCTCAGATATAAACCTCAAACTTGTTTATTAATCTTAATTCGTATAACAAGTTCTCTATTGTTCAACATTCATTGCTTACTCTTATGTTACTACTATTATCATTCTTTATATTAGTGAGCAAACATGCATTTAACACTGCAGCTAAAATTGAGAAAGTTGATGAGCCGTCTTCTAACAAAGGTAAGGGCAAGATGTCCAAATGATGAAGACCTGTTTAAATTTTATTTACTGAACTTATAATATGAGACTAAAATTATTTTGTGATGTATTCCGCAGACTTATGTAATAGTTTAAGGTTAGATTACCTGGGATTTGTTTTACGTTGATATAACCCTATAAAGGGATGGATTATTATTTAAGCTGTTTAATTTAATTATCCTTGATTATAAGTAGTTAGTAGTATTTGTTTTGGATAGTAAGCACCAAATCTTGTGGGAATGGAGTACCCGGATTTGGGGGTGTCACGGTTCATGTGTGGGCCACATACTCCACCATGGATTTCATCCATGAGTCTCTGGGCCTGGTCTTTGTCTAGGAATCTTAGAAGGCCTAATCCCACATCCCTTTTGTAGAGTGTGTCTCCGCTTAGATAGAATTTCATGGACATTCTATGGATTCAATTTCTTTCAGCTTGACTTATCCCAGTGGGCGTAAATCTATCTCGCAAATATTCCTTGATGGAATGGTACCAAGGGTGTTGGATGGGAGGCAGTTCATCCAATACTTCTCTGATGTAATTTTCATAGGCTGGTGCCATTTGGCTTGCAAATTTGATATTTGGAATGCCTCCCCTCTCATATATGTTGATCAAGGAGACCAGAGTTGCTAACGCATCTGTAAAGTCATTCATGATCTGAGGAATATGGAGGAAGGATATTTCTTTAAACCCCGAAGCCATCTTGATAACTTGTCGATGGTAAGACAGTAAATGCAATTCTTTGGTGTGATAGACCCCAGTGGTTTGTTTGATTACCAGCGTGAAATCTCTAAAGACAGTTAACCGTTTGACGCCCATGAATTGGGCTAGTTTCAACCCCGTTATACAACCTTCATACTCAGCTGTGTTGTTGGTGCTGACAAACCGTAACTTTATAGTAACGGGATACTGTTCTCCAAAACCAGACACCAGAACTGCCCCTGCTTCGGCACCTTCCATGTTTACAACTCCATCAAAATATATTTTCCATGATTGGACTGTATTCTCTTGATGGTGTTGTTGAATTATCATTACCCCTTCATCGGGGAAATATGTTTCCAAGGGTTTGAAATCCCCTGATGGTGATGCGGCCAATTCATCGGCAATTCCTTGACCTTTGATAGACTTTTGGGTCACGTAGATGTCGAATTGGTGGACGATCAACAGCCATTTTGATAGTTGGCAATTCAACATGGGTTTATTGAATACGTACTTCAGAGGATCCATGCGAGATATAAGATAGGTTGTGTGACGATGGAGATAATATTGTAATTTCATGGAGGCCCATGCTAATGCACATCAAGTCTTTTCAATCAAGGTGTACTTGTGTTCGCTGCTGCTAAATCTTTTGTTGAGGTAATAGATAACTCTTCCTTTGCCTCTATCGTCTTTTTTTCCCAACATGCAGCCCATGGCATTGTCATTGATTGACAGGTACATAAACAGGGGAACGTCATCCCTTGGAGGTACCAAGATAGGAGCTTTGACCAATTGCTCTTTGATGGAAAGGAAGGCTTTTTGACACTCTTCATTCCATTTCTTGGAGGAGTTTTTCCTTAATAACTTGAAGATGGGCTCACTAGTTACTATGAGTTGGGAGATAAATTTGCTGATGAAGTTGATTCTTCCCAAAAATCCCAATATTTCCCTCTCTGTTCGAGGCACGGGCATCTCAGTGATGGCTTGAATTTTGGCAGGATCCAAATCAATGCCTTTGTGGCTCACTAGAAATCCCAGTAACTTACCTGACTTAACGTCGAAGGCACACTTGGCCCGATTTAGCTTCAAGTTATATTTGCACAACCGGTTGAAAAACTTTTTGAGATGGTCTATATGGTTTTCTTCCCTTCGGGATTTGACGATAATGTCGTCCACATAGATTTTTATTTCTTTGTACATTAAATCATGGAAAAGAGTCATCATTGCTCATTGATAGGTAGCACCAGCATTGATAAGGTCGAATGATAATCATCTGTAGCAAAAGGTTCCCCAGGGAGTGATGAATGATATCTTCTCCCGATCCTCTTCAGCAACCATGATCTGGTGATACCCAGCAATGCAGTCAACAAAAGAGTACATGTCATACTAAGTTGTATTGTCTTTGAGTATATAGATAAATGGTACCGGGAAAT
This sequence comes from Panax notoginseng, assembly GCA_016801055.1. Lineage (NCBI taxonomy): Eukaryota > Viridiplantae > Streptophyta > Magnoliopsida > Apiales > Araliaceae > Panax > Panax notoginseng. Next base: position 153,135,379 of record CM029016.1, on the reverse strand, counting down.
TATCTTTGAGACAAGCTTTGTTCAAATCCTTATAATCCATGCATTCTCGCACCTTTCCTCCGGGTTTAGGTACGAGAACTATGTTGGATAGCCACTCAAGGTATGTTGATACCATGATGATGTCGGTTTTGAATTGTTTCACAATTTCTTCCTTGACTTTCAAACTCCACTCAGGTATCAATCGGCTGAGCTTCTGTTTTACTAGCTTGAATTCCTCTTTAATGGGCAGGTGATGAATGACGATATCAGTTAACAAACTAATCATGTCTTCATGAGACCATGCAAACACATCCTGGAACTGGGTCAATAAGGCAACCATGTCATCCTTTTGGCTTAGGGTAATGTCCATGCCAATATGGATTTGTTTGGGGTTTTCTGAGGTTCTGAGGTTGACGGAGGTGGTCTGATCAAGGTTTGGTTTGGGTTTATCTTCGACCCATTCTTGGATCTCCTTAAAAACCTCATAGTCCTCTTACTCAATCTCCATCAAGCCGGAGTCCAACTTTACATCAAAGTTGCAGTCATTGTGAAGAATTGGCATTCCATCAGTAAGTTTAGACAAACCTAACTCTGGAGTCCTGAAAACAAAATGCTTTCAGTTAAGATATGAAACTGTTTGATCATACAAAGTGTTAGCATGGCATGACAAAAGTAACTGCTAATACTATGAAACAAAAGTAAGCTGTTAATGATATCTACAGGGCAAAGGAATTTTCTGCCCTTTTTACCTTTTTCGGCAAATGCAAGGAGTGCTGCTCCAATTGCCTAGGGTCAAGTCCTGGTGGACAGTTGTGATGAAGGGGCGATTGTCATCCTCCTCCTCTTGGATAATGACTTTGACTGAGTTCACATCAGGGTTAATGTTTTTCTTTGACCGGTTCTCCTTAGTCGTATTGATGCGAGGGATCAGGATCTAATAATCTGAACAGTCATCATCTGGGATATCCTCGTTAATACCCTCGGTATGTACCAGAAAGTACATCTTTGATAACCATCTCTTTATATCTTGTTTGCGCCTTTGATTTTTTTCCTTAATGTCTTGGTCTGGAATTGGGACTTCTTTCCTACTAGTCAGTCTGGGCTTAGGAAATAGCATACCCGCCATGGAAATAGTCATTTTCCTTAGAAGCCGTAAAGAATATGCATCTGTAGGTTTAGGCAATAGAATTATAGATGAAGGAACCGGTGTATACTTTTACGGGTTACTGTGACTTGACCTAGAGGAATAGCCTAATCCAGCCTTCACTACTTGGCTGGGAATTTGAATTGGGCTTTTGATTCCTTACTGATTTTTTCCTAACCCTTATCCAGGTTGGAAACCCAAGGATATCATCTCTTGACTGGCCGACATTACTTCGGCGAAAACTCTTGGTTTCAAAGCTGGAGCCCCAATAGGTTGATAGTGAGTGTTGCTCACCTCAAAGGCTTGGAAGCTGACAGGCTCAACTCCTTCATTGAAACTGATTTGAGGCATATCACTTTGGACATGGACAGGATACTCTAGTTCAGCTTTAACAGTGACCAGATTACTGTTGATGATATACTTCCCGCCATATGAATCTAATGTCTTCACAACAGTAAATTATATCCTATAGTGATTTTGAGTACTTAAAAAGATATGTAGAAGGTATGTGGACCGATTTCCACTGGCAATTCAACCTCTCCTACAGCATCTCGTCGAGACCCATCGAAGGCTCTTATGACTATATGGCTGCTTCGGATCTGGCTGGGATTGATCTTCATCTTTTCTAATGTGGCTTAGGGGCAAATATTCAGGGATGATCCTCCATCTATTAGCACACCTCGTACCACATATCCGGAAGACGTCTCTGCTATGTGCAGTGGCTTGCAATGACCCGTCCCTTCAGGGGGTATGTCATCATCAGTGAAAGATATCACATTACTGTTGAAAATATGATCTACCAGATGATAAAACGTTTTAACATTCACCATCTTTGGTAGGTTGGCTTCTTCCAATATCTTCATTAAGACCTTCTAATGATCTTTAGAAGAGAATACCAAGTCCAGAATTGATATCTATTGAGGTGCTTCTTTCAAGCTTCGCACCACCTTGGCTTCATTATGTCTCATCTTGCGAAGGAATTCTCGATTTTCTCCTTGGGCACTTTCCCCTTATATTTGATGATTGGCTTCATCACTCGTTGAGGGAGATACAACGGGTTTTCCTTGGATACCATAGCAATTGTATTTGATGTTGATCCTTCAACCTCCCCATAGTTCCATGGGACTTTTTTCAAGCTTGTGATAGGATAATGCAACCTGAATGGCAATACCAATGGATCTGGTGCATCCACCTTCAAAGGGTTTTCAACTCCTTTGAGCTTGATTGCTTGAATTGTAAGGGGTGATGCAGAAAAGTCTCCCTAATCCTTCCATCTTTGCGCTCTTGGAGGAAATGTCTTCTTACTCTCAAGAAATATGGTGTCATTGTCTGTCATTTGTAGGTCACCATTGTCAATCATATTTTGGATGAAATGACGAAGTGCACAGCGGCTTTTGGTGTTGTGACCAAGAGTATGAGTGGTATTGACAGACCCCAGTAGCATCAAATCTCTTTGAATGTGGATTGACTAGGGGTAGCAGTGTTGTGATTTTTCCTTCATTGATCAGCATCTGCAAGATTTCTTCCATCGGTTAGCTCAAATGGGTGAACTCCCTTTGGTTAGAAAAGTCCTGACAGGCTTGGGATCTTTCTTTTCTTACAAGCTTTTCCTCCAAGGTTTTATTCTCTTGGGCTTGTGGTTGATTTTTTGTAATAAGGGGGAGGAGCTTGCATGCTCCTGACTAAACAACTGTCGTGTGACTTGGTGCTGATGTATCACCAGTCCTGCCAGTTAATTTACATGTTCATCGATAGACTTCAACTCTCATTCTATCATAAATTAGAACTATGAATAATCCCACTTATCAGAATTATCTTTGTTGGTTTGGGGAGAACCACCCACGTATCTGAGGTAATTGGAACTCTCTCCACTCCCTCTACTGATCATGTTAACATCCTCTTCCTTGTGTTGAGGGAGAGGGTTATCTTGAACATGTGGTTGTTCAGGCTTTGTCACCACGATCTCACCACTGTCTATTAAATCCTGGATCTTGTGCTCGAGGGCCCAACAATCTTGGGTGTCGTGACTTGGAGATCCAAAATGGTAAGCACACTTCTTGCTTGTATTAAAGCCCTTTCCACTTGGATTGGCTAGTGGAAAGAGATAAATAATTTTCTTTTGCGCTATCAGAAGTTTAAAAATGTTTTCCAATGAGTTCCCTAAGGGTGTGAACACTCTTGGATGTCTGACTTCTCCACTTTTTGGTAATGGAGGATTTGAGGATTGTGCTTAAAAAGGGGAATAGTTTCTCCTTTGAATAGGCAAGTTTTAATTGTCTCTTTGAGTTTGTTCTTGCTGCACCAAGGATACATCCTCTTCTTTCTTCTTATAGACCCTCATGGGGTTGTTCCATAATTGCCAGCTTGTATATGCTCAGCCACGGCTTTTAAAGTGGTGAGGTCTTGAATCTTCCCAGATTTTAACCCCATTCCTATCATTTCTCTATGCTTGATCATTTTTGAGAATGGTTTTCCTATGCCTGCTAGGATCCTCTCATAAAATGGAGCTTCTTAAATGTCTATGAAGGTCATTGTTAGGATTGTAATATTCATGAACGCAATCAAATTGCACAAAATAAGCAAAAACGTAGAAAATCAGAGTTTTAAAATTTTACAAACCATATACCCGGATCACCCTTTATGCACAATTATTAATTAAACGAAAAGATAAAGAACAAGATTCATACCCTTGAAGATTCGAGCTTCCTCGGGTACAAGTTCACCTCCAATCTTTTTCGCGTTCAACTTGAATCCACCGGGTTTGGTTCCTTCCTTTGATCAACGTTAGCCACCCAAATGTTTGGCATCTAGAGGTGATCCACCAAGGAAGAATAAAGATTCAAAAAGATGGGTATTTGCCTAAACCCTAGTTTTCTATCTCTATAGAAAAAAAGAACGTACTCTCCAACAATTGGAATCATATCTACTGTGAAAAAGTCAACAACAACTCTACACCAATAATAAGACTCCTCTTATTTATAGATGTAGGCAACCCTCTTTAACAATTAAGGAATTGAGTTTTATTTTAATTAATTATGCTCCCAATCTTATTAGGAATAATTAATTAAACTCTTTTAATTAATTAGTCTCCTAATATTATTAGGAATATATGAGAGTACTTTTATTAATTAATTCTCAAATTCCTTTAGGAATTAAATAATAATAGTAGTAATAATAATAATAAGACTCCTCTTATTAATTTATATTTAATATTTCTAAAATATTAAATAATAAATATTAAGCTATTTAATTTATTCTATCACCATAGATTAAATTAAATATACTTAACTTATTATTACGATTATGCCATTAACTTCTTAAATAATTATTCTTCCTTTTATAGTGTGACCCTTTAGGTTCTCCATAGTAAACCAGTTGTGAATAAATCAATTAGAACAATTCTAATTTTATTTAAATAAATAAATTAAATTATTAATTTATTTAAATAAATAATATTTATTCTACAATAGGGATAAGCCTCCCTAGCGGTCAACGACTTTCCAGATACTATAGATTTCAACATTAATCATAAAAGAACCTTTGAGTAAATAGTGACCGTACAATTCAATCTTTCCACCATACAATGTCCCAATTAAATATAAGACATGGAATTACTGTCAAGTCTTATTTTATTTAATTATATGTATTTCGACTCTTAAATGCATAACTCCAAATAATACAAATTAGAAACTCCTTTCTAATTTCATTCTGCCTTGGCCAATGACTACTGGGATGTCATTTATCGAATCACATAGGACATTTCTCTTCTTTTACTAGAAGCGATAGATTCTTTATTGATCATACATTATCTCCATGTATAACTTATTATACCCAAGCATACCCTTTGATATACCCTAAGGGTCTTAAGGAATAAGTCAAAGTATAACGCATCATACACAAGATACTATGATGATCTCAAGTCCAAGGATCACTTGTACTACTATCACTACAGGAATTCCTATTGACAGGCAAGTAAAACTCTATTAGGTATTCCTTAGCGAGCCACATTCAGTGAACTTATTCTCTAATAAACTCCTACATACTTTCTTTAGTGTCTCCACACAAATGATCATGAGATCAATCATCATCATCCAATGAGCAAGCAACGTATGTACCAATCTATCCGGATTCACTAATCCCCAATTTAGTAATCCAACAATTGGGAACTATATTAGTTTTAAGCTTTCTAAGAATTTAGATCTCATTAGAATGATCATCATCATTATTCTAAAAGCATTGCTTAAAACTATGGATTTATCACATATTATAAAACAACATTATGTAGATAATTAAAAGCATTTAATAAATTAATACTTTTTATTAATAAATGAATAAGATTGTTACAAAGTATATGCTTTATCATCAAAAATGATTGGCTTGTGTGCATACTACTTTCAATCTCCCACTTACACTAAAGCCAATCGTCATAGTATCTCATACCCTTCTTCTCTAAGTGACGATTATCCTGTTGTTGGATAAGCTTCAGTATATAGATATGTAATGTTGTTGTTCAGAATCCACTATCTCTATAGTGATTTCCCATCTTTCAATGATTCCTTTAATCAAATGAAAGTGTCGCAACACATGTTTAGATCCAAGATGAGACTTAGGAACTATTCCCAGTTCTGTAATGAACTTTACATCCAAACAATCAACTTGCAGCTTCATATACAGCTATATACTTTGTCTTTATCACTAAACCAGCAACTCTTTGTTGTTTGAAACCTTTCCAATTTTACTGCACCACTGTTCAAGGTAACCCTTTACCTTAAAGTGGATTTTCTATCGTCTTGGTCTGTCTAAAAAAAAACTTGAGTCTGTTAAGCCCTCTAGTTTTAATTTAGACCCACCATAAATTTTAATCACAACCTTAGTACCGCTTAAGTACTTTAAGATATTTTTCACTGTCTTACAGTGATCTTCTCCAGAATATGACCGATCAACATCAGGTCTCGTATATTTCATTGTATACATGATTGTCACTCATGCGATCTCTCTTTTATGAGTCTATGGGGACTATTAAGAGAGATACACTCCAAGGCTCATCAACATGAGACATCCCATAGAGTTTGCCAAGCTAAACGACTTTACCATAATATGAATATACGTTTCTTTAAGTCGAGCATCCTCTTAAATCTATCTATATAGATTTGTATCCCCAATTAAGATACTTTTCCCAAATTATTCATGGAGTAATGTTTAGACAACTTTATCTTTACTGATTGTAACATTAGTATGTCATTTCTTATCCATGGTATATCAACATATAATATTAGGAATGTCACGGCGCTCCCACTGACCCTTTTGTACACACTAGAACTCTTATCTCATCGTATGTAATTGGATCATCATCTTCTATGATACGTATCTCATCATCATCATCCATGATAAATTCATACCTCCCAAGTATCTTCGGTACTATTCCAGATTTACGATTCAGTTGTGGTACAATAGGTCTATCTACAAGTTCCTCTTATTTGACTTATAGTGATTTGTGGTTCTTGAACTCTTTAAGATCTATTATCCTCTCACTAGTCCCTTCAATGATAAACATCAGTATCTTAGAAGGCAACATGTTTCGCAACAAACACTTTTTCCTAAGTAGAATTATAGAACATATACCCTAAACTTACTTTAGGATGTCCCACAAATCTGTACTTGTCAAATCTTGTCCCAAGCTTATCCTTTGAAAACTTTTCACATAAGCTGGACAACCCCTTATCTTAACATACTTAAGATTAGAAATCCTCCATGCCCATAACTTTTATGGAGTCTCGGGACTGGATTTTGAGGTTACCTTTTGTAGATATGCAGCCATTTCTAGGGCATGATCTCGAGGGATACTGGAATGTCGGTAAAATTATTATGGACTGCACCATGTCCAACAAGGTATGATTTTTCCTTTCAGATACATCAATCAATTATTGCATATCAATAGGCGTCCATTGTGAGAAAACCATTTGAGATGACCTAAAAACTTATTGCACAAGTATTCCTTCCTCGATCTGATTAAAGAATTCTAATACTTTGCCAATTTATTTCACTTCTGAATTTTTTGAACCTTTCAAATAATTCATACTTGTATTTCAGAAAATACACACATTCAACCTTTTGAATGATCATCTCCTTTTCTTATAGTAGTTTGTTCAATTTGCAAAATTATTTTCATGTAAGTCAAGTATACTAAATCCATTAAGTAATATTCAAGTTCTATACAAAACATTATTATTATAAATAAAATAATAATTGTTCTTAAATATAATACCAAAAATTTTGTTGTCCAACAACAAAATGAAAATAATGTTTCTAACGAGAATTGGAATACAATAACAACTTATTGACTTAATAGACTTGCCCGTAGGCAATGCTAAACTATAAGTTCCTATGGCTAATGCAGCAACCTTTACTTCATTTACCAGACATAGGATTACTTATCCTTTGTTTAGCTTTCTACTTCTGCTTGGTCCCTTCATAAATATATATTTATGATAACCAAAGCCAGTATCCAATACCCAAGTAGAACCTTGACTTAAAGAAAAATTTATTTCAATTATGAACAAAAACTAGATTGTAACCGAAACTTCACTAAGCCTCTTTGGTTAGCCTCTGCAAGATGATTCTCGCAGTTTCTTTCCAGTGTCCAGGCTTATTGCAGTGGAAGCAAACTCCTTTGCTATCCGTATCAATTTTATTCTTATTATCCTTTATTTTTGCCTTTCTATTTACTTTCTTTGAATCGTTCTTCTTTTCAGAAGATCCTTTGGCCCCTACTAGTAAGACTTGGTCTTTCATGGTTGAAAAGTGACTCTCAACATTTTTCAATATAGTAAGTAAATCAGCGAAGCTGATATCTACCTTGTTCATATAAAAAATTCACAACAATTGTGAAAGGAGTTCGGGAGTGAGTGCAAGATCAAATCTTGGCACAAGCCCCATCCATGACAAAACTCGTTGTCCTAACTGTTCAATCAAATTGATTATCATTAAGACATGTGTCTATACTGTAGTGACTTTGGTCATTCTAGATCGGAAGAGCTCCTTAGACATCTGATATCTATTAGTCCTACTTTCCTCACCATCAACTACTTGACGTGCAAGAATATAGTAGGAGCATCCACAGTTTCATGATGACTGTAACGACCCCAAAATAGGTCCATTCCATCCAACCTATTCTGAGTCGCCAAATACATGGTACAGAAAACAACTACAACTTTATTACAACAATTGTCGTGCAAAATACAACAACACCTATGCTATAAGTTTGGATACAAATATATACCAAATGTGACTCATGTTCTAACCGTGGACATCACCTCACAATGACACCTTACATAAAGGTATAGTCAAAAACTGTTTTAGAAATTAGAATCTTTGGGAAGTGCTCAAGGAAACCTTCGTACATGGGAGGCCACGCGTCCAGGTTATGATAGATATCATATGGCCACAGAATTATCCTTGGTTGACCCAATAGACCCCAAATAAAAACGAGAAGATTACTATCATATTCTTCCCAATGGTGAGTCTTCTCTTGACTTATCATTATCTCCACTGTCTCTAATTGAGAATTATACTTCAAACAAACACCAAGATTATATAGGTAGTGCCCATAGATATACTCAACAAGTGGATGAGCACAACCCTGTCCTATGATGACACGAGGTTGTATGTCATTAGACATCTTGTATGATAGTGACAAAACACCCTTCCAACGTTGGGTTCGTCTCACCCTATTTTTTTCACCAAATATAACTACTAAATGATAACCACCATTCTATTCCCTTGTTACCCCCGCTTGACCCAGCTACACTCTTATTACCTGAAAGGAATTGTGAACAGAAGGGTGAGCACAACTAGCCCAGTAAAGAATATCATGACTAAAGATAAATAAATTATCAATAGTCTTCATCAATAATAAATCAGAGATTTAGAACATATGGTAGATGATAAAAAATTTCAACCATAGTTGCAGCGGAACATGCAATCCATTAGAAGAGTCAAATAGACTATAAAGTCTATTATCTTCTCCATGTTAAAAATCCACCAACAATATTTTATCCCTGTAACATCAATCAACAGTTCTGGTCCACAATCATATAAATAACTCATAATCATAACTGTAGTTCTAAATTCCTCTTCTCATCCAGGACGATGATAATTTTCATCACCTATCTTTACCTAAAACATCAAAGATCATGGTTACACCAAATCACATTTCATGTTCATAATCATACTAATAACTTCATCTTTGCACTACGTCCAAAGATATTCATTTGTATCACCAGTTGGTCATGTTTATCTCAACATCTGTTCATCTTTGCACTACTGGCCAAAGATATTCAACAACATGTCATCTTTGCACTACGGGCCAAAGATATTCATCAACAATTCATCTTTGCACTACAGGCCAAAGATATTCATCAATATTTCATCTTTGCACTACAGGCCAAAGATATTAATATCTCAAAGAAATATATAATTATTTCAGAATTTATATAAACAATAATTATAACCATGTTGATCAATTCACCTTTGCACTTAAGCTAAAGATATTCACTTATAAATTCAATGGTCATGATCATACCAGTCACAATTCAACTTTGCACTACAGGCCAAAGAGAACCCTAGTCATGATCATACCAATAATCTACCCATCTTTACACTCTAGTGAAAGAGAATTTCAACATCAGGGTTATAAAAATGTTATATATGATAATAAAATCAATATAATCAATACATAGTTTTAATCTCAAGAGTAATATTCATAACTCAACTATAATTTGGTTAAAAAAAACTAATTTTTATCGTGAATAGTAACTCGTGAATAGTAACTCATGAATAGTAACTCGTGAATAGTAACTCATAAATAGTAAACTCGACACAAAAAGGTAGAAATTCCACAATAAAATCCATACCAGTATTTCGGTATAATGATATTGAAAGAATAATATTTCTTAAGCTTATAAACAATTTATTTAAATTGTTTACACTTTACTAAATAATGCATTTAATCATTCTAAAATACCAAACTCATAAGATTTTATCACCAATAATCAAAACCCTCATCAAAAATCTGCATATACCTCATATAGGATTTTCAAGCCATAAAATCCTATTTTCCAATTTTCTTACTTCACATAACATATTTAATTCATTTACTCATAACTAGTCCATTTTCATGAAAAATACCAAATCAGTTCCAAAAATATTTCTTTTCTGAGATTTAGCATTATATAGTCCCATATTGAACATAAATTTTTCTCAGAATTTTTAAAACTCATTTACTATTTTTCATATGGCCAAAACTACCGAATATTTAGACATTTATCAAAAATTATACTTTTGTCCAAAAATTCTGAAATTTACAGAGTATACTTCTATCATACACATGTACTCCCAATAAAAATTTCATCAATTTTGGAGTTAACCACAAGGAATTATAAGCGGTTACTTTTAAAATAGTCTTTTCCCGTAAAATTCATAACTCTTAATCTATACATCCAAAAATCACCATTTTTGGACACAATCAATAAAACTCATCAAAATATCATTTCAAATTTTTTCATAATTTTTGAAGATCAGAAAAATTACGAAACTGAAAATCATAACAACCCTTAAAATCCATTACTATCCCTTACCTCAAAAGAGCAGTACTTCTGACTGGATATCGGATATGATGCTGAAGAAAACTTGCACTAATGAATAGCAACTCACCAAGTATCTAAAAACTCACAAAATATGCTTCATAATATAGAGAGAGAGAAAGAGAGAAAGCTTATGTTTCTGGTGTGATTTTCAATTCTAACTTAGCCCTCTATTTATAGGAAAATTTTGGTAGGTTTGACCTGCAACCTGATGGCTTTACCTGCTACTATTCCCACCCACCACATTTGAAATATAATTCAGCACATTTCTTCACCAACCACAAGTGGGGCCCACCAATTCTAGAATTTTCTACCAAAATGATTAACTCCGAAAATTCAACAATTTCTGAACCAGTCATCTTGTAAAATTCATAACAAAATATACGTTCATTTTTAACGGTTCAAAATTTGTGGACATATACTCAACTTATATATGTATAACATATCAAAAAATTACCACGATCCAACGGTCGGATTAAAAATTATAACCCCCGCAAATTATCTCAAAAATCCTGATTTTTAATACCTCCATTCCGACAAAAATACGGATAAAAATCTCAACATTAACTCCTTAATTTTTTAACCACAAAAATATATCCCTCATTTATATCCACATAAAATAAATATTTTCTTATCATATGAATCAATAATTAATTATTCACAAATAATATTACAGAATCACATTTATGACAACCAGGCCGTTCCCAGGAAAGAGGGGGCTTTCCAATAAGGATTTCTCCTTACTGGCGCGCAATTAGATGACCAAACCTCTCCTTAGACAGAACTTTCTAGACATTACCAATAATGCTATCTAATAATATTATTCAAATAATATGAATTATTGATCTGATAATAGGAAATACTGTGCAGCAACAATTATTGAACAACAATAATACAAAATTTCAACGTAGCAATTATTGAATCAATAAAATAAAATATTGAACAGTAATTACTGTAACAATTATTGAGTAGTGCCTTCTTACGTAAAAATCAATAATTTCAAAAATACTATGCAATACCGTGTGCTACTGTGCAATAACGTGTATTACTGTATTTTAACCACCGGGTATTCCAACAGTGTTAACGGTAACAACTACGCCGTTATTTGTAAAAACTCAAATTTGTCGTTTTCTTCACCCGACAGTTATTCTGTTATGGGGCCCACAAATGGCTGCGCCGTCGTACGAATATTTCCCGACAGAAAGAATATTTCCCGATAACAATGATTATTTTATAACCACTTGCTTATTTTGAAAAAAAATCATATTTCACTCATAACTTTAAACTTTTATCAATTTAACCATTTACTGAATAGTAATTATAAGAAAAATTGAATACTTTTATTTCATAAAATTCGGGGTCTTACAATGACGCTGAAGCTAGTTACTCATGGATGCGAGCATGATGCATTGAGCCAACTGTGCATCATCTTGCCACTTTCTAAAAGTAGCAATCTCTTTCTCAAAGGCACTATCTGCAACCATTGCAGAGATATGCATATTAAGGACATAAGATAGCTTTTCAGCCATGAGAACTATTCTCAAATTTCTTAACCAATCCGTTTAATTCGGTCCGATTAATTTAGCATCTAATATGTTACGCGGTGATAGTAATTTAGACATTGTAAAATTCTATAAATAAATTTGTAATTAACAATATTTTAGCATACATTCTTTTATTAATTTCCAAAACTATTTAGGTATTGTTTTAAATTGGTATCTCCCACTATTTTCTTCAAACTATATTACCCTCACTTATATAGTTCGGCAAAATCTAATTAAATATTTACTAGTGAGAATAAGTGTAAGACCCCAACTTTTATAAATAAAGATGAATTTTCTATAAATGTCATTTTTTAATATTATGGAGTTAATTTGATATAATGTTATAGTTGTGGGTAATATTTATAAATTTTGCAACGTACGCAAGTTGTTATATAATATTCGATTGGTCGGGGAATATTCGTTTTAACAGGGAATATTCGTACAACGGCACAATCATTGGTGGATCCCACAACGGAATTATTGTCAGATTGAGAAAACGACAAAAATATTTTATTTAAAATAACGGCGGAAGTTTTACCATTGATACTGTTGAACTACTCGGTAGTAAAAGTACAGTAATACGTGTGGTTGCATAGTAGCACACGGTATTGATTATTAATGCTTATGTGAGAAGTCACTCAGTTTGATTCAATTATTGTCAGTTAATAATATGAATTATTTAGCGATAATGACGTTTTGTTTTATTCATATTATTAACGTAATAAAACAGAAACATCTTTTTATATAAAACAGAATACTTTATTAAAGTTATTCTATAAATAGAATATATTATATTTTATTTAAAAGATTTTTCTTTAAATATGGACCGTCAGATTAAAGTAATCAATCTGGACCGTTCATGGATTAGTTACTATGCATTCTATTTTTCTATAAATAGCAGCTCATTCCTTCATTATTTTTTACGAATTCACTGAACTCTAGAGAGAGAAACTATAGAGAGAAACTATAGAGAGAGAGAAGAAGAGTATTCTTCTACTTAACTACTTCCTTATTTCAGCTCTTCTTTAAAACGGTAAGGGGTGTTATTCTTTCTTATTCATGAAGAGAACTGTTGTTATTCCATTTCTTATTATTCTGTTGGAATAACCTGTATACGCGGTCTACCCTATACTTGGTGACATTCTTCTATTATTATGTTGGAACATCATGTCTGTGTGTTTTACACCGGACCTGGTTCCATTTTTATTATTATTCTGTTGAAACATCCTGTCTGTGTGTTTTACACCGGACCTGGTTTTGTCTTGTTATTATTCTGTTGGAACATCCTGTCTGTGTGTTTTACACCGGACCTGGTTCCATTATTTATTATTCTGTCGGAATATCATGTCTGTGCATTTACGCCGGACCTGGTTCCATTATTTATTATTCTGTTGGAATAACCTGTCTGTGCGGTCTATCGCATGCCGGGTGATTTCTTTTGTTATTCCATTTTTACTATACTTAGTTGGTTAAGTTTTAACTTCTATACTCCATGAAATTTGTGGAATATCCTTGATAATTGTGTTTCATCCAGTATCTTTTCATGAAAATATTCTTCTACGCATTCTTCAATTTTACTCCACAAAGCAGTATCATGTTGACAATTTGGACGTTGTTAATTCTTGGATAAATTAATTCTTGAACTTGTTTTATTGAATTCTTATATCATTGTCACCATCCTCATGTTTATAAAATGTTGAAAGTCATATGTGGCCTGTAGTGCATAGATGGACTTGGTATGATTATGACCAGGGATTATTCGGTATAATCATGACCGTAATGTTACAAATGATGTGGTAAAAGTTCTCATTGGCCCGTAGTGCGTTGATGGACAGTTGTTGGCATGATCATGACAATTAATGAATACACGAATATCCTTGGCCGTAGTGCAGGGGTGATTCGATGATGTGGATTATTTTATTGAGCTGAGTCTCAGCGATAACAGTGTTGAAAAACATTTTAAATCATAGAAGATAGTAGAGTTTATTTTATACTTGACTCTTTTAATGAATTGCTTGTTCCGCTGCAGTTAAACTTGATGTTCGTTATATTTTATCAGTTTAACACTGTTGAAGGCTAATGATAATTTATTCTGCATTATCTTAGTCATAATATTTCTTGCTGGGCTAGTTGAGCTTACCCTTTCTTTCATTGTTCTCTTCAGGACATGAGAATATAGCTGGGACGAGTCGGGGAACGGAGTGATGGACCAGATGATAGTATTAGTAGTCCTCACTATTCTATGTAGTAGTGTGATAATAATTGTAATGAGGACTCCTTTTGAGTATGGATACTCTCTAGAAGATAATATTTGTATTCAAACTCACAGTTTATATTTTGTCGTATTGTGCACGACAGTTGTATTAGTAAGTTGTATTTGAATTCTGTACCATGTATCTGGCGACCCAAGATGGGTGATGTATACCTATTTTTGGGGGCGTCACAGTTGGTATCAGAGCTTAGGGATATGATCCCTGGCAAAGATGTGAGAATAGGACTAAGAGGGGAGAGACGGGGAATTCCTTCGCTAGTATGACCTACCTAAGTTTATTTGTATGATATTTAATTGGTCGGTCATCATGTTAGGATAATATATGACATATCAATTAACTTTTGTTTTGTGGCAGTATCTGAAAATGGCATCTGAGAATGTTGAGAATAGCAATGGAGCACAGGCGACTGTTGATTCACCACATATCAATAATCAGGATAATGTGCATCAGGAAGGTGACAATCATCATGCAAACAACAACACTGACCAGATGATGAATGATGGAATGTTCAGAAGCTTTATGCAGTTCATGCAACAGCAAGGGAGAGCGGCTCCTGTCCAAAATATAGGTGGAAACACTGAAAACTCTCGGACGGTCACTGCTAAACAGTTCAAGGAGCTGGGACCACTGGAGTTTAAAGGAGAGCCAAAACCACTTATAGCGGAAACATGGATAAAGCAGATCACCAAGATATTTGATGTCTTGGGATGCTCCGAAGAGCAAAAGGTTCCCTTTGCCGCCTTTATGTTGCGAGGAGAGGCAGATTACTGATGGGAATCGATTAAGCGTACTCAACCTGCCGCACTGAAGATGTCTTGGGAGAAGTTCCAAGAGCTGTTCAATGACAAATACTTTCCCGAAAGTGTTCGTCACATGAAGGAGGTGGAGTTCATCAAATTGGAGCAGAATAATATGATCGTGTCACAGTATGAGGCTAAATTTGCTGAGTTGTCCCGGTTTGCATCCCACTTGGTGGATAATGAAGAGCGAATGAAGCGAATATTTTTGTGAGGTTTGAAACCTGAGATATGTCAACATCTTATTTTTTATAAACTGTATTTGTATTCAGATGTTGTGAATAGGGCTCAGTTAGTGGAGCGCGATAACGAGTCAACGCAACCAAAAGAGAGCAGTCGACAAAATAATAATACCGGTGAGAGCAGTCATCGAAGCGGTGACAACAAGCGTAGAGAGAATCAACAGGCCAGAAATGGTAACCACTTCGGTGGTAATCAGGGCCAAAACAATAATAATGGTCATTTCAAGAAGAGGAGATTCAACAATGATGGAAAAACGTCAGCACCAGCACCCGTTGTTAAGGAAGGAGAACGACAACCTATTATATGTTTCAAATACGGAGGGGAGGGGCACATCAGTCCAAACTGCACGATGCCGTCTAAAGCATGTTATAATTGTAGATGAGAAGGTCATTTTGCTCGACTTTGTCGTTTACCAAAAACAAGTTCAGCCAAGATGGAGACACCAAAGGCCGTCCCAGAAAAGTCAAAATCGGTAGTGCAAGGGAGAGCGTTTGTTGTGACCTCCCAGAAAGCAAGGGACCCGAATGAGGTCATCACGGGTAAGCTTATCATAAACTCTAATGAAGTCTATACTTTATTTGATACCGGTTCTACCCATTCTTTTATTTCTCCTACTTGCACTCATCAATTAAATTTGACTCCGGAGAAATTAGACTTTGACATATCTGTTGAAACTCCATTGGGGGAAACCTTCATTACATCCACAGTTTATAAGTCTTGTTTGGTTCAAGTTGGTACCCACACATTACCTGTCGATCTTATTTCATTAAAAGTACTTGCATTTGACATGATTCTAGGGATTGATTGGTTAACTACTCATCATGCAAAAATTGATTATTTTCGTAAGGTTGTTAGCTTTCATATTCCTAATCGACCTATTATGCGAATTCAAGCAACCAAACTAATAAAATCAATCGCTGTCATCTCAAGCCATAAAGCTATTCGTTTATTGAAAAATGGATGTCAAGTTTTCTTAGCTCATGTCACGGATCTAAACAAAAATATGTCAGTTTTGAATGATATTTCTATTGTTAATAAATTCCCTGACGTATTCCCGAAAGAACTTCCTGGCCTACCCCCAGAGCGTGAAATTGAATTTTGTATTGACCTTGAACCCGGTACAAAACCCATTTCTAAAGCCCCATATCGAATTGCTCCTATTGAACTTTAGGAGTTAAAGATCCAACTGCAGGAATTGTTAGACATTGGCTTTATTCGTCCTAGTACTTCTCATTGGGGTGCTCCTGTGCTATTCGTGAAGAAGAAATATGGAAGTATGCGACTTTGTATTGATTATCGGGAGTTGAATCATGTCACCATTAAAAATAGGTACCCATTGCCACGTATTGATGACCTGTTTGACCAGTTGCAAGGAGCACAATTCTTTTCAAAGATCGATCTTCATTCTGGATATCATCAGCTGAAGGTTAGAACTGAGGATATTCCAAAGACGGCTTTCAGAACTCGGTACAAGCATTATGAATTCCTAGTCATGTCCTTTGGATTGACTAATGCTCCTGCTGCCTTCATGGATATGATGAACCGGGTATTCAAGGAATATTTGGATCACTTTGTGGTCATCTTTATTGATGAAATCCTTATTTATTCCAAAAGCCGTGAAGATCATGAGCAACACTTGAGGCTGGTACTCCAAAAGCTTCGTGAATACAAGCTTTATGCCAAGTTAAAGAAATACGAGTTCTGGCTGGAGGAGGTAGCATTCCTTGGGCACGTAGTATCAAGTCATGGAATATCGGTTGACCCGGGAAAGATTAAAGCTATTCAAAGTTTGGAGCAACCTAAATCAGTAACCGAAGTATGTAGCTTTCTTGGTTTAGCTGGTTATTATCGGAGATTCGTGGAAGGATTTTCTCGAATCGCTACTCCATTAACTCAGCTGACTCGAAAAGATATAAAGTTCGGTTGGAGCGAAGAATGTGAGAAGAGTTTTCAAGAACTCAAGAGGAGACTCATTTCCGCACCTGTTCTAACAATACCATCTGGCTCGGAGGGATTTGTCATCTACAGTGATGCTTCGAGCAAAGGGTTGGGATGCGTTCTCATGCAACATGAAAAAGTCATAGCCTATGCATCAAGACAACTCAAGGAATATGAGAGGAATTATCCTACTCATGATCTAGAGTTGGCAACTGTTGTCTTTGCACTTAAAATTTGGAGGCATTACTTGTATGGGGAGAAGGTGGAGATCTTTACGGATCATAAATGCCTCAAATATTTCTTCACTCAAATGGAACTCAACATGCGACAACGACGTTGGCTTGAACTGTTGAAAGATTATGATCATACCATTCAATACCATCCTGGAAAAGCGAACTTGGTAACTGACGCATTGAGTAGAAGATCATATACAAGTACGAGTGCAATATTGTCAACACAAAGGCCCATTTTGTGTGACTTGCAAAGGATGGAGATAGAGTTAAAGACTCCAGGGACCCATGTGATGATGGCGAATATACGAGTAGAACCAACTTTAATCGATAAAGTTAAAGTTGCTCAAGCTACAGACCTGGAACTGATGCGTATGAGGAAGAAAGTGCAAGAAGGTGCTATGCCGGAAGCAAGAATCGATGAAGAAGGAATAATTCGAGTCAACTCCAGACTTTGTGTTCCTAACAACCCTGATTTAAAGTATGAAATCATGATGGAGGCGCACAACAAACCGTTTGCAATCCATCCTGGAAGTACCAAAATGTATCATGATCTTCGTGTTGGGGTTTCGATACAGAAACACACAGCAGAAATTAAAATTTAAAGCAATTTCGAAACCCTAAAACAGGATCCATGCGAAAAACAATTAATTCAGTGGTAAGAAATTATACCGATTGTAAAAGCTAGAATCGATGCGGTCGAATCTCCAACGTAATTCAAATAGACTGCGTCTCTACGGTATCCACACGAACGCTCCACACGAATCGTCCTACGATCTGCAGAAGAAGGAAACGCGGTACTAGCCACCAAGGATTAGGATTTTTAAACTGTTTTTCTCTAGTCTCTCTCTAAGAGCGGCTAGGGTTTTTTTTGTTTTGACGTAAAACCTAAAGTGACTGATATATATCATATATATAGCAGTTAGGAAGAATTAATCAAAACTTAATGTTATTAAAATCCGAATTTATACATATCTTAATTAAGTCTTACTTAATTAATATACCTATATATAAATTATCCTATTAATTTAAATTCGTAATTTAAAATTATATCAATCATATTGACATATTTAAATCTTTACAATTTAAATTAATTTCCTTTTAATTACGTTCTTTGTGTGTGACCCTATAGGTTATTATTACGTTGGTAATAACTTTAAAATCATATTATAAAGTTATAAACGGTGAGCGGCATCTAGTAATGCATCACTGCTACCCAAGTAATAATAAGATCGATGATTCGATGCAACCTTTTCGTGACCAATGTTTCAATGTAATTTAATCCTTTTAACCTTAATATCCTAGATTAAACTCGAGTCATGGAATGTGTCATACTCTTCATAATTTAATCTGAGTTTTCTTGATCAATGAGTAGACTATATGAAACAAATCAGTATTTGAGCATGGCCATGCATTTCATAGTCCTACTCAATCAAGAGGACTATGGATATCACCTATAAAATATAGGATGGTTAAATTCCATCTAGATCACTCATATTTCTCACACGATTCACAATCAACCCAATAATCACCTTTATAGTCCACCCTATTAAAGGTGACATTTGATGATATCAAAGTACATAAATTCTCGTGTAGTAATATAGTGGTTTCAGGTCGGAGGACCATTACATCATTGTCACTATGAGAATTGCTAATGACACTTCGCATAATGCTCCATATAGAATTCTCATGGTGGGTCTGTCCAGTACATCGTTCTCTAACATGTACCTATGCATTGACTTAATATCTCATATATTTATGACCAATGAGATTTGGTCATCAGTCAATCCACATACTAGTCTCAATGCATCATTGTTGTCCCATCAACAATGATACTCGACTAGGGACATTTAAGAACAGTGATACTAATTATAATTATATAATCTCGTGTTCAAGTCACATACTTGAAACTATATAATTTGTATCACTATTCTAAGGAATTTTATTATGTTAACAATTATATTACGCAGTAAATAAAACTATAATAAAATCATTTATTTATTCAATCAACAATAATATCAAATGTTAAGCAATTATATCAAATAATTGGCCTCTAGGGCATAAACTCTAACACTTCGTCATACATTTTGGTGGAGCAATATGAAGAGAGAGATAGCGTTGTTTATCTCAAGGTGTCTAACTTGTCAACGAGTCAAAGCGGAGCATCAAGTACCAAAAGGTCCATTGCAACCACTTGAAATTCCAGAATGGAAGTGGGAGCACATTACCATGGATTTCGTTACCGGTCTTCCTAAGGTTTCTCAAGGTATAGATACGATTTGGGTCATTATTTATAGATTGACCAAGTCTACTCATTTCTTACCGATACGAGAAACTTATACACTTGAACGTCTTTCTCGTATGTACATAAATGAGATTGTAAGACTGCATGGTATGCCAGTATCCATAATTTCTGATCGAGACCCAAGGTTCACTTCACGATTTTGGGTTAGTTTACAAAAAGCTATGGGCACGAATTTACGATATAGTTCGGCATATCATTCTCAGACGGACGAACAATCAGAGAAGACTATTCAAACTCTAGAAGATTTATTAAGTCTCTGTGTCCTTGACTTCAAGGGAAGTTGGGACAAGTTCTTACCATTGGTGGAGTTTTTTTACAACAAAAGTTATCAAGCAAGTATTGGCATGGCTCCATTCGAAGCATTGTATGGAAGAAAATGTCGTTCTCCAGTATGCTGGGATGAGGTAGGTGAAGCAACGTTGTTGGGACCGGAGTTCGTATGTATGACTACAGAAAAGATTCAAACGATCCGACAACGTATAAAAACCTCACAAGATCGACAAAAGAGTTATGCTGATCTTCATCAAAAGGACGTGGAATTTGATATAGGAGATCATGTGTTCTTACGTGTTGCTCCATGGAAAGGAGTTACGAGATTTAGAAAGAGAGGAAAGCTCAATTCTCGATTCATCGGTCCATTTTTAGTCCTCGATCGAGTAGGAACTGTGGCTTATAGACTCGCTTTACCGCCAAGTATGTCTCGTGTTCATAACGTTTTTCACATATCCATGTTACGTAAATATGTTGAAGACCTGAACCACATTATTGAGTTAGAACCGGACGAAATAGCAGAAGATTTGACGTATGAAGAAGTTCATGTTCAAATCTTGGATAAGAAGAAACATATTCTACGCTCCAAGGTTATACCTCAAGTCAAAGTTTTGTGGAGAAACCACGATGTTGAGGAAATGACTTGGGAGTTAGAATCTGAAATGAAATCAAGGTATCCTTACCTCTTCGACATACCAGGTACGTACCCTAATTTTGAGGGCGAAATTTCATAAGAAGGGGAGGTTGTAAGACCCCAACTTTTATAAATAAAGACGAATTTTCTATAAATATCATTTTTGAATATTATGGAGTTAATTTGATATAATGTTATAGTTGTGGGTAATATTTATAAATTTTGCAAAGTACGTAAGTTGTTATATAATATTCGATTGGTCGGGAAATATTCGTTTTAATAGAGAATATTCGTACAACGGCACAATCATTGGTGGACCCCACAACGGAATTATTGTCGGATTGAGAAAATGACAAAAATATTTTATTAAAAATAACGGCGGAAGTTTTACCATTGATACTGTTGAACTACTCGGTAGTAAAAGTATAGTAATACGTATGGTTGCATAGTAGCACACGGTATTGATTATTAATGTTTATGTGAGAAGTCACTCAGTTTGATTCAATTATTTTCAGTTAATAATATGAATTATTTAGCGATAATGACGTTTTGTTTTATTCGTATTATTAACGTAATAAAACAGAAACATCTTTTTATATAAAACAGAATACATTATTAAAGTTATTCTATAAATAGAATATATTATATTTTATTTAAAAGATTTTTCTTTAAATATGGATCGTTAAATTAAAGTAATCAATATAGACCGTTCATGGATTAGTTACTATACATTCTATTTTTCTATAAATAGCAGCTCATTCCTTCATTATTTCTTACGAATTCACTGAACTCTAGAGAGAGAAACTATAGAGAGAAACTATAGAAAGAGAGAGAGAGAAGAAAAGTATTCTGCTAGTTAACTACTTCCTTATTTCAGCTCTTCTTTAAAACGGTAAGGGGTGTTATTCTTTCTTATTCATGAAGAGAATTGTTGCTATTTCATTTTTTATTATTCTGTTGGAATAACCTGTATACGCGGTCTACCCTATACTTGGTGACATTCTTCTGTTATTCTATTGGAACATCCTGTCTGTGTGTTTTACACCGGACCTGGTTCCGTTTTTATTATTATTCTGTTGGAACATCATGTCTGTGTATTTTACACCGGACCTGGTTTCGTCTTGTTATTATTCTGTTGGAACATCCTGTCTGTGTGTTTTACACAGGACCTGGTTCCATTATTTATTATTCTGTCGGAATATCCTGTCTGTGCGTTTACGCCGAACCTGGTTTCATTATTTATTATTCTGTTGGAATAATCTGTCTGTGCGGTCTATCGCATGCCGGGTGATTTCTTTTGTTATTCCATTTTTACTATACTCAGTTGGTTAAGTTTTAACTTCTATACTCCATGAAATTAGTGAAATATCCTTGATAATTGCGGTTCATCCAGTATCTTTTCATGAAAATATTCTTCTAAGCATTCTTGAATTTTACTCCACAAAGCAGTATCATGTTGACAATTTGGACGTTGTTAATTCTTGGATAAATTAATTCTTGAACTTGTTTTATTGAATTCTTATATCATTGTCATCATCCTCATGTTTATAAAATGTTAAAAGTCATCTGTGGCCTGTAGTGCATAGATGAACTTGGTATGATTATGACCAGGGATTATTCGGTATAATCATGACCGTAATATTATAAATGATGTGGTAAAAGTTCTCATTAGCCCGTAGTGCGTTGATGGACAGTTGTTGGCATGATCATGACCATTAATGAATAGACGAATATCCTTGGCCGTAGTGCAAGGGTGATTCGATGATGTGGATTATTTTATTGAGCTGAGTCTCAGCGATAACAGTGTTGAAAAATCTTTTAAATCATAGAAGATAGTAGATTTTATTTTCTACTTGACTCTTTTAATGGATTCCTTGTTCCGCTGCAGTTAAACTTGATGTTCGTTATATTTTATCAGTTTAACACTGTTGAAGGCAAATGATAATTTATTCTGCATTATCTTAGTCATAATATTTCTTGCTGGGCTAGTTGAGCTCAACTTTTCTTTCACTGTTCTCTTCAGGACATGAGAATATAGCTGGGACGAGTCGGGGAACGGAGTGATGGACCAGATGATAGTATTAGTAGTCCTCACTATTCTATGTAGTAGTGTGATAATAATTATAATGAGGACTCCTTTTGAGTATGGATACTCTCTAGAAGATAATATTTGTATTCAAACTCACAGTTTCTATTTTGTCGTATTGTGCACGACAGTTGTATTAGTAAGTTGTATTTGAATTCTGCACCATGTATTTGGCGACCCAAGATGGGTGATGTATACCTATTTTTGGGGGTGTCATATTCAAGCGCTCATTGTTCCTTGATCTCTAATTTTTCAAAATTAATTCTAATTATTCTTATTACAAAACTATTTAAAATAAATAGAAACCTTGATCAGCAGTCAAGGGGAAGTACATAGGAGGGAGATAGAATTTACATTAAGAAAAAATTAGAGAAGACGAGGTACGTAGACCCCATTTAATAAAACTCATACATTCATGCATCCAACTAAAATAAAATCCAATCACATTGGTCAATAATCCATAATCAATCTCATTTATTATCATACACATCACCATATGCATCAATAAATAATATTCATCTCATGAATAATAAATATTAAATATATATATTGATATCATTTAATGGGCAAAATTAGTTAGTATAAAATTTAATTTTTAATCAAAATAAACTCCTTTATTTTAATTCAAATTTAAATCAAAATAAACCTATTTTATTTTAATTTATCCAATTTTGAATAAAATAAACTATTTTATTTTAATCAAAATCTTTAATCAAAATAAACTCTTTTATTTTAATTAATTATGGAATCCAATTTCATGTAAAAAAAATAAAACTCCTTTATTAAATGAAATATGGAGTTTCTTTCCTATTCACAAATAAACTCTTTTATTTTGAATAATATGATATCTTATTTCATATCTAAATAAACTCCTTTATTTAAGGAAATACGGATTCTCTATCCTATTCACAAATAAACTCTTTTATTTTGAAAAATATGAAATCTTATTTCACATCTAAATAAACTCCTTTATTTAAGAAAACATGAAATCTAATTTCAACTCCAATTAGTTATCATGGAATCCAATTCTAACTCTAATTAGTTAGTATAAAATTTAATTTTAAAATTAAAATAAATTTTTTTATTTTAATTATAAAATAATTAGATGTCCGGTGAATCGGTAAAGTAATCTCTTTCTTTTATTTATAAACAGTTGAGGAAGGATTACATTATTTCCTAGATCTAACTGTTTGAGGAAGATCGAAGTATGAAGAACTTCGACTTCATCTTCTAACTAAGAAGATCGAAGCTGGAAGCTTCGTCTCCGGCGAACTCTAGAGAGAAGGGAGAGAGCGGACCTCAGGTGAGGTTTTCTTACAAAAGAAAAGCCTGAAGAACTCTAACACTTCGAGTTCTTTAAATAGAAAACTGAAAAGTAAATTACTATTTGATTCACGCAGGAATCACTATTACATTAACTGAAGTAAAAGTAATTTACTTAAGTAAAAGTGAAAAGTAAGAAACATTTTACTTTACTTTTACTTTTACATTTACTAAAGTAAAAGTTAAAAACATTTAACTTAAGTAAAAGCAAAAGTTATTTGTCTTTTACTTTGACTTTTACAATTTACTAAAAAGTAAAAGACTTTTGCTTTATGGAAAGCAAAAGCTGATCTGATGGCTGTCGGCCATCAGTGTTGATTGATGATGGCTGGGGCCATCATTGTTGACTGACCGGCGGCGACTGTTGCGTCGTCTTCTCCGGCGGCTTCTCTGGTTGACTGATCCGTTTCCTCCGGTGCCGGATGGAACTGCTGATCGTCTTCTCTGACGAGTCATCACCTCCATACATTTCCACCTCAAAATTTTTATCCAGGAAATAACCCTTTCACCCCCAAAAATTTGTTTACAAAAGAAGGAGAGGAAAATTTTTTCACCGAAAAAATGGTCAAGATCTTCAAAATTTCTTAAATTTTGTAGAAAGTTTTTGTTTAAAAACAAATCAGAAGAAATTTGAAACAAAGGATCACTCGATCGGTCCTGATCTATCAGTGAAATCGGTCTAAACAGTTTGACAAAACCCTAACCGTTTAAACAAAAAAATTTTCTCTTGAAGGTCCACTTAAAAGGCCTTACTTGCCGATGAATCATACCCCGTAGATCTAAAGATTCCCTTTGGCCTTACACTGCTCTCTTACTAGAGTCTTACAAACAGGCACTAATCGGGACTTAAAGGCGATCTTGGGTGTTTAACGGTGAAGGTCCGGTTACTGAAAGCGGAGCAAGAAAAATAAAAGTTTGTGAAAACGTTTAAAAACAAAGAACAAACTGTTTTTTCTTCGAAATCGCCGATAGCATCAAGAACCAACCGTGTGGCTCTGATACCATATAACAGCGGATAAGTTTTTAAGAAGAAAAACTTAAACAGAAAAGAAAAGATTAAGAAGATGACCGGTGAATCGGTAAAGTAATCTCTTTCTTTTATTTATAAACAGTTGAGGAAGGATTACATTATTTCCTAGATCTAACTGTTTGAGGAAGATCGAAGTATGAAGAACTTCGACTTCATCTTCTAACTAAGAAGATCGAAGCTGGAAGCTTCGTCTCCGGCGAACTCTAGAGAGAAGGGAGAGAGCGGACCTCAGGTGAGGTTTTCTTACAAAAGAAAAGCCTGAAGAACTCTAACACTTCGAGTTCTTTAAATAGAAAACTGAAAAGTAAATTACTATTTGATTCACGCAGGAATCACTATTATATATATATATATATATATATATATATATATATATATATATATATTCACGTGAATTAATTTGGATCATGATAAGAAATTCTCCTGGAAGTGATTCAATATATTATGATACCAATATATGACACGTGAATCAAAGTAATCATACAAATATATATAATATATAATATATACTAACCATGCAATGATTACTGAAATTTTATTCTTGCTGGCAACAATATAATATATATTAGTGATTTTACTGTCTGAAACATCGAAAAAACGCCAGGATCTCCATACCATAAAAACCATACCGAAAATCCATACTGAATCACCATACTGGATCACCATACCGAAGTAACCAGCGAAAATTCGATTTTCTAAAATAGTTTTACGAATTTTTTTTTTATATATAATTAAATTATGCTCAATTAAATTGTTTTAAACACATTTCAATATTCATATCAAATTAGAATAATTAATAATTCGCATAAAGGTTTGGCTCTGATGCCACTGTTAGGTTTGTAATATTCATGAACGCAATCAAATTGCACAAAATAAGCGAAAACGTAGAAAATCAGACTTTTAAAATTTTACTAACCATATACCCGGATCACCATTTATGCGCAATTATTAATTAAACGAAAAGATAAAGAACAAGATTCATACCCTTGAAGATTCGAGCTTCTTCAGGTACAAGTTCACCTCCAATCTTTTTCGCGTTCAACTTGAATCCACCGGGTTTGGTTCCTTCCTTTGATCAACGTTAGCCACCCAAGTGTTTAGCCTCTAGAGGTGATCCACCAAGGAAGAATAAAGATTCAAGAAGATGGGTATTGGCTAAACCCTAGTTTTATATCTCTATAGAAAAAAAGAATGTACTCTCCAACAATTAGAATCATATCTGTTGTGAAAAAGTCAACAACAACTCTACACCCATAATAAGACTCCTCTTATTTATAAATGTAGGCAACCCTCCTTAACAATTAAGGAATTGATTTTTATTTTAATTAATTAAATTTCTTTAATTAATTATGCTCCCAATCTTATTAGGAATAATTAATTAAACTCTTTCAATTAATTAGTCTCCTAATATTATTAGGAATATATGAGAGTACTTTTATTAATTAATTTCCAAACTCCTTTAGGAATTAAATAATAATAATAATAATAATAATAATAATAATAATAATAATAATAATAATAATAATAATAATAATAATAATAATAATAATAATAATAATAAGAATCCTCTTATTAATTTATATTTAATATTTTTAAAATATTAAATAATAAATAATAAGCTATTTAATTTATTCTATCACCATAGATTAAATTAAATATACCTAACTTATTATTACGATTATGCCATTAATTTCTTAAATAATTATTCTTCCTTTTATGGTCAGACCTTTTAGGTTCTCCATATTAAACCGGTTATGAATAAATCAATTAAAATAATTCTAATCTTATTTAAATAAATAAATTAAATTATTAATTTATTTAAATAAATAATATTTATTCTACAATAGGGATAAGCCTCCCTAGCGATCAACGACTTTCCAGATACTATAGATTTCAACGTTAATCATAAAAGAACCTTTGAGTAAATAGTGACCGTACAATTCAATCTTTTCACCATACAATGTCCCAATTAAATATAAGACATGGAATTACTGTCAAGTCTTATTTTATTTAATTATATGTATTTCGACTCTTAAATGCATAACTCCAAATAATACAAATTAGAAACTCCTTTCTAATTTCATCCTGCCTTGGCCAAGGACTACTGGGATGTCATTTATCGAATCACATAGGACATTTCTCTTCTTTTACTAGAAGCGGTAGATTCTTTATTGATCATACATTATCTCAATGTATAACTTATTATACCCAAGCATACCCTTTGATATACCCTAAGGGTCTTAAGGAATAAGTCAAAGTACAACGCATCATACACAAGATACTATGATAATCTCAAGTCCAATGATCACTTGTACTACTATCACTACAGGAATTCCTATTGACAGGCAAGTAAAACTCCATTAGGTATTTCTTAGCGAGCCACGTTCAGTGAACTTATTCTCTAATAAGCACTTACATACTTGCTTTAGTGTCTCCACACAAATGATCATGAGATCAATCATCATCATCCAATGAGCAAGTAACGTATATACCAATCTATCCGGATTCACTAATCCCTAATTTATTAATCCAACGATTGGGAACTATTTTAGTTTTAAGCTTTCTAAGAATTTAGATCTCATTAGAATGATCATCATCATTATTCTAAAAGCATTGCTTAAAACTATGGGTTTATCACATATTATAAATCAGCATTATGTAGCTAATTAAAAGCCTTTAATAAATTAAAACTTTTTATTAATAAATGAATTAGATTGTTACAAAGTATATGCTTTATCATCAAACATGATTGGCTTGTGTGCATACTACTTTCAGTCATCGCCATCTCAGTCTCTGTCATGGATGGGATTACTTGAGCAGCCAGACGCCTCCATCTTTGGGCATACTCTCTGAATGACTCATTATTTTGTTTCTTGACTTTGGTGATTTGATATCTATCTGGAGCCATTTGAGTTTGAAAGCTGTATTGATTGAGGAAAGCATGGCCTAATTCCTCCCAGCTATGGATTTTGGAGTTATCCAATCTAGCATACCATGCTCTGGCTTCTCCAGTTAGACTCCTTTGAAATAACTACATTCTCAATTTTTCATCCTCGGCGTAGGATCCGAGTTCTCCAATGAACACTTTTAAGTGAGTGTAAGAATCTCGCAATCCATCATATTCCTCAAAATCAGGAGCCTTGAATTTGTCTAAATAATGAACCACGGGTAAGATGCAAAGATCTGAATAGGTAACGCTTCCGTGCGTTCCAGTCCCTTTGATTGACCGAATGGTCTCTTTCATTTGTTAAACCTTATTCCCAATATCACCGGTGTCTTGATCTTCTTTAAGATGGGTGATTTTAGGGGTCTTGTTGGACTTCTCAGTCTGAGGCTCAGGTATTGGGACTTCTCTGTCCGTACCCTGGATTCCTCCCTGTGCGGAGGATTCGATTTAGATGGGTATTTTTGGACCCTGAGTTTGTTTGTTTAGTTCTTTCAGAAGAACAGCCAACTCTATTATTTGATTCCTTAATCCTTTGAACTCCTCTCGGTAAACAGGAGTAAGATCAAGCTGGGCACTTGTAGCCATGTTTGACGGTGGGCTTAGTGCCTCTTTGGACTTTGAACGGGTAACGGGACCAATCGTTTCCCTACAAAAAGACTACGTAGTTTAGTCTGGGAAAATGTAAAGATGTTGTATGCCATGCAATGTGTCTATTTTAGGAGTGTTTTAATATTCTACTACAAAACAAATGTCAGTTGTTTTGATGACAGGATATCATGACAGGTCTTGATATGGAAAGGAACACATATTTACATCTTCCTTTATATTTTCCATTACATTGAGATTTACATGGAATTAAAATTACATGTAATTAAAAGGGGAAGGTATGAATAAACTTCCCTTCACGTTTGGTTTATCAGAGGCTAACCTATCTTAGGCTATTGTAGCATCCCCAAACCCAGGTCCTAAATCACCACGGATCTGGTATGCTAATTCTAACACTATTACAATCATTCTATAACTATTGCGGAAGATATAAACATAAATTGATTATACAATACATTTACACACTAATCCCAAGGTCGAGTAACCTTCACATATACACAAATCATTATCCTATCTAACATATAACATTATTATCATACTATACTATTACAATTTTAGTTGCATATATAATCCCAAGCTGGACTTGGCCTTGTCCTTTCATGTATCCGACGTATTCGTCTTAATCTGCAATGTTAATCATGATATAGCAAGAGTGAGCAATAAGTTTGTCCAGCAAGCTTAAGTTCAAAAAAATTAAAGATATATCATGATAGAAAGAATTAAACTCGTATTTAAATGATTTAAATACCTCATAATTCCATTATCAATAATATTTATTTACTACGAAATATTAATGAAATACATGTCATAATATTATAATATATTTATAATATATCAAAGAATTTTTAATACCTTAAAATCACATTTATAAGATTTTTAAACCGTTAAATCTATTATCCGATAATTGCTATTAATATTAAATTATTAATATTTTCATGACAAAATATCAAAAGTTATATTTTATAACTTAAAATATTTTTATAATACTTAAATCATTTTTATATGATTTATAAATCATTAATTCTAATTTTCCATAAATTATTTAATTCATTTATTAAATAAATTAATTACCATTAATATTGATTAATTAATGAAATTCATCACAAAATATTAAAAGTCATTAAAAATAACTTAAAATATTTTCTAACACCATAATATAATTTTTTATGTATAAAAATCATTTTTAAATAATTTATTTAATATTATAATTAAATAAATTAAATACCATTTATATTCCAAAAATATTAAATATTTATGAAATATACTCAAAATAATTAAAAACTAATTTTCAGACTTTAAAATAATTTTTAAGAATTTATTTTATATTTTTAATAATTAAAAACTATTTTTATCTATTTATTTATTAAAATAATAAATTTTATATTGAAATTGTCGCTAAAGGTTGCCCATAGCAACATAACTGTCGCTATAGGTGTTCTTCGTGTTCTTGAGCCCAAACCCAGAATTCATGTCAGTTAGCAAGGTGGGTAGTTTGACCGGTTCTAGATTCTTGGTTATCAAGCTTCTGAGTTTGTAATTTTGTTAGGACTTTAGTATGTATGTAGGACTACAACGTACAACAATTTTCATGGCACTCTAACACTACAACTGAGAGATAGGGGATCTCAAATTTCATGTCAGAGTTGTTCTTCATTTCTGGATTTTCCAGAAATGATGAACAGCTCAAGGGTGCTACTTTGGTCCTTTGAATCTCTGCGTCCCCGGCTTGGTTAGGGTGTTTTATTGGTTCAGTCATGTAGAATTGATGTCAGTGTACAATTGTATAACATTAGATCATAACAACAACATCACATAAGACAGATAAAGGCTGGTCAAAGTGCATGCCAAGAACTGCCTTCGAAGATTTATGGGTTTCGCAGAATCTTCATCTAGCATGATGGTCAACCCCTGTTTGACCAGCTATATCATCATTTCTGTTATGGATCTGGGTGATCTAAAGGCTTTAACATGTAGTCTTCATGTCAAACTACAACTACAAAACAACAACGTGACATAAAACATAAAAGACAAGCAAGATCAAAGCCTGCAATATCATTGTCAGATCAGATCTGGGTTTCTGGGCTACCAGAAACCCATTCCCGTGACCGGTCAACACAGTTTGACTGCTCATAACTCTCACTCTATTCATGATCTGGCCCTGTTTCTAGTTTTAGATCAAAGCATACATGGCATACTACACATATATAACTTCAAACAACATAAATCAGAAACACAAAAGAATCTAGAGTCTCTGACATTTGCTTGTCAGAAGACTCATGAAGGTTCAAGAACAGTTTCTAAAAACTTGATTTTTGTGCATCTACATAATATGGATCCATGATCCAACGGCCCAGATCACTTATTAACACCCTCTAACAAAACTCTAACCAATAAACAACAACATATTACATCAGATCACTGATTTTTAAGATTTAGGGTGTATACCTCTTTTACACTTTGATTCATGATTCTGACCTTTGATTCTGATCTTGGAAAGCTGAGGGCTGATATAATCTTAACTTAACACTCATATTCACTCTAAATCTCAAAATTCTAGAGAGAGAAAAGTCTTGTACAAAATGAAAAGTAAAGTAAGTGGTTTTCTCTCTTTAAATCTATAAATATGATATGATACAATGCATTTGGTTGTTGTTAAATGGCTGATGGCTGTATTTTTAGAGCACATGCTAGGCTAGGGCTAGGGTTAGTCATTAACCCAAAGATATGGCAAGATTTTGTAAGCTAACTTATAAAAATACAAAAAAAGGCAAAATTGTCATTAGACTTTTAAATTTAATGGCATTCATGTAAATGGTCCAAACTCTTAGGGTTTAGGGTTTAACCCCTAGGGTTTAGGGTTTAACCCTTTAGGTTTTAAAAATACAAATCTAGGATTTCCAAATTAGGTTTCCAAAAATAGAAAATTAATATTTCTAAATTATAATTAGAATTCTCTAATTATATTAAAATTTAATAATCATAAATCAAGCTTGCTAATTAGGATTAACATTTCTTAATTAAAATTGCTAATTTAGTAATTAGGTTTCATCATTGTACATTAAGGTTTATAACCCAAGAATTAGGGTTTTAAATAGAAAAATTATCTTTCTAATTTAGAAATTAGGTTTCTTAATCAGATTAGGGTTTTCTAATTACTTATAACTTTGGAAATTAGGATTAATGTGTCCTAATTAACATTAAAATTGTTATACTAACAATTAGGTTTTTTCTTAATTATAAATTAGGGTTTCTAATTTACAACTTAAGGTTTCTAATAATTAGGGTTTCTAATTATTAGAATTCTAATTAACCATTAGGGGTATCCCTAATTAAATTTGTGATTAATACACAAAAATATTATACATTGCATTTAAATCCCCAAATTAGGGTTTCAAATTCCCAGAACTAAAATTAGAGTTTTCAGAATGGGTTTTTAGGGTTTCTTATAAATCATAAGAATTTTCTAATTGAACGTTGACGTTCTTAATATAATATTAGGGTTGGCCACTAATATAGGTTATCTGGTCAACCCTTGACCCTCAACTACATACTGTACACATATATAATACCATATAGACAGAACATATTCACTTATATCCTTAATCCTGAACAATTCACCAGAAAAATTTTAAATTCATAAAATTCCTTCTCGGAAATCTCAAATACATTTACTTATTTTCTGTCTAGGTTTATTATTTAACCTTAAATTCAATATTTTAAGATTTAAATAAATTTCTAAATTCTTGGGTCGTCACATTCACCCCTTCTTCTAAAAATTTCGTCCCCGAAATTTACCTTACACCTTACATCATACATCATTTATACATAGCATCACATGCTACCCAATACATTCCTCACAAGAGTAAAAAAAAATTCAAATATTGCTGAGGAGTTATATAGACTATTGTATGTCATTTCGCAAAGGTTTTATAGAAATTCATCCGCAAACCGTATTAACTTATGGACATAGTGGGTAATTAGCCCGTTATGCCCTGTACTATTAAGTACTACTGGTCTGATCTGTTTCTCGTATCCGCCCTGGGGCGCAAAAATTGTACCAAATACGCTTAGAGTTTTCATAAAAGTTGGTCTAGCCGAATCGAATAGCTTGGACTCATATCAATAATCAACTTCAATCGAAATACGAACGTGTGTAGCCAAAACTCCGTTGGCAAATAAAAATTTTAAAATTAGTTTGAAAATGACATCATGATATCGTACTGTATTAACAGCCCGTTTGAGGATGCCGTCATCGAGTGACTTTGTCATAACACATCATACAATAGTGGACTCAACGGTCTCTTGTGCTCCATTGTTATTCTCAATATTCTCAGATGTCATTTTCAAATACTGCCACAAAAACAAGGGTTAACTGACATGTCACATATTATCCCTATACTCTGACCGACCAATAAAATACCAAATAAACTTAGGTAAGTCATACTAGCGAAGGAATTTCCCGTCTCTCCCCTCCTAGTTCTTGTCTCACATCTCAGCCAGGGATCATATTCCTAAGCTTTGATACCAACTGTGACGCCCCCAAAATAGGTATACATCACACATCTTAAGTCGCCAAATACATGGTACAAAATTCAAATACAATTTCATAATACAATTGTCGTATAAAATGCGACAAAACATAAACTGAGAGTTTTAAAATGAATATTGTATTCTAGACAGTATTCAACTCAAATGGAGTCCTCAATACAATTATTATCACACTATTTCATAGAATAGTGATGACTACTAATGCTATCATCTGGACCGTCACTCCGTTTCCTGACTAGTCCCGGCTACGTTCTCATTTCCTGAAGAGGACAATGAAAGCAAAAGGGTGAGCTCAACTAGCCCAGTAAGAAATATTATGACTAAGATAATGCAGAATAATTTATCGTTAGCCTTCAACAGTGTTAAACTGATAAAATATAACAAACATAAAGTTTAACTGCAACGGAACAAGCAATCCATTAGAAGAATCAAGTAGAGAATAAAATCTACTATCTTCTATGATTTAAAAGGTATTTCATCACTATTATCGTTGAGACTCAGCTTAATAAATAATCCACATCATCCATGCACTACGGCCAAGGATATTCATTAGTATAACGACCACAAATTATCCATGCGCTACGGGCCAAGGATATTCGTGTATTCATCAATGGTCATGATCATGCCAACAACTGTCCATCAATGCACTACGGGCCAATGAGGACTTTTACCACATCATTTGTAACATTACGATCATAATTATACTGAATAATTCCTGGTCATAATCATACCAAGTCCATCTATGCACTATAAGCCACGGATGACTTTCAACATAATATAAACATGAAAATGATGACAATGATATAAGAATTCAATAAAATAAGTTCAAGGATAAATTTTTAAAGATTTATAATTTAATTTATCCAGAAATCAATAATGTCCAAATTGTCAACATGATACTTCTTTGTGGAGTAAAATTCAAGAATAATATTGTACCAAAAATAATTTGGACCGAAAACGAATCAATTTTTATCATGAATAGTACCCAGGTGAATAGTACTCGAGTGAATAGTACTCCGTGAATAGTACTCCGGCATGAAAAAGTTAAAACTTATCAAGAATGCTCAGAATAAAATTTTCATGAAAAGATACTGGATGAAGTGCAAATATCAAGGATATTCTACTAATTTTATGGAGTATAGAAGCCAAAATTTTAACAAACGAGTATAGAATTCGAAGTGTGAAACGAAATAATATTACTTACATACTACAGAGTATGGAAGAAAATAATATTTCAAGCGAATATTGAACAAAAATAACATCCCTTACCTTGAAAAGAAGAGTATTCCAACTGGTATAGCGGGGATATTCTTGAAGAAAACTTTCACTATTTTCTATGCTCAAAGCTTTCTAAAACTCTAAAGAAATACGCTCAAGATTATAGAAGAATAATTCTCTGATTCTGGTGTGATTTTCAATTCTAACTTAAGCGCCTATTTATAGAAAAATTCTAGAACGACATAGGAGACTAAATTATAAAATAATATTATTATTTTTTTCTACGCACACTTCTTTGAAAAAATTTCAGCCACCACAAGTGGGGCCCACTAAAATCAGCCACCTTTTCCAACAACCAAAACTGGGGCCCACCCATATTTTTAATTAAAATATTTTAATTTTTGAAATTTTAATAATTCATAATAAATAGCCCTTTTATCAAAAAAATATGAATTTTATGCCCATTCCACACGAAATCAAATTCTCTACAACTTTGCATTAGAAAATTTTTCCAAATTTCAAACAGAAAATATCCGAATTTCACAAACGGATAATTTTTAACACCTCTTAAAATTTATAACAAATCATACGTTAATTTTTAACTGTTCAAAATTTATGGATATATAGTCAACTTATATATGAATAACATATCCAAAAATCACAACGATCCAACGGTCGGATTAAAATTATAACTCACGCAATATAGCTTTAAGAACACCGATTTGATTTTTTAATACTTCCAATCCGATAAAATACTGATAAAACACCTCAACATTAATTCCTTCATTTATAACCACATAAAATAAATATTTTTCTATCCATCATTTATGTCCACATAAAATAAATATTTCCTTATCATATAAATCAATAATTAATTATTCACAAATAATATTACAGAATCACAATAATGACAACCAGGCCGTTCCCAGGAAAGAGGGGGCTTTTCGATAAGGATTTCTCCTTACTGGCGCGTAAATAGGTGACCAAACCTCTCCTTGACAGAACTTTACAGACATTGCTAATAATGCTATCTAATAATATTATTCAAATAATATGAATTATTGATTTGATAATGAAAAATAATGTGTAGTGACAATTATTGAAACAATAATAATATAAAATAACAACGCAGCAATTATTGAATCAATAAAATAAAATATTGAACAGTAATTACTGTAACAATTATTAAGTAGTGCATTCTTACGTAAGAATTAATAATTTAAAAATATTGTGTAATACCGTGTGCTACTGTGCAACCCCGCATATTACTATATTTTAACTACCGGGTATTCTAACAGTTAACGGTAAAACTTTTACCGTTATTTTATAAAAAGATATTTTTGTCGTTTCTTCAATTCGACAATAATTTCGTTGTGCGGTCCACCAATGATTGTGTCGTCGTACAAATATTCTCTGTTAAAAATAATATTCTCCGACCAATTGAATATTATATAACAACTCGCGTACGTTGCAAAATTTATAAATATTACCCACAACTATAACATTATATCAAATTCCCTCCATAATATTCAAAACTGATATTTATAGAAAAATCATCTTTATTCATAAAAGTTGGGATCTTACAACCTCCCATTCTTATGAAATTTTACCCTCGAAATTAGGGTACGTACCTGGTATGTCGAAGAGGTAAGGATACCTTGATTTCATTTTAGATTCTAACTCCCAGGTCATTTTCTCAACATCGTGGTTTCTCCACAAAACTTTGACTTGAGGTATAACGTTGGAGCGTAAAATATGCTTCTTCTTATCCAAGATTTTAACAGGAACCTCTTCATACGTTAAATGTTCCGCTATTTCGTCTGGTTCTAACTCAATAATGTGGTTCGGGTCTTTCACATATTTAAGTTACATAGATATGTGAAAAATGTTATGAACACGAGACATACTTGGCGGTAAGGCGAGTCTATAGGCCACAGTTCCTACTCGTTCGAGGATTAAAAATGGGCCAATGAATCTAGGATTGAGCTTTCCTCTCTTTCCAAATCTTATAACTCCTTTCCATGGAGCAACACGTAACAACACATATTCTCCAATATTGAATTCTACATCCTTTCGATGAAGATCAGCATAACTTTTTTTTCGATCTTGTGAGGTTTTTATACATTGTCGGATCGTTTGAATCTTTTTCGTTGTCATACGTACCAACTCCGGTCCCAACAACGTCGCTTCACCCACCTCATCCAGCATACTGGAGAACGACACTTTCTTCCATACAACGCCTCGAATGGAGCCATGTCAATACTTTCTTGATAGCTGTTGTTGTAGGAAAACTCCACCAATGGTAAGAACTTGTCCCAACTTCCCCTGAAGTTAAGGACATAAAGTCTTAATAGATCTTTAAGAGTTTGAATAGTCCTCTCTGACTGCCCGTCCGTTTGAGGATGATAAGCCAAACTAAATCGTAAATTCGTGCACATAGCTTTTTGCAAACTAACCCAAAATTTTAAAGTGAATCTTGGGTCTCCATCAGAAACTATGGATACTGGCATACCATGCAATCTTATAATCTCATTTATGTACATACGAGAAAGATATTCAAGTGTATAAGTTTCTCGTATAGGTATGAAATGAGCCTACTTGGCTAATCTATCAACAATGACCCAAATCGCATCTATACCTTGAGAAACCTTAGGAAGACCGGTAACGAAATCCATGGTAATGTGCTCCCACTTCCATTCTAGAATTTCAAGTGGTTACAATGGACCTTTTGGTACTTGATGCTCCGCCTTGACTCGTTGACAAGTTAGACACCTTGAGATAAACTCCGCGATCTCTCTCTTCATATTGCTCCACCAAAATGTATGTCGAAGATCATGATATATTTTGGTACTCCCCGGATGGATTGCAAACGATGTGTTGTGCGCCTCCATCATGATTTTATACTTTAAATCAGAGTCGTTAGGAACACAAAGTCTGGAGTTGACTCGAAGTATTCCTTCTTCATCGATTCTTGCTTCCGACATAACACCTTCTTGCACTTTCTTCCTCATACGCATCAGCTCCAGGTTTGTAGCTTGAGCAGCTTTAACTTTATGGATTAAAGTCGATTCTACTCGTATATTCGCTATCATCACATGGGTCCCTAGAGTCGTTAACTCTATCTCCATCCTTTGCAAGTCATAAAAAATGGGCCTTTGCGTTGACAATATCGCACTCGTACCCGCATATGATCTTCTACTCAATGCGTCAGCTACTACGTTCGTTTTACTAGGATGGAATTAAATGGTATGATCATAATCTTTTAACAGTTCAAGCCAACGTCGTTGCCGCATGTTGAGTTCCTTTTGGGTGAAGAAATATTTGAGGCTTTTATGATCCGTAAAGATCTCCACTTTTTCCCCATACAAGTAATGTCTCCAAATTTTAAGTGCAAAGACAACAGCTGCCAACTCTAGATCATGAGTAGGATAATTCCTCTCATATTCTTTGAGTTACCGAGAGGCATAGGCTATGACTTTTCTATGTTGCATGAGAACACATCCTAACCCTTTGCCTGAAGCATTATTGTAGATGACAAATCCCTCCGAGCCAGATGGTATTGTCAAAACAGGTGTTAAAATGAGTCTCCTCTTGAGTTCTTGAAAACTCTTATCACATTCCACGCTCTAACCAAATTTTGTATCTTTTCGAGTCAGCTGAGTTATCGAGTAGCGATTTGAGAAAAGGCTTCTACGAATCTCCGATAATAACCAGCTAAGCCAAGAAAGCTACGTACTTCGGTCACTGATTTAGGTTGCTCCCAGATTTGAATATCTTCAATCTTTGCCGGTTCAACAGATATTCCATGACTTGATACTACATGCCCAAGGAATGCTACTTCCTCAAGCCAGAACTCGCATTTCTTCAACTTGGCATAAAGCTTGTTTTCACGAAGCTTTTGGAGTATCAGTCTCAAGTGTTGCTCATGATCTTCACGACTTTTGGAATATATGAGGATCTCATCAATAAAGATGACCACAAAGTGATCCAAATATTCCTTGAATACTCGGTTCATCATATCCATGAAGGCAGCAAGAGCATTTGTCAATCCAAAAGATATGACTAGGAATTCATAATGTACGTACCGAGTTTTGAAAGCCGTCTTTGGAATGTCATCGGTTCTAATCTTTAACTGATAATATTCGGAATGAAGATCGATCTTTGAAAAGAATTTGTCGCCTTGCAACTGGTCAAACAGGTCATCAATACATGGTAATGGGTACCTATTCTTGATGGTGACATGATTCAACTCCCAATAATCAATACAAAGTCGCATACTTCCATCTTTCTTCTTCAAGAATAGAATAGGAGCACCCCAAGGACACGTACTAGGACGAATGAAATTGATGTCTAATAATTCCTGCAATTGGGTCTTTAACTCCTAAAGTTCAATAGGAGCCATTCGATATGGGGCTTTGGAAATGGGATTTGTACAAGGTTCAAGGTCGATACAAAATTCAATTTCTCGCTCTGGGGGTAGGCCAGGAAGTTCTTCAGGGAATACGTCAGGAATTTTATTAACAATAGAAATATAATTCAAAACTAACGTATTTTTATTTAAATCCATGACATGATCTAAGAAAGCTTGACATCCGTTTTTCAATAAACGACTAGCTTTATGGCTTGAGATGACAGTGATTGATTTTAATGGTTTGGTTGCTTAAATTCGCATAATAGGTTGGTTAGGAATATGAAAGCTAACAACCTTACGAAAATAATCAATTTTTTTATGATGGGTAGTTAGCCAATTAATTCCTAGAATTACGTCAAATGTAAGTATTTTCAATGAAATAAGATCGACAGGTAATGTGAGGGTATCGATTTGAACCAAACAAGACTTATAAACAGTGGATGTAATGAAAGTTTTTCCCAACGGAGTTTTAATAGATAAGTCAAAGTCTAATTTCTCTAGAGTCAAATTTAAACATTGAGCGCAAGCAGGAGAAATAAAAGAAATAAAAGAATGGGTAGAACCGGTATCAAATAAGTTATAGACTTCGCTAGAGTTTATGATAAGCTTACCCGTGATGACCTCGTTCGGGTTTCTTGCTTTCTGGGAGGTCATGGCAAACGCTCTCCCTTGAACTATTGGTTTTTACTTTTTTGGGACGGCCTTTGGTGCCTCCAACCCAGCTGGACTTGTCTTCGGTGCACGATAAAATCGGGCTAGGTGACCTTCTCTTCCATAATTATAACATGCTTTGGACTGCATCGTGCAGTTGGGCTGATGTGTCCCTCCCCTCCGTATTTGAAGCATATGATAGGTGGTCGTTCTCCTTCCTTAACAACGGGTGCTGGTGCTGACGTCTTTTCATCATTGTTGAATCTCCTCTTCTTGAAATGTCCACTCTTATTGTCTTGGCCATGATTACCACCGAAGTGGTTATCATTTCTGGCATGTGATTCTCTCTACGTTTGTTATCACCGCTTCGATGACTGCTACCACTTGTATTATCATTTTGCCGGCTGCTCTCTCTTGGTTAGGTTAACTCATTATCACGTTCCAATAACTGAGCCCTATTCACAACATCTGAATACAAGCAAAGTTTGTGAGAGATAAGGTATTGACGTATCTCAGGTTTCAAACCTCTTAGAAACATCCGCATCATTTTCTCCTCATTATCATCTAAGTGGGACATAAACCAGGACAACTCAGCAAACTTGACTTCGTATTGTGACACCGTCATGTTATTTTGCTCCAGTTTAATGAACTCTACCTCTTTTATGTGACGAATACTTTCGGAAAAGTACGTGTCGTTGAACAGTTCTTGGAACTTCTCCCAAGACATCTTCAGTGCGGCAGGTTGAGTACACTTTACAGATTCCCACCAGTAATCTGCTTCTGCCCGCAACATGAAGGTGGCAAAGGGAACCTTTTGCTCCTCAGAGCATCCCAAGATATCAAATATCTTGTTGATCTGCTTTATCTACGTCCCCGCCTTAAGTGGTTTTGGCTCTCCAAAAAATCCCGGTGGTCCCAGCTCCTTGAACTGTTTAGCAGTGACCGTCTGAGAGTTGCCAGTGTTTTCGCCTGCATTTTGGACAGGAGTCTCTCTTGCCTGATGTTGCATAAATTGTAGAAAGCCTCTGAACATTCCATCGTTCATCATTTGGTCAGTGTTGTTGTTTGCATGAGGATTGTTGCCTTCTTGATGTACATTATCCTAATTGTTGATCTGTGGAGACTCAACGGTCTCCTGTGCTCCATTGCTATTCTCAACATTCTCATATGTCATTTTCAAATACTGTCACAAAATAAGGGTTAATTGACATGTCATATATTATCCCTACACTCTGACCGACCAATTAAATACCAAATAAACTTAGGTAGGTCATACTAGCAAAGGAATTCCCCGTCTCTCCCCTCCTAGTTCTTGTCTCACATCTCAGCCATGGATCATATCCCTAAGCTTTGATACCAACTGCGACGCCCCCAAAATAAGTATACATCACCCATCTTGAGTCGCCAAATATATGATACAAAATTTAAATACAACTATCGTATAAAATACGACAAAACATAAACTAAGAGTTTTAAAACGAATATTATCTTCTAGACAGTATTCAACTCAAATGGAGTCCTCAATACAATCAGTATCACACTATTTCATAGAATAGTGAGGACTACTAATGCTATCATCTAGACCGTCACTCCATTTTCTGACTAGTCCCGGCTACGTTCTCATTTTCTGAAGAGGACAATGAAAGCAAAAGGGTGAGCTCAACTAGCCCAGTAAGAAATATTATGACTAAGATAATACAGAATAATTTATCATTAGCCTTCAACAGTGTTAAACTGATAAAATATAACAAACATCAAGTTTAACTGCAGCGGAACAAGCAATCCATTAGAAGAGTCAAGTAGAGAATAAAATCTACTATCTTCTATGATTTAAAAGGTTTTTTTTATCACTTTTATCGCTGAGACTCAGCTTAATAAATAATT
This sequence comes from Panax notoginseng, assembly GCA_016801055.1. Classification (NCBI taxonomy): domain Eukaryota; kingdom Viridiplantae; phylum Streptophyta; class Magnoliopsida; order Apiales; family Araliaceae; genus Panax; species Panax notoginseng. The sequence goes on along the minus strand of CM029016.1, from coordinate 153,093,677 downwards.
CACATCATCCCTGCACTACGGCCAAGGATATTTATTAGTATCACGACCACAAATTATCAATGCACTACGGGCCAAGGATATTCGTGTATTCATCAATGGTCATGATCATGCCAACAACTATCCATCAATGCACTACGGACCAATGAGGACTTTTACCACATCATTTGTAATATTACGGTCATGATTATACCGAATAATCCCTGGTCATAATCATACCAAGTCCATCTATGCACTACAGGCCACAGATGACTTTCAACATAATATAAATATGAGGATGATGACAATGATATAAGAGTTCAATAAAACAAGTTCAAGGATAAATTTTTAAAGATTTATAATTTAATTTATCCAGAAATCAATTACGTCTAAATTGTCAAAATTATACTGCTTTGTGGAGTAAAATTCAAGAATAATATTGAACCTAAAATAATTTTGACCAAACACGAATCAATTTTTATCATGAATAGTATCCTGGGTAAATAGTACTCGAGTGAATAGTATCCCATGAATAGTACTTCAGGAATAGTAACCCCGTGAATAGTACTCCGGCACGAAAAAGTTAAAACTTATCAAGAATACTCAGAATAATATTTTCATAAAAAGATACTGGATAAAGCACAAATATCAAGGATATTCTACTAATTTTATGGAGTATAGAAGCCAAAATTTTAACAAACGAGTATAGAATTCGAAATCTGAAACGAAATAATATTACTTACATACTACAGAGTATGGAAGAAAATATTATTTCAAGCGAATATTGAACAAAAATAACATCCCTTACCTTGAAAAGAAGAGTATTCCAACTGGTATAGCGGGAATATTCTTGAAGAAAACTTTCACTATTTTCTACACTCAAAGCTTTCTAAAACTCTAAAGAAATACGCTCAAGATTATAAAAGAAGAATTCTCTGATTCTGGTATTATTTTTAATTCTAACTTAAACGGCTATTTATAGGAAAATGCTAGAACGCCATAGGAGACTAAATAATAAAATAATATTATTATTTTTTTCTACACACAATTCTTTGAAAAAAATTTAGCCACCACAAGTGGGGCCCACTAAAATCAGCCACCTTTCCCAACAACCAAAAGTGGGGCATACTCATATTTTTAATAAAAATATTTTAATTTTTGAAACTTCAATAATTCATAATAAATAGCTCTTTTATTAGAAAAATACGAATTTTATTTCCATTCCACACGAAATCAAATTCTATACAACTTTGCAGAAGAAAGTTTTTTCACATTCCAAACAGAAAATATTCGAATTTCAAAAATGGACTATTTTCAACACATCTTAAAATTCATAACAAATCATACGTTAATTTTTAACGGTTCAAAATTTGTGGATATATACTCAACTTATATATACATAACATATCCAAAAATTACAACGATCCAACGGTCGGATTAAAATTATAAGTCACGCAAAAGAGCTTTTAGAACACCAATTTGATTTTTTTAATACTTCCAATCCGACAAAATATTGATAAAACACCTCAACATTAATTCCTTTATTTATAACCAAATAAAATAAATATTTTTCTATCCATCATTTATGTCCACATAAAATAAATATTTCCTTATCATATAAATCAATAATTAATTATTCACAAATAATATTACAGAACCACAATAATGACAAACAGACTGTTTCTAGGAAAGAGGGGGTTTTTCGATAAGAATTTTTCTTTACTGGCGCGCAATTAGGTGACCAAACCTCTCCTTGACAGAACTTTCTAGACATTAACAATAATACTATCTAATAATATTATTCAAATAATATGAATTATTGATTTGATAATGGAAAATACTGTGCAGTGATAATTATTGAATCAATAAAATAAAATATTGAACAGTAATTACTATAACAATTATTAAGTAGTGCCTTCTTACGTATGAATCAATAATTCAAAAATATTGTGCAATACCGTGTGCTACTGTGCAATCCCGTATATTACTATATTTTAACCATCGGGTATTCTAACAGTTAACGGTAAAACATTTACTGTTATTTTATAATAAGATATTTTTGTTATTTTCTCAATCCGACAATAATTCTTTGTGGGGTCCACCAATAATTGTGTCGTCGTACGAATATTCCCTGTTAAAACGAATATTCCCCGACCAGTCAAATATTATATAACAACTTGCGTACTTTATAAAATTTATAAATATTACCCACAACTATAACATTATATCAAATTCACTCCATAATATTCAAAAATAATATTTATAGAAAATTCATCTTTATTCATAAAAGTTGGGGTATTACAACTATCATCACAATATTTAAAATAACCTAAATACAGTATCACATAATCCTATCAGTCTTTAAAACATAAAAAACTTAACCTCAAGTCAAACTATTAGAGTATGAGTCGAGTTCGGTATAATTCTGACATCCAGACGACCTAGTCGGAGAATTATCGAGTTTAAGTTCAATTAAACTCTGCCTAAACACTTAACCATTATCTAAGATAATTTATTATCAGTCAAAATAATTTTCCAAGTCTCATAATAATTTTCAGATAATTATTATCATTTATCAATATTTTTCAATCATTAAACTCGTATTTAAATGATGTAAATACCTCATAATTCCATTATCATTAATATTTATTTAATATTAAATATTAATAAAATATATGTCATAATATTATAATATATTTATAATATATCAAAGTATTTTTAATACCTTAAAATCACATTTATGTGATTTTTAAACCGTTAAATCCATTATCCGATAATTGCTATTAATATTAAAATATTAATATTTTTATGACAAAATATCAAAAGTTATATTTTATAACTTAAAATATTTTTATAATACTTAAATCATTTTTATATGATTTATATAAATCATTAATTCTATTTTTCCTTAATTTATTTAATTCATTTATTAAATAAATTAATTTCCATTAATATTGATTAATTAATGAAATTTATCACAAAATATTAAAAGTCATTAAAAATAACTTCAAATATTTTCTAACACCATAATATAATTTTTCATGATTTTTCATGTATAAAAATCATTTTTTAATAATTTATTTAATATTATAATTAAATAAATTAAATACCATTTATATTCCAAAAATATTAAATATTTATGAAATATACTCAAAATAATTAAAAACTAATTTTCAGACTTTAAAATAATTTTTAAGAATTTATTTTGTATTTTTAATAATTAAAAACTATTTTTATCTATTTATTTATTAAAATAATAAATTTTATATTGAAGCTGTCGCTAAAGGCTGTGAGACCCCAGATTTTATGAATAAATATTTAATTTTTTTGAAATAACTTTTTAATATTATGGAGTGAAATTTATATAATGTTATAATTGTGGGTAATATTTATAAATTTTGCAAAGTACGTAAGTTGTTATATTATATTCGATTGGTCGGGGAATATTCGTTTTAACAGGGAATATTCGTACGATGACACAATCATTGGTGGACCCCACAACAGAATTATTGTCGGATTGAGAAAACGACAAAAATATTTTATTAAAAATAACGGCAGAAGTTTTACCATTAATACTATTGAACTACTCGGTAGTAAAAGTACAGTAATACGCGTGGTTACATAGTAGCACGCGGTATTGATTATTGATGCTTACGTTAGAAGTCATTCAGTTTTATTCAATTATTGTTACAATAGTTACTGCATAGTATCTCACGTTATTTGATTTAATTATTGTCAATATTTTATATATTATTAAATCAATAATTGAGATGATAAAGTTATTAATATTATTATTTGCAATATTAACGATGTCTAGAAGTTCTGTCAAGGAGAGGTTTGGTCACCTAATTGCGCACCAATAGGGAAAAATCCTTATTGGAAAGCCCCCTCTTTCCTGGGAACGACCTGGTCGATTAATATTGTGAATTATAATAAAGGTGATAAATATTGTTAAAATTAATAAGGTAGTTTTTTATGAAGTTTTTGTTATTTTATGGACCCCCATTTATCCATTTTTTCAAAATAATCGGTAGAAAAATATTTACAGGTGGAGCCCACATGTGGGGGCCACATGTGGGGCCTATATGCGTTGAAAAAACTAATTTTGGAAATGGGGGTGGGAGAGAGTTACGTATAGGGAGGGAGTTTATATATATAAGATGTAATGTGTGTGTATATATAGAATATTATATGTGTGAGTGGAGAGTGTTGGGAGAAAAGAAAGAGAGTGAAAGTGATGTGTGTGAGTGGAAAATGGTGGGGGAAATGATGTTGCTTTATTCTTATTGGTTGGTTGATTGACAAATTGTGTGTGGGTTATATATATATATATATATATATATATATATATATATATATATATATATATATATATATATATGTATGTGTGTGTGTGTGTGTGTGTGTATTGTAATGTTGCTTTATTCTTATTAGTTGGTTGATTGACAAATTAGGTGTGTGTGTGAGTTACAAGAAATTTTCATCCGATTGCATAACTGTTGCGTTACACAGTGCCTTTCCATTCTTCTATAAATAGAAGCTCATTCATTCATTATTTCTTACAAATTCACTGAAACTTTAGAGAGAGAAATTTTAGAGAAACTATAGAAAAGTATTCTGCTACTTTCCCACTCTTATATTCAGTTTCTTTTACAGTAAGGGATATTATTTGTTGTACTTGTAAGGGGTATTATTTCTTTTGTATTCATGAAGAGAACTTCTGTTATTCTATTCTTTATTATTCTGCTGGAATAACCAGTATACGCGGACTACCCTATACTTGGTGACATTTTTCTATTATTCCGTCTTTATTATTATTCTGTTGGAATATCCTGTCTCTGCGTTTTACGCCGGACCTGGTTCCGTTTTTATTATTATTCTGTTGGAATATCCTGTCTGTGCGTTTTACGCCGGACCTGGTTCCGTCTTTTTTATTTTGTTGGAACATCATGTCGGTGCGAATTTCGCCTGACCTGGTTCCGTTACTTTTTATTCTGTTGGAATAACCTGTTTATACGAAGTACCACATGCATGGTGAATTCTTTTGTTATTCCATTCGTTATTATACTCAGTTGGTTAAAGATTTGACTTATATACTCCATGAAATTAGTGGAATATCATTGATATTTGCGCTTCATCCAATATCTTTTCATCGAAATATTCTTCTGAGCATTCTTGAATTTTACTCTACAAAGCTGTATCATGTTGACAATTTAGACATTATTAGTTCCTAGATAAATTAATTCTTGAACTTGTTTTATTTAATTCTTATATCATTGTCATCATCCTCATGTTTATATTTTGTTGAAAGTCATATGTGGCATGTAGTGCATAGATGGACTTGGTATGATTATGACCAGAGATTATTCGGTATAATCATGACCGTGATGTTACAAATGATGTGGTAAAAGTCCTCATTGGCCCGTAGTGCATTGATGGACAGTTGTTGGCATGATCATGACCATTGATGAATACACGAATATCCTTGGCTGTGATGCATGGATAATTTGTGGTTGTGATACTAATGATTATCCTTGGCCGTAGTGCACGAATGATGTGGATTATTTATTAAGCTGAGTCTCAGCAATAAAAGTCATGAAAAACCTTTTAAATCATAAAAGATAGTAGATTTTATTCTCTACTTGACTCTTTTAATGGATTGCTTGTTCCGCTACAGTTAAACTTGATGTTTGTTATATTTTATCAGTTTAACACTGTTGAAGGCTAATGATAATTTATTCTGCATTATTTTAGTCATAATATTTCTTACCGGGCTAGTTGAGCTCACCCTTTTGTTTTCATTGTTCTCTTCAGGAAATGAGAACGTGGCGGGAACTAGTCGGGGAACGGAGTGACGGTTCAGATGATAGCATTAGTAGTCCTCACTATTCTATAAAATAGTGTGAAAATAAATGTATTGAGGACTTATTTTGAGTTTGAATCCTGTTTAGAAGAAAGTGTTGTATTTAAACTCACAGCTTATGTTTTGTCGTATTTTTACACGATAGTTGTATAATTAAGTTTTATTTGTATTTTGTACCATGTATCTGGCGACCCAAGATGGGTGATGTATACCTAATTTTGGGGGCGTCACAGTTAGTATCAAAGCTTAGGGATATGATCCCTGGCTAAGATGTGTGAATAGAACCTAGGCGGGGAGAGAAGGGAAATTCCTTCGCTAGTATGACCTACCTAATTTTATTTGTTATTTAATTGGTTAGTCAGAGTATATTGATAATATGTGGCATATTAATTAACCCTTGTTTTGTGGCAGTATTAGAAAATGGCAGCTGAAAATGTCAACAATGGAGTGAATGAGACCGTGGAGACACCTCTAATCACCAACCAGGATAATGTAATATCAGGCAAAGAAGAAATTAGAGATATCTACATGGTAAGTGAAGAACTAATAGTTGCACCCGAGCTAGCTGTAGAGGTAGCAGCTGAGAGTGAGGAAGAAGAGGAAGAAGAGGACCCTGAGGAGAATTGGTTAGAAGAAGTTTATGATCAAAACTTAGAATTACAAAATCGTGTTCATGAGTTAGAGGAGCAGGCTGAAGAACGGCAGGCGATCGTGGAGCAAAAGGATGCGACGATTCAAGCTTGTGTTACCCGATATGTGATGCTTGAACAAAAGTACTCTTTGGCAAAAGAAAAGATGATAAAGCTGGAATCTGAGCTGAAAGAAGAAACAACTGAACGTGTGAGAATGAAGGATGCATGGGTAAAAGCCGCACGACGTGTTGATATTGTAGAAAGAGACGTACGATCCAAAAAGGCTAAAATGGATGAGGTGTATTTCTCTTTTTGGACAGCTATTGGGATAACCCAACATCGAGTTTTGAATTACCCTGTACAGAGTGGTCAATCTCAATTCGATATGGATCGAATATTGATGATTCAGATCATGAATCAGGAGTACGATGAAGCAGTTGAGGGTGGAATATGCCCTATAGAAAAGTCAATTCCAACGATAGTGATGACACCAAATGCTACCCCAGACAAGTCAAAGCCGGATAGTTCAAAGGAGAGCGGTTGTCATGACTTCCCAACAAGTGAGGAACCCAAATGAAGTTATCACGAGTAAGCTTATCATAAATTCTAGCGAAGTCTTTACCGTGTTAGATACCGGTTCTACTCACTCTTTTATTTCACCTAGTTGTGTTCGATGTTTGAAGTTAACTCCGGAGAAGTTAGACTTTGATATATCTGTTTAAACTCAGTTGGGAGAAACCTTCGTTACCTCCACTATTTATAAATCTTGTTCAAATCAACACTTTCACGTTACCTATCGATCTTATCTCTTTGAAAATACTTGCCTTTGATGTGATTTTTGGAAATGATTGGTTAACTACTCATCATGCTTTTCGTAAGGTTGTTAGCTTTCATACTCCTAACCAACCTGTTATGCGAATTTAAAGTAACCAAACCACTAAAGTCAATCATTGTCATATCAAGCCATAAATAAAGAGCCCCGATCCTTTCGTTGTTAACTTTCTTGTGTGGAATGCACCGAAGCCAGACTTTCTATAGGCAACGTCGTGAATGATGATAAAAAGTTGATTGGTATCAATATGACGTGTTATCCAAGTCTTGGATAAGAGTCACAGTTTTGAATGATATTTCTATCGTTAATAAATTTCCTGATGTATTCCTGAAAACTTCCTAGCCTACCCCTAGAGCGTGAAATCGAATTTTGTATTGACCCTAGTACAAAACCCATTTCTTAAACCCTCAAATATTTCTTTACTAAAAACGAACGTATCATGTGCCAAAGACGTTGGCTCGAGCTGTTAAAGATTACGATCGTACCATTCAATATCATCGTGGAAAAGCGAACGTGGTAGCTGACGCGTTGAGTAGAAGATCGTATGCGTTTACAAGTGCGAATATACGAACCCACCTGAAGATAACGAATGTACGAGTAGAATTGATTTTAATCGATAAAGTTAAAGCCGAGAAAGCTACTGATCCGGAGCTGATGAATACTAAGAAGAAGGTTTAAGAGGGCATTATTTTAAAAGCAAGAGTTGCTGAATAGAGGAAATCTCAACCCTCAATTTAATTGGCCCATTTGAAATCCTCGATTAAGTAGGAGCTGTGGCTTATAGACTCGTTTTACCGCCAAGTATGTCGCGTGCTCATAACGTTTTTAACGTATCGATGTTACGACCCGAACCACATTATTAATTTAGAACCGGACGAGATAACGGATGATTTAACGTTTGAGGAGATACGTGTTAAATCTTGAATAAGAAGAATCGTATTCAACACTCAAAGGTTTTACCTCAAGAGTTAGAATCTGAAATGAAGTCAAGGTATCCTCACCTATTCGGCATACCAGGTACGTATGTAAATTTTGAGGGCGAAAATCCATAAGGAGGGGAGATTGTGAGACCCCAGATTTTATGAATAAATATTTAATTTTCTTGAAATAATTTTTTAATATTATGGAGTGAAATTTATATAATGTTATAGTTGTGGGTAATATTTATACATTTTGCAAAGTACGCAAGTTGTTATATAATATTCGATTGGTCGGGAAATATTCGTACGACGACACAATCATTGGTGGACCCCACAACAGAATTATTGTAGAATTGAGAAAACGACAAAAATATTTTATTAAAAATAACGGCGGAAGTTTTACCATTAATACTGTTGAACTACTCGGTAGTAAAAGTACAGTAATACGCGTGGTTACATAGTAGCACACGGTATTGATTATTGATGCTTACGTGAGAAGTCACTCAGTTTTGTTCAATTATTGTTATAGTAATTACTGCATAGTATCTCACGTTATTTGATTCAATTATTGTCAATATTTTATATATTATTAAATCAATAATTGAGATGACAAAGTTATTAATATTATTATTTGCAATATTAACGATGTCTAGAAGTTCTGTCAAGGAGAGGTTTGGTCACCTAATTGTGCGCTAATAGGGAGAAATTCTTATTGGAAAGCCCCCTCTTTCTTGGGAACGACCTGGTCGATTAATATTGTGAATTTTAATAAAGGTTATAAATGTTGTTAAAATTATTAAGGTGATTTTTTATGAAGTTTTTCTTATTTTATGGACCCCCATTTATCCATTTTTTTAAAATAATCGGTAGAAAATTATTTACAGGTGGGGCCCACATATGGGGGCCACATGTGGGGCCCATATGTGTTGAAAAAACTAATTTTGGAAATGGGGGTGGGAGAGAGTTACGTATAGGGGAGGGAGTTTATATATATAAGATGTAATGTGTGTGTATATATAGAATATTATATGTGTGAGTGGAGAGTGTTGGGAGAAAAGAAAGAGAGTGAAAGTGATGTGTGTGAGTGGAAAATGGTGGGGGAAATGATGTTGCTTTATTCTTATTGGTTGGTTGATTGACAAATTGTGTGTGGGTTATATATATATATATATATATATATATATATATATATATATATATATATATATTGTAATGTTGCTTTATTCTTATTAGTTGGTTGATTGACAAATTAGGTGTGTGTGTGTGAGTTACAAGAAATTTTCATCCGATTGCATAACTGTTGCGTTACACAGTGCCTTTCCATTCTTCTATAAATAGAAGCTCATTCCTTCATTATTTCTTACAAATTCACTGAAACTTTAGAGAGAGAAATTTTAGAGAAACTATAGAAAAGTATTCTGCTACTTTCCCACTCTTATATTCAGTTTCTTTTACAGTAAGGGATATTATTTGTTGTACTTGTAAGGGGTATTATTTCTTTTGTATTCATGAAGAGAACTTCTGTTATTCTATTCTTTATTATTCTGCTGGAATAACCAGTATACGCGGACTACCCTATACTTGGTGACATTCTTCTATTATTCCGTCTTTATTATTATTCTGTTGGAATATCCTGTCTCTGCGTTTTACGCCGGACCTGGTTCCGTTTTTATTATTATTCTGTTGGAATATCCTGTCTGTGCGTTTTACGCCGGACCTGGTTCCGTCTTTTTTATTCTGTTGGAACATCATGTCGGTGCGAATTTCGTCTGACCTGGTTCCGTTACTTTTTATTCTGTTGGAATAACCTGTTTATACGAAGTACCACATGCATGGTGAATTCTTTTGTTATTCCATTCGTTATTATACTCAGTTGGTTAAAGATTTGACTTATATACTCCATGAAATTAGTGGAATATCCTTGATATTTGCGCTTCATCCAATATCTTTTCATCGAAATATTCTTCTGAGCATTCTTGAATTTTACTCTACAAAGCTGTATCATGTTGACAATTTAGACATTATTAGTTCCTAGATAAATTAATTCTTGAACTTGTTTTATTTAATTCTTATATCATTGTCATCATCCTCATGTTTATATTATGTTGAAAGTTATATGTGGCCTGTAGTGCATAGATGGACTTGGTATGATTATGACCAGAGATTATTCGGAATAATCATGACCGTGATGTTACAAATGATGTGGTAAAAGTCCTCATTGGCCCGTAGTGCATTGATGGACAGTTGTTGGCATGATCATGACCATTGATGAATACACGAATATCCTTTACTGTGATGCATGGATAATTTGTGGTTGTGATACTAATGATTATCCTTGGCCGTAGTGCACGAATGATGTGGATTATTTATTAAGCTGAGTCTCAGCAATAAAAGTCATGAAAAACCTTTTAAATCATAAAAGATAGTAGATTTTATTCTCTACTTGACTCTTTTAATGGATTGCTTGTTCCGCTACAGTTAAACTTGATGTTTGTTATATTTTATCAGTTTAACACTGTTGAAGGCTAATGATAATTTATTCTGCATTATTTTAGTCATAATATTTCTTATCGGGCTAGTTGAGCTCACCCTTTTGTTTTCATTGTTCTCTTCAGGAAATGAGAACGTGGCGGGAACTAGTCGGGGAACGGAGTGACGGTTCAGATGATAGCATTAGTAGTCCTCACTATTCTATAAAATAGTGTGAAAATAAATGTATTGAGGACTTATTTTGAGTTTGAATCCTGTTTAGAAGAAAGTGTTGTATTTAAACTCACAGCTTATGTTTTGTCGTATTTTTACACGATAGTTGTATAATTAAGTTTTATTTGTATTTTGTACCATGTATCTGGCGACCCAAGATGGGTGATGTATACCTAATTTTGGGGGCGTCACAAAGGCTGCCTATAGCGACATAACTGTCGCTATAGGTGTTCTTTGTGTTCTTGAGCCCAAACCCAGAATTCATGTTAGTTAACAAGGTGGGTAGTTTGACCGGTTCTAGATTCTTGGTTATCAAGCTTCTGAGTTTGTAATTTTGTTAGGATTTTAGTATGTATGTAGGACTACAACGTATAGCAATTTTCATGGCAATCTAACACTACAACTGAGAGATAGGGGCTCTCAAATTTCATGTCAGAGTTGTTCTTCATTTCTGTGTTTTCAAGAAATGATGAACAGCTCAAGGGTGCTACTTTGGTCCTTTGAATCTATACGTCCCCAGCTTGGTTAGGGTGTTTTATTAGTTTAGTCATGTAGTATTGATGTCAGTGTATAATTGTATAACATTAGATCATAACAACAACATCACATAAGACAGATAAAGGCTGGTCAAAGTGCATGCCAAGAACTGCCTTTGAAGATTTATGGGTTTCCTAGAATCTTCATCCGGTATGATGGTCAACCCCTGTTTGACCGGCTATATTATCGTTTCTGTTATGGATCTAAGTGATCTAAAGGCTTTAACATGTAGTCCTCATGTCAGACTACAACTATAAAATAACAACGTGACATAAAACATAAAAGACAAGCAAGATCAAAGCCTGCAATTTCACTGTCAGACCAGATCTGGGTTTCTGGGCTACACAGAAACCCATTCCCATGACCGGTCAACACAGATTAACTGCTCATAACTCTCACTCTAGAGTCTCTGACATTTGCTTGTCAGACGACTCATGAAGGTTCAAGAACAATTTCTAAAAACTTGATTTTTGCACATCTATATGATATGGATCCATGATCCAACCGCCCAGATCACTTATTAACACCTTTTAACACAACTCTAACAAATAAACAACAACATATTACATCATATCACTGATTATTTAGATTTAGGGTGTATACATCTTTTACACTTTGATTCATGATTCTGACCTTTGATCCTGATCTTGGAAAGCTGAGGGCTGATATAATCTTAACTTAACACTCATATTCACTCTAAATCTCGAAATTATAGAGAGAGAAAAGTCTTGTACAAAATGAAAAGTAAAGTAAGTGGTTTTCTCTCTCTAAATCTATAAATATGATATGATACAATGCACTTGGTTGTTGTGAAATGGCTAATGATTGTATTTTTAGAGCACATGCTAGGCTAGGGCTAGGGTTAGTCATCAACCCAAAGATATAGCAAGATTTTGTAAGCTAACTTATAAAAATACAAAAAGGGCAAAATGGTCATTAGACTTTTAAATTTAATGGCATTCATGTAAATGGTCCAAACCCTTAGGGTTTAGGGTTTAACCTTTTAAGGCTTAGGGTTTAACCCTTAGGATTTAGGGTTTAACCCTTTAGGTTTTAAAAATACAAATCTAGGATTTCCAAATTAGGTTTCCAAGAATAGAAAATTAATATTTCTAAATTATAATTAAAATTATCTAATTATATTAAAATTTATTAATCATAAATCAAACTTGCTAATTAGGATTAACATTTCCTAATTAAAATTGCTAATTTAGCAATTAGGTTTCATCATTGTACATTAGGGTTTATAACCCAAGAATTATGGTTTTAAATAGAAAAATAATCTTTCTAATTTAGAAATTAGGTTTCCTAATTAGATTAGGGTTTTCTAATTACTTATAACTTTGAAAATTAGGATTAATGTGTCCTAATTAACATTAAAATTATTATACTAACAATTAGGTTTTTTCCTAATTATAAATTAAGATTTCTAATTTACAACTTAAGGTTTCTAATAATTAGGGTTTCTAATTATTAGAATTCTAATTAACCATTAGGGTTATCCCTAATTAAATTTGTGATTAATACACAAAAACATTATACATTGCATTTAAATCCCCAAATTAGGGTTTTAAATTCCTGGAACTGAACTTAGAGTTTCCAGAACGGGTTTTAAGGGTTTCTTATAAATCATAAGAATTTTCTAACTGAGCGTAGACGTTCTTAATATAATATTAGGGTTGGCCACTGATATAGGTTATCTGGTTAACCCTTGACCCTTAACCATATACTGTACACATATATAATACCATACACACATAACATATTCACTTATATCCTTAATCCTGAATAATTCACCAGAAAAATTTTAAATTCATAAAATTCCTTCTTGAAAATCTCAAATACATTTACGTATTTTCTGTCTAGGTTTATTATTTAACCTTAAATTCAATATTTTAAGATTTAAATAATTTTCTAAATTCTCGGGTCGTCACACTACTCTCACAGCTTTTCGACATGAAGGTCCCCAGATCATCGCAAATTTACTGGATGGGAAGTTAATCCGATCTTTCAACTGGAGTAAATCTGGGTGGTGCCTTTCCTGAGCATCGCGGGATCAGTCTCCCTTGAGTCCAGTAATCAAACACCGACGGGTTTTCCTCCTGGTGGAGGAATCACACAACATACATTCACAGGCATCGCGTCTTACCATATGGAAATGATGACATATGTGAAGCACTAATATCATAGGCAGATATGGTGTGAAGCACTAAAGTGCAGTAAATAAAGCATTAGTACACATCCATTCAATGTAAATTCAGTATTCACACATAAGCAGATAAAAGGGTTTTTTGAAAAGGTTGAATAGCAGCTTAAGCCTTCTTACTGCAGTCCCCAGTGGAGTCGCCACATGTCGACATCAGGAAGATTTATGTCCTTTTCTGTGATTGCCGTTATGTGTTCTCATTTGGTTGAGTTTTATCTGGAAAGGCGAGTTTAAAAAGGTCTGACATGTGAATGTCGACGATTTGACTTTTAGAGTCTCCAGTTGGTAGATTTGAAATGGTTGTACCAACTCAACCGATTTTGAAAAAGGTTTACACAAAGGCCTAATTGTTGGACACTGTTTAACTGGCCTTGGAAACCGAGATTCATTGAGTTCGGGGGCTTGATTAAGCGGGGGGAAGGTGCACCCTCCGACTTCCGTGAAAACATGGTTACCGCAACTTTTCAATTACCTTATTTATCTGCATGTGTATGTGTGTGTTTATTGGGCCTATGTGCAATTATCTAGAAGTAGTGATATGCCTCGTTTGCACCTATATACAAAGGGTTTGACTTGTATATAAAAGTTCGATTTTAGGCAAGATATAGCAGTGATGTTTTGAAAAACATGTCTTCAAACCCTTATGGTCAATAGTAATTGAGGCCTTTGATACTTTCATTTTATTCTATATTCAGCTTGATTTCTTTTATTTTCAAGATACGAAGCATCTTCGAGAAAATAAGATACATAGAAGTGCCGAACTCCTTATGGGCATGATAGCCATCCAAGGATATCCAAACACCGTAGATAATTTACAAGTTGGCTGTAGCTGAAAAATGTCCATCGTGGGAACCGAATCTAGATTCACAAGCTGAATCTTCGATCACATGGCTCCTAGGCTCACATGATAGATTAATAAGTACAAAAGCTAGAAAGAAAACTAGATTTAAATAAATCTAAGCCATTCTAGCTTCAACGGTTCCAGTTTAGACCACTACTACAAAATACTAAATAGACAACACTTAAACCACAACGTTTTTTTATAAAAACGTTGTGGTATTTTTTTTACAACGTTTTTAAAAAAAACGTTGTTGATATATATGTAAAAACGTTATCTATTTAAAAGGTCATTTTTTTGATTTTAACTAGATAACGTTTTTTAAAAACAAACGTCATGTATATAAAAAAACACGGAGCAATTGATAAAAAAACGGAAGCCCAAAATTTGAAATTAAAACAGGACAATACTTTCTTCTCTCTCCTATCGATATTTCTCTCTACAATAGAGGTAAGCGGGTGCCAGATCTGAAATCTCAATTCCTCACTCCTCAGCCTCTTGTCTCTCGACTGTGGCCTCTCTTCCCCGTCGCCGTCCCTCTCTTCCACCGTCGCCGTCCCTCTGCTTTTGTCTCTCTCCAGGTACGTTTTCCCCCAATTTTTCCCTAAATATAACCCTAGGAAGAATTCTTCTAAAATCTCAGTCATACACTGTGCTTTCTTCTACTTCTTCCTACTTTTTCACATGGAACAAGAAATTCTCACTGAAATTGATACTGCCTCGTTGCAGCGAATCACAAAAATATTGTAAGATCCCCAGTTCTGATGTGTGAACTATGGCTTGAGATGTGGCATGATATTCATCCAGATAAAAGTTCAAAATTTGTTACGAAAGGTAAACCTTTCTTTTCTAAACCTCTCGTTAGGTTAAATTTTAACCTATTATTTTACTTATGTTAGCTAAGCGTGGACCTCTGAGAGATGAGGATTACTATTGGGATTATGGAAAAGCTCATTGTGCATGGTCTGAGCATTGTGAATATAGGTTATATCCTTTACCTCTTGGACATAACATTCCGTTTCACTAGCCTTCTTCTTAACTTCTATGTAATGATGCAGGTATGTTTTTGGAGATGTTCACCTGGGGCAGAGCTGAAGGTTGAAGAATTCTTCAGCTGATCTCCTTTTACATTATGTATAACTTGCGAGGTATTTTGCAAGTTGGTGTCTACTTTCAAGTTGTTTGCATCCCTTTGCTAGTTTACTATGAGTTTGCATTAAATAGGAATGAACCAAGGTGTCTATTGTGGTGGAGATGCCGAAACTAAGAAAGCAAAAATGACCATGGCTTGTGAGTTCATTGACTGCGTATTGCTTGTAAAGTTCAAACTCTCATAGCAGCCACCTTAAGTAAAATGTTTTGTGCATGAAATTCAACTTATTTGCCATAAACCCAGTAATGACTAATGAGAGCTGCTTAAACTTGTGGATCCTTCATATTTGATTCTCCTATTTAACTGTCTCTTCATGTTCTGACTTCTACCTGTATGACTCCATCCCACTGCATTCTTGCTAATATGACTCATAAATGTAGGCTATACAAGAATTAGATTTTATGGTAGCTGAGGCCAGAAGATATGGGATTAAGCTTATGCTAAGTTTAGTAAATAACTATGATAGCTTTGGGGGAAAGAAGCAATATGTGGACTGGGCAAGAATCCAGGGGCAGTATTTGACATCTAATGATGATTTCTTTAGAAACCATGTTGTTAAGGGATATTACAAGAACCATATAGAGGCAAATGGTATATAAATTCTTAGTTATTCTTCTTCTTTTTTCTTTCAGGTATTACCATTTTGACATTATTTCTTGATTTAGAAGGTTTAAAATGGTTCAATGGACTATATGATATCTGAAACTAACAATCTATACTTTTATTTTTGTATATTTCTTCTACAGACTATTCTTAACAGATATAACACCATAACTAGAGTTGTTTACAAGAATGATCCAACAATCATGGCCTGGGTGCTTATGAATAAGCCCAGATGCACATCAGATTCAAGATTTACTATGCTATACCCAGAGCTTATCAATTATTTCCTATATTGATTCTTGATTAAATGTTTGTTTCAATATCAGTAAGAACATACGTAATGCTATTGCTGAATGTCTCCTAAATGAGATAATTTGCTGTGGACATTTACCCCCTGTTTTCAACATCATATATTTAGACTCTCCTGCTGGTGCTGGATTTTCTTACTTAGGAAATGAATCCAACTACATTACCGGAGTCCCAACAGACTGCCTCTGACTTACACACATTTTTACTCAAGGTATTTTTTGAATAAATGAATAAAGAAGAAAAAAGAGCATAAAAAGTTGGAATGTTTTGTTTATTTTATAGTTCTCTGTCCTTGAGTATCTGATTTCCATAAATTACTACTGTGGCTTGTGGTTTGAGCTGTACCCAGAGTTCATTGCAAACCCATTTATTATTGCTGGAGAGTCGTCTGGTGGAGTATATGTACCAACTCTGGTTTCTGAAGTTGTGAAAGGTATTTTCTTCTGATATTTGAGCTGCATACCAGTTCCTGATTAAAAGACAAGAACTAATTGGAAGTTCCACATTTATAGGTATTGATGCCAATGTAAAGCCTATACTCAATTTCAAGGTATGTCATTTGTCGTATTATCTTGATCAAAAATAAATTTGAAACTGAAACCTTAGTTTGCTTCACACAGGGTTACAATGGTGGGAAATGGAGTTACAAATGAAGAGTTTGATGGCAATGCTCTTGTGTAAAAGAAATTACTACAATCCTGCCAGTGACAGTTGTGAAAACAAGCTTGACAAAGTTTATTCTGTAAGATACTCTTTTTATTTTCTACTAAAATAGTTAACAGAATTTAGATATATTGTCTACTTACTTTTGGAATTTAATTAAACACAGGAAATTAAGGAATTAAACATATACGACATTCTAGAACCATCCTATCATGGCCCAGAAAGTAAGATTACAACTGATACCGCGAGGTTGCCACAAAGTTTCAGGAAATTAGGTGAGACTGAAAGACCTCTTCCTGTGAGAACGAGAATGTTTGGCCATGCATGGCCTTTAAGAGCTCCTTTAAGAGATGGAATCATCCCAACTTGGCCATAACTTCTTAACAGTAGGAGTGTCCCATGTATGTTAAGTACTCAAGTTACTTGTCATATTGGTTTTTAATCTGGTGGTTTCCAATAGTTTTTCCTTAATAAATATTGTCAGCTAAACTTAATATTTCTCTACAATGTGCCTTGTTATACTAGTTGATCCTCAATATTTTAAACAATTTATTTGTGCTCCTATTTCATATCTGTTCCTATTATCGTCTACTTTTCAGCAAATCTGTTTCATCTTGTGGTCTATTTACCTTTTTAAAATAATGCATTCTTAATTGGTTCCTTGGTAGTTAGTTCCAGTGCACTAAAATAGTGTATTTATGTCTTTATTGATTGGCCACCTTGTTTAATTGATACCATTCTCATTGACGACCTTTTTATTGTGGTTGATGCAGGCTCTCCTTCTCTTACTCCTGCTGGAAGCTGCCGTTATGATAGTTCCTTAGGTAGTAGCATAATTTTATGGATAGTTTTATTTTATGGATTGAAAAGTGAATTTGAGATGTATATATGGATAGTTTGGTATATATTTTGTGGATATAGTAATTTGAAACTGTAAACGGATGGTATTATTAGGATGTATTTTGAATGGTTGATACATTTTGGCTTTAAATTTAAATGAGAATTTAGACCTTTTAGCTTTATATCATGACATTAGCATATTGCAGGTGCATTGGTAATATAGGTGAACTACAACTTTTTTTTTCTTTTTTTTCATTAACTACAATATTTTAAAAATATTGTATAAATTGGTTAAAAACGTTGTCTGATATATAAACTACAACGTTTTTATCCAGAAAATGTTGTGAAATCATACCTTTTACAACGTTTTTAAGCATCTGCTAATTTTTGAAAAATAAATCTACAACGTTTTTTTTCCTAAAAAACATTGTGTATTGTGCTTAACTACAACGTTTTAAAAATGTTGTGTAAGAGTGTCAAATAGATGACACCCTTAACCACGACATTTTTCTGACTGAAACCACAACGTTTTTTTCGCGTTGTCTATTTACTGTTTTGTAGTAGTGGACACTTTTGAACCTGTTAAAGTTAGAGATAGCTAGATTTAGACAAATCTAGTCCACAAGATGGAAGATTAAATATCTACATTACGAAAGCAGTTAAAGTAGATATATATAAAAGTAGTAAATATATATATAGGTATATATATATATATAGACAATCAACTGCCACGAATTTAGAATCCAGGTGGGACTTTGAAATGAATATATATATATATGCAGTAAAAGGCCACGAAGAAAACTCCAGGCTAGACAGAAATGTAAATATGTGATGTTGAGGTGGAAAAATGACTATTTTGCCCCTCCCAGGGTTATCTCTAGCTTTGGCGCAGTTGTAGCAGTCTTTTCTCAAAGTTATCTCCGAGATTGGCATGCTGTTGACTCTGACTGTCCTCAGGGTTATCTATAAGGTTGGTTTGACCTCCTGGGGTTATCTTTGGGGTTGGAACTTGATCCCCCGGAGTTATCTCCGGGGTTGAAACTGACTTTTCTGGGGTTATCTCTGGAACTTGGACTGAATCTCTCGGGGTTATCTCCGAGATTGGAAACTAGATCTCCTGGGGTTATCTCCATGGTTTGAACTGAATCTCCCGAGGTTATCTCTGGGGTTGGAACTGAATCTTCTAAGGTTATCTTCGGGGTTGGAACTGAATCTCCCGGGGTTATATCCAGGGTTACAACAGAATGTCCCGGGGTTATTGTTGGGTAAAATCTATATACGCTCACACGTAAATGTATGTGGTCAACAAGTAATATACTGATAAGTCAAGTATCGTTCCCACAAAGACTTAATAAGAAATTAATCCTAACAATTAACAGCTTTATATTAATCCGAATTTTATTAAACTATTCAATTCAATGATTATAACTATTAAGAACTAAAAACATAAATATGCTAAGCAATCAACAAACTCAAAAACTGTAATTTCAAGTAAATGATGAAAAATTAGGCTTACGACTTCACTTTAAGTATCACTCTGATTTTTACACCCTATTCTAGTTCAATTCACTATCCCAGTTTATTAATCAATAACACTCCAATAGAACTAGCCACCTCTCGAAGCACTAATACCATATTAACTTAAATCCACAAATTAGATAGAATTAAGCTAAACATGTAAGACCCCAACTTTTATGAATAAAGATGAATTTTCTATAAATATTATTTTTGAATATTATGGAGTGAATTTGATATAATGTTATAGTAATGGGTAATATTTATAAATTTTACAAAGTACGCAAGTTGTTATATAATATTCGATTGATCGGAGAATATTCGTTTTAACAGAAAATATTTGTATGACGGCACAATCATTGATGGACTCTACAACGAAATTATTGTCGGATTGAGAAAATGACAAAATTATCTTTTTATAAAATTACGGTAAAAGTTTTACCGTTAACTATTAGAATACCCGGTGGTTAAAATATAGTAATACGCGGGGTTGCATAGTAGCACACGGTATTGCATAGTATTTTTAAATTATTGATTCTTACGTAAGAAGGCACTACTTAATAATTGTTATAGTAATTACTATTTAATATTTTATTTTATTGATTCAATAATTGCTGCATTGATATTTTATATTATTGTTATTTCAATAATTGTCACAGCACAGTATTTCTCATTATCAAATCAATAATTCATATTATTTAAATAATATTATTAGATAGCATTATTGACAATGTCTAGAAAGTTCTGTCAAGGAGAGGTTTGGTCACCTAATTGCACGCCAGTAAGGAGAAATTCTTATCGGAAAGCCACATCTTTCCTGAGAACGGCCTGGTTGTCATTATTGTGATTCTGTAATATTATTTGTGAATAATTAATTAATGATTTATATGATAAGAAAATATTTATTTTATGTGGACATAAATGATGTATAGAAAAATATTTATTTTATGTGGTTATAAATGAAGGAATTAATGTTGAGGTGTTTTATCAGTATTTTGTCGGTTTAGAAGTATTAAAAAATCAAATCGGTGTTCTTAAAGCTCTATTACGTGAGTTATAATTTTAATCCGACCGTTGGATCGTTGTGATTTTTGGATATGTTATGCATATATAAGTTGAGTATATGTCCAAATATTTTGAACCGTTAAAAATTAACGTATGATTTGTTATGAATTTTAGGATGTGTTGAAAATTGTTCGTTTGTGAAATTCGGATATTTTCTGTTTGGAATTTGGAAAAACTTTCTTCTGCAAAGTTGTAGAGAATTTGATTTCGTGTGGAATGGAGATAAAATTCGTATTTTTTTGATAAAAGGGCTATATATTATGAATTATTGAAGTTTCGAAAATTAAAATATTTTTATTAAAAATATGGGTGAGCCCCAGTTTTGGTTGTTGGGAAAGGTGGCTAATTTTAGTGGGCCCCACTTATGGTGGCCGAATTTTTTTTAAAGAAGTGTGTGTATAAAAAAATAATAATATTATTTTATTATTTAGTCTCCTATGGCGTTCTAGCATTTTTCTATAAATAGGCGCTTAAGTTAGAATTGAAAATCACACCAGAATTAGAGAATTCTTCTTTTATAATCTTAAGCATATATTTTTAGAGTTTTAAAAAGCTTTGAGCGTAGAAAACAGTTAAAATTTTCTTCAAGAATATCTCCGCTATACCAATTGGAATACTCTTCTTTTCAAGGTAAGGGATGTTATTTTTGTTCAATATTCGCTTGAAATATTATTTTCTTCCATACTCTGTAGTATGTAAGTAATATTATTTCGTTTCACACTTCGAATTCTATACTCGTTTGTTAAAATTTTGGCTTCTATACTCCATAAAATTAGTAGAATATCCTTGATATTTGCACTTCATCCAGTATCTTTTCATGAAAATTTTATTCTGAGCATTCTTGATAAGTTTTAACTTTTTCATGCCGGAGTACTATTCACGAGGTTACTATTCTCAAAGTACTATTCAGGAGGTACTATTCACTCGAGTACTATTCATCTGGGGTACTATTCATGATAAAAATTGACTCGTTTTTGGTCCAAATTATTTTTGGTACAATATTATTCTTGAATTTTACTCCACAAAGCAGTATCATGTTGACAATTTGGACGTTATTAATTTCTAGATAAATTAAATTATAAATCTTTAAAAATTTATCCTTGAACCTGTTTTATTGAATTCTTATATCATTGTCATCATCCTCATGTTTATATTATGTTGAAAGTCATATGTGGCCTGTAGTGCATAGATGGACTTGGTATGATTATGACTAGGAATTATTCAGTATAATCATGACCGTAATGTTACAAATGATGGGGTAAAAGTCCTCACTGGCCCGTAGTGCATTGATGGACAGTTGTTGGCATGATCATGACCATTGATGAATACACGAATATCCTTGGCCTGTAGTGCATTGATAATTTGTGGTCGTGATACTAATGAATATCCTTGGCTGTAGTGCAGGGATGATGTGGATTATTTATTAAGCTGAGTCTCAGCGATAAAATTGATGAAAAACCTTTTAAATCATATAAGATAGTAGATTTTATTCTCTACTTGACACTTCTAATGGATTGCTTGTTCCGCTGTAGTTAAACTTAATGTTTGTTATATTTTATCAGTTTAACACTGTTGAAGGCTAAGGATAAATTATTTTGCATTATCTTAGTCATAATATTTCTTACTGGCTAGTTGAGCTCACCCTTTTGCTTTCATTGTCCTCTTTAGGAAATGAGAACGTAGCCGGGACTAGTCAGGGAACGGAGTAAAGTTCCAGATGATAGCATTAGTAGTCCTCATTATTCTATGAAATAGTATGATAATAATTGTATTGAGGACTCTATTTGAGTTGAATACTATTTAGAAGACAATATTAGTTTTAAAACTCTCAATTTATGTTTTGTCGTATTTTACATGACAGTTGTATTATTAAGTTGTATTTGAATTTTGTACCATGTATTTGGCTACTCAGGATGGGTGATGTATACCTATTTTGGGGCGTCATAGTTGGTATCAAAGCTTAGGGATATGATCCCTGGCTGAGATGTGTGACAAGAACTAGGAGGGGAGAGATGGGGAATTCCTTCGCTAGTATGACCTACCTAAGTTTATTTGGTATTTAATTGGTCGGTCAGAGTATAGGGATAATATGTGACATATCAATTGACCCTTGTTTTGTGGCAGTATTTGAAAATGACATCTAAGAATGTTGAGAATAGCAATGGAGCACAGGAGACCGTTGATTCTCCACAAATCAACAATCAGGATAATGTACATCAGGAAGGCAACAATCCTCATGCAAACAACAACACTGGCCAAATGATGAACGTTGGAATGTTCAGAGGCTTTCTGCAATTTATGCAACATCAGGAAAGAGAGACTCCTGTCCGAAATGCAAGTGGAAACACTGGCAACTCTTGGATGGTCACTGCTAAATAGTTCAAGGAGTTGGGACCACCAAAGTTTTTTGGAGAGCCAAAACCACTTAAGGCGGAGACGTGGATAAAGCAGATCAACAAGATCTTTGATGTCTTGGGATGCTCCGAGGAGCAAAAGGTTCCCTTTGCCACCTTCATGTTGCAGGCAGAAGCAGATTACTGGTGGGAATCTGTAAAGCTTACTCAACTTGCCACACTGAAGATGTCTTGGGAGAAGTTCCAAGAACTATTCAACGACAAGTACTTTCCCGAAAGTATTCGTCACATGAAAGAGGTAGAGTTCATTAAACTGGAGCAAAACAACATGACCGTGTCACAGTACAAAGTCAAGTTTGCTGAGTTGTCCCGGTTTGCGTCCCACTTAGTTGATAATGAGGAGAGAATGACGCAGATGTTTCTAAGAGGTTTGAAACTCGAGATACGTTAATACCTTATCTCTCACAAACTTTGCTTGTATTCAGATGTTGTGAATAGGGCTCAGTTATTGGAACGTGATAATGAGTCAACCCAACCAAGAGAGAGCAGCCGGTAAAATGATAATACAAGTGGTAGCAGTCATTGAAGCGGTGACAACAAATGTGGAGGGAATCAACATTCCAGAAATGGTAACCACTTCGGTGGTAATCATGGCCAAGACAATAAGAGTGGATATTTTAAAAAGAGGAGATTCAACAATGATGGAAAGACGTCAGCACCAGCACCCGTTGTTAAGGAAGGAGAATGACCACCTATCATATGCTTCAAATGCGGAGGGGAGGGACACATCAGTCCAAACTATGCGATGCAGTCCAAAGCGTGTTATAATTGTGGAAGAGAAGGTCACCTAGCCCAATTTTGTCGTGCACCAAAGACAAGTCCAGCTGGGATGGAGGCACCAAAGGCCGTCCCAGAAAAATCAAAACCGATAGTTCAAGGGAGAGCGTTTGTCGTGACCTCCCAGGAACCCGAACGAGGTCATCACGGGTAAGCTTATCATATACTCTAGCGAAGTCTATACCTTATTTGATACCGGTTCTGCCCATTCTTTTATTTCTCCTATTTGCGCTTAACGTTTAAATTTGACTCCGGATAAATTAGAATTTGACGTATTTATTGAAACTCCATTGGGAGAAACCTTCATTACATCCACTATTTATAAGTCTTGTTTGGTTCAAATCGGTACCCTCACATTACCTATCGATCTTATTTCATTGAAAATACTTGCATTTGTCGTAATTCTAGGGATTGATTGGTTAACTATTCATCAAGAAAAAATTGATTATTTTGCTAAGGTTGTTAGCTTTCATATTCCTAACCAACCTATTATGCGAATTCAAGCAACTAAACCATTAAAATCAATCACTATCATCCCAAGCCATAAAGTTATTCGTTTATTGAAAAATAGATGTCAAGCTTTCTTAGCTCATGTCACGGATTTAAATAAAAATACGTCAGTTTTGAATGATATTTCTATTGTTAATAAATTTCCTGACGTATTCCCTGAAGAACTTCCTGGCCTACCCCCAGAGCGAGAAATTGAATTTTGTATCGACCTTGAACCTGGTACAAAACCCATTTCCAAAGCCCCATATCAAATGGCTCCTATTGAACTTTAGGAGTTAAAGACCTAATTACAGGAATTATTAGATATCAATTTCATTCGTCCTAGTACGTCTCCTTGGGGTGCTCCTGTTCTATTCGTGAAGAAGAAAGATGGGAGTATACGACTTTGTATTAATTATCAGGAGTTGAATCATGTCACCATCAAGAATAAGTACCCATTGCCACGTATTGATGACCTGTTTGACCAGTTGTAAGGTGCCAAATTCTTTTCAAAGATTGATCTTCATTTCGGATATCATCAGTTAAAGATTAGAACCGATGACATTCCAAAGACAGCTTTTAGAACACGGTACGGGCATTATGAATTCCTAGTCATGTCTTTTGGATTGACTAATGCTCTTGCTGCCTTCATGGATATGATGAACCGAGTATTTAAGGAATATTTGGATCACTTTGTGGTTGTCTTTATTGATGACATCCTCATATATTCCAAAAATCGTGAAGATCATGAACAACACTTGAGGCTGATACTCCAACAGCTTCGTGAAAACAAGATTAATGCCAAGTTAAAGAAATGCGAGTTGTGGCTTAAGGAAGTAGCATTCATTGGGCACGTAGTATCAAGTCATGGAATATCTGTTGACCCGGCAAAGATTGAAGCTATTCAAAGCTGGGAGCAACCTAAATCAGTGACCGAAGTATGTAGCTTTCTCGGCTTAGCTGGTTATTATCAGAGATTTGTAGAAGGGTTTTCTCGAATCGCTACTTCATTAACTCAGTTGACTCGGAAAGATACAAAATTCGGTTGGAGCGTGGAATGTGAGAAGAGGTTTCAGGAACTCAAGAGGAGACTCATTTCAGCACCTGTTTTGACAATACCATCTGACTCGGAGGGATTTGTCATCTACAGTGATGCTTTGAGCAATGGGTTAGGATGTGTTCTCATGCAACATGGGAAAGTCATAGCCTATTCCTCTCGGTAACTCAAAGAATATAAGAGGAATTATCCTACTTATGATCTAGAGTTGACAGCTGTTGTCTTCGCACTTAAAATTTGGAGGCATTACTTGTATGGGGAGAAAGTGGAGATCTTTACGGATCATAAAAGCCTCAAATATTTCTTCACCCAAAAGGAACTCAACATGCGACAACGACGTTGGCTTGAACTGTTGAAAGATTATGATCATACCATTCAATACCATCCTAGTAAAGCGAACGTAGTAGCTGACGCATTGAGTAGAAGATCATATGCGGGTACGAGTGCGATATTGTCAATGCAAAGGCCCATTTTATATGACTTGCAAAGGATGGAGATAGAGTTAAAGACTCTAGGGATCCATGTGATGATAGCGAATATACGAGTAGAACCAACTTTAATCGATAAAGTTAAAGCCGCTCAAGCTACAGACCTGGAGCTGATGTGTATGAGGAAGAAAGTGCAAGAAGGTGTTATGCCGGAAGCAAGAATCGATGAAGAAGGAGTACTTCGAGTCACTCTAGATTTTATGTTCCTAACGACCCTGATTAAAAGTATAAAATCATGATGGAGGCGCACAACACACCGTTTGTAATCCATCCTAGGAGTACCAAAATGTATCATGATCTTCGACATACATTTTGGTGGAGCAATATGAAGAGAGAGATCGCGGAGTTTATCTCAAGGTGTCTAACTTGTCAACGAGTAAAGGCGGAGCATCAAGTACCAAAAGGTCCATTGCAACCACTTAAAATTCCAGAATGAAAGTGGGAGCACATTACCATGGATTTCGTTACCGGTCTTCCCAAGGTTTCTCAAGGCATAGATGTGATTTGGGTCATTGTTAATAGATTGACCAAGTCGGCTCATTTCTTACCTATACGAGAAACTTATACACTTGAACGTCTTGCTCGTATGTACATAAACGAGATTGTAAGATTGCATGGTATGCTAGTATCCATAGTTTCTGATCGAGACCCAAGATTCACTTCAATATTTTGGGTTAGTTTACAAAAAGCTATGGGCACGAATTTATGATTTAGTTCGACTTATCATCCTCAAACGGACGGGCAGTCAGAGAGGACTATTCAAACTCTTGAAGATCTATTAAGACATTGTGTCCTTGACTTCAAGGGAAGTTGGGACAAGTTCTTACCATTGGTGGAGTTTTCCTACAACAACAGTTATCAAGCAAGTATTGGCATGGCTCCATTCGAGGCGTTGTGTAGAAGAAAGTGTCGTTCACCAGTATGCTGGGATGAGGTGGGTGAAGCAACGTTGTTGGGACCGGAGTTGGTACATATGACTACGGAAAAGATTTAAACGATCCAACAACGTATAAAAACCTCACAAGATCGACAAAAGAGTATGCTGATCTTTATCGAAAGGACATAGAATTCAATATTGGAGAACATGTGTTGTTATGTGTTGCTCCATGGAAAGGAGTTACGAGATTTAGAAAAAGAGGAAAGCTCAATCCTTGATTCATTGGCCCATTTTTAATCCTCGAACGAGTAGGAACTGTGGCCTATAGACTCGCCTTACCGCCAAGTATGTCTCGTGTTCATAACATTTTTCACATATCTATGTTACGTAAATATGTGAAAGACCCAAACCACATTATTGAGTTAGAACCAGACGAAATAGCGGAAGATTTAACGTATGAAGAGGTTCCTGTTAAAATCTTGGATAAGAAGGAACATATTTTACGCTCCAAGGTTATACCTCAAGTCAAAGTTTTGTGGAGAAACCACGATGTTGAGGAAATGACCTGAGAGTTAGAATCTGAAATGAAATCAAGGTATCCTTACCTCTTCGACATACCAGGTACGTACCCTAAATTTGAGGACAAAATTTCATAAGAAGGGGAGGTTGTAAGACCCCAACTTTTATGAATAAAGATGAATTTTCTATAAATATCATTTTTGAATATTATGAAGTGAATTTGATATAATGTTATAGTTGTGGGTAATATTTATAAATTTTATAAAGTACGCAAGTTGTTATATAATATTCGATTGGTCGGGGAATATTCATTTTAACAAGGAATATTCGTACGACGGCACAATCATTGGTAGACCCCACAACAGAATTATTGTCGAATTGAAAAAACGACAAAAATACCTTTTTATAAAATAATGGTAAAAGTTTTACCGTTAACTATTAGAATACCCGGTGGTTAAAATATAGTAATACGCGGGGTTGCACAGTAGCACACGGTATTGCACAGTATTTTTAAATTATTGATTCTTACGTAAGAAGGCACTACTTTATAATTGTTACAATAATTACTGTTTAATATTTTATTTTATTAATTCAATAATTGTTGCGTTGTTATTTTAAAATATTATTATTTTAATAATTGTCACTGCACTGTATTTTTATTATCAAATCAATAATTCATATTATTTGAATAATATTATTAGATAGCATTATTGGCAATGTCTAAAAAGTTCTGTCAAGGAGAGATTTGGTCACCTAATTGCGCGCCAGTAAGGAGAAATCCTTATCAGAAAGCCCCCTCTTTCCTGGGAACGGCCTGATTGTCATTATTGT